>JACSYO010000150.1:1337500-1707500 GCA_016806645.1 Ophiodon elongatus | reverse complement strand
AATGAGGATTGCTCTCTTTGAGTTAAAGTGTTCTGGTTACAGTTAGACAAAGTAAATAGTCTGTATTAATGTTTTGGTTATGGTTTGTTTTAAAAAAACAAAAAGGCCCTGGTCGAGTCCACAGAGTTTACAATTTGCATGCTAATAAATGACCTTTTGTACATATAAGTACCAATTTCCCCTTTAATCAGCCTTCCATCTGACCGTGTGTTTATACTCAGACAAAATCACATCTGGCAATCATTCAGTGTGCCCAGTGCAACAACAAGTTTGAAAATGATCTGCCAAAAGGAAAAGATGTTTTCGTCCAGAAAATATAAAGTTGATATACCTGATGGGAGCTCAGTGCCTTGCTTTGGCCGGACCAATGGTTTTCTTGTTACAAATTACTCATAACTTTGTACTTTTGTTAAAAGTTGAATAAAGAACGACTCTGTCTCTGCTGAACAGCACATACTGACAAGGCTAATATTTTTGATACAGCTGTCGATCAATAGCTCAAAGTCACGTTCAGACCTGTACTCTGTGGCACAGAGGAGCATAGACACACACAGATGTAATCTAAAATAAAGTACAAGCTGGCACAGCAACTCCAATCCACACATTTCATTGAATATGGGACTCCATGAAGAAACCTGTCTTGAGACTTGCAAAGATCTTCTCACGATCTCCTAATTATTAAATTAAATTGTGGGGATTACAGTAGTTGTGCAGCTGTTGCTCTCTTTTTGGTGTAAATACATTTATGTGTCTTTTTGTGCACCTACCTGTGGACACATACTGTGAGTATGAACATCTCTCAAATGTGCATGGATACATGATTAATTTGTGTATTTATAGGATATTAAAACACACAACTTAATAAACCAAAGTTCTGTCTGTCTATGTGGCTGTTTGATGAATACTTCACGAGGTCTGAAGTAAAATAGGATTTCATTCATTAAATAAGAGTCAAAAGCCCATTTAATTGCTGGGAAGGTGAGCATAAGGCAATGAGCTGGTTATTGACTTGCAGTGCATAATTAATTACTTTAACACTATAAGGAATGTTTAGTCAACTATGTCATTTTACACATTTCTTATTCTCCTCGTCCGAGGTTATAGCAAAGGTATTTTCTTTAAAAAAATAATCACTTTTCATTTTGGATTCTTCTGGGAGGGTTTTTGCAAGTTACAAGGCCTTTATTTAAAGCAAGTATGTTATATATATATATATCAATAGTCAAAAGTAAATCAATATTTATAAATATTGAAAAAATAAATTTGCCATGGAGTGTATGAAATCCGTGGTTGTTAATTACTCATAATAATTGCTTTAACACGATAGCTGCAGTAAAGCGGTGGTGGAAATGGCACAAATAACGTGAAGAGTGTCGAAAAAAAAGGCCCATACTCTTCAAACAGAATGGTGTTTATGTTTTTCTCTGGAAAAGTTTACCGTATAAAACTGCCTGTAAAGCAAAAATGACAGTTGTTTCTTTGGCGGAGGGAAGCTTAACTGCAGAAGGAGATGCGTTGCTATGCAACTGGGATTTCAAAAGTACTTGCCGCACCGGGGTCACATTTCAATGTCTGTCTCTACCAGCTTGACAGGAACTGAAGACTTCTAATAATGCTATTTTTAAAGCTTCTCATTTGCAAACCTCCAAATATGAATATTCTATAGCATGTACTGTATAATGTGGTAAGATTGTATTGTATTCAGGAAAAATATGGGGGAACTTCTGCCTTTTTACTCTGGTTCATATCACTTCTAAATCATACGTTATTATTCCAGGGAAGAAATATAGTGGCAGTGTACATATTCATATTGTAATTATTAAATGCTACCAATAATGTTGGCAACCCACAAATTTAAGGTTAAGCAAATATTGAATGAGGTGCATAGAAAAGCAAAAAAAAAAATCCTTATTTTTGACTCATCCTGTTATCTTTACAAAACATCCGTTTCCAAAGTAGAGTCCATTTTTTTCCATAAACCTCTTCACCCCAGCTCCAATATTCCCTAATCTAAAGGGTGTTTTAAATGCACATCATGCACACTATGTTCATTGTGTCACCTGGAGGATTTTTTTATTATTGTTCCATCAGTATTTTCACTGGTCAAGGGTTTTGAATAGCACACATTGGGTAAGGAAGAAAAAAAAGAACTTTGCTCCATCCTGAACACACGCACACACGCACACTCCCTTAATACCTTTCATAAGAAAGTCCCTCTTGTTTGGCCCTCTTAGCTGGAAACATCCCGAAGAGTGCTACTTTAAAGATTTAAATGACAGGTCACGTTACTCACACTACTCAAAAACGTAAAAAAAAAAAAAAAACAGACTTGTTAAGATGGAGCAGAGAGCTGCTTCCCTGGGCTTCCACATCCCAGCTCACCACATCAAACCACATCCCGGAGCTCGGCTCACACGCGGCACTTTTCAGACGTGGAGGCCTGCTGGGAGACGGAGAGGTCGGCTGAGCAGGGCGGGTGCAGCCTTCTGAAGTCGTGTACCGAGTCCACCATGGAATGACCTGGAAAACAGGAAACACCAAACACTGTTTCCATTAATGGGAAGTCAGCCACTGCGACGAAACAACACACAACATCACAGGAACAGCCATGCCCACGTTCCAGAGGCTGCCAAAGGGGCAACATATTGCAGATAAAGGCTAAAGCAGCAGATACAAAGACACCCTGCTGCTCTGTCAATATCACGACACAAAAGCCAAGTTGTTGGCTTTCGACATGATCGTGACAAATTCATCCAGAACAAAATGGCTGCAGGGAAAAGCGACAGTTCAGTATTACAGTTAGATATGTATCCTCTAGGTGGCAGTGTTCCCTTCTCCATCGGTGATGCTCTCTTCTGGAAGGAATTGGACAAAAAAAAACAACCACTCATGTCTTCCCCGCCACTCACACCAGGCTCCACTTGTCACTGGGAGAGCTAGTGCAACATGAGGCACCAAAATTACTGCATTAGTTTATATCCAGACGTCCAGCTCTTTGAGCTCATCCAACCGCTGCTGTCAGGTGGAAAAGGTAACTGTCAGTTTACATCATCAAGAATCTCTATTACCCCCATACAGAGCATAGCCTACTGTTAGACTAATTTGATAGTGGCACATTTAATTAGATATAAATGATGGCACTTGCGGTAATCAACATGAGGCTAGCTCAGGGAGGAAACCTCAGTACAAGACCATTTTCAACTTCAATACTTGTATTTTGAGCTTCTGCTAGAACATGCTTACATGCTTTAATATGCCAAAAAAATATAATTTTTCCCAGAAAGTCGGTCTGAACATACCTGTATTCACCATACTGTCTGAAATGCTCTGTTTTAGCACCCGCCCCTTTAAGCCCCCCCAGGTAGTTCTCAAGCGGTGGGTGGAGATTCAATCCACCTGTAACCACACCCAACAGTGATCGGGTCACCGGGACCGGAGTCCACTGCAGAAAGGGGAAAAATTACTCAACTTGAGGTCAGTAAAGACAAGATTTTAAGGGAGTGTTAAGTTGCTCTTTATGCATAAGACAAAGCCCAATGTCCTGATCTGTAGTTGACATTGACCTCTGATCTGTGAAGGAGCAAAAATAAAAGAGTATTTTCAGATGATATTACTTTTCATTCAGCCCTGCTTGTTTCTTTGTAAATTTGAAATATTGATGATTAAATTACTTAAAGTAATTGCATACTTTTTTTTTTTTCAGCAGAATCATTACATAATCTTACGGTGCACATTCAACAAGTGGAGTTGGAGCAAGTCACATCATGTGGCCAACGTATGTATAGAACTATTCATGTGTTAATAAATGACTGCAGGGGGAGCGTCACCTCCATGATCTTTCTCTGTGACCACTTTTGGTCCGATCACAAAGAATATATATTGTAAGTAAGTTAGTAAGTACATTTATTTATCACAAAGTGATTCACAATACAAAATACGGCAACAGACATAGCATATAGAATTAATACGCTGCTTTTTAAATCTCCAAAGTCCAAAAGGGAGACAGTTCCAACATTTAGGAGCCACAACCTCAAAAGCATAGTCTTCTGCAGATTTAAATCTAGAACGAGGAACAACCAGCAAACCCTGATCAGAGGACCTTAGTGACATACTGAAGGGCTGCAGTAGTTCTCTGAGGTAGACAGGAGCCTGACCCTGGAGAGGTCTATAAGTGAACCCAACGGTCTTGAACTGAAGTCTCAATTTGATGAGGAGCCAGTAGTCTTCTTCCAGTGTCCATTCACTCATTTGCCCAGGGTCTTTGCCATTTCGCTTACGTAATGGCCTCTTACAGCACTACATCCTTGAATTTATTTTGTTCCCAAAGGTCAACAATGCACTTCCATGCTCAAATATTAGTCTTCCTTTTCATGTTTTTAACTCCACCCAAAAAAAGTGGTCCCATTTCCATTGCCTTCCGTGACACTGAGTAAATGTTATGTCTTTATACTTGTTTTTGCACTTTGTGTTTCCAAGTTAAAGTCTGGTATAGCTATTATACATGTGTAATAAAATTATTGTAATTATGGAGACTGTAAACATTACATGCAACCAACGATTTGATAGCCCTCGAATAATCTAAACATTTTAAGCAGAGATGTCTGAAAAAGAAACCTACTGAAAACTTGCAAAAGTGAAATGAGGAGATGGATGATGTACTTTTTCTTGCGAACAAAAATTCTGAACATGCCTCTCTCTTGATTTGGGTGAAAATGCCATTCGTAATTACACCGTGCCTCGCAGATGATTTTGCAGAGCTCGCTGTTTACTAATTCCAAGCAAATCAACCTCTGCCAAATGACACTGAATGATTAACTGAACATTTCCCGTGAGGCTGTAGATAATTTGGGGATTTTAATACTACAGTCATGACAGTTTGAAGCCATTTCTGATTCAGAGGGCTAATAAATAAAAAGACTGTTGGGCAAAGCCTTACATGGGGTTCGTCAACAGGTAGCATGTGATTAAACCATGCAGCACATGTATTTCACAGCTAATACCCAATCAGTCATCACAAAGCAGTCTACAGTCCAAATTTCTATCGTTAAAAAAGCAAGTTCACACATGCTGCTCCATGTGTATGTCTCATGTAACAACTATACTTACTCCATTATGATGTTACTAAATATATCTTAATTGCACTGCAACAAAGTATCATTACAGTCAGTCAAACAGCTATCTTCAGTATATTTTAGTAAACTATACAGGCAGGGCAACATCCAGAAACCACAACTTGAAATAAACAGACTCAACTTTCTTTTTTGTGGATTTTTAAATCTCTGTGACAAACTATGTTTACAGTACTCTTCGAATTGAAATGAATTCATTTGCAGACCTCAGCCATGTACATCAATCTGTTTTGGTATCAAGTGAGCGGCGACACATTTATGTATTTACTATATGCAGAAACAACAGAACAGAAGCTTTGATCTAAATGACCTGACAGATTTCAACTGTCTAATGATTTCGATAAAACAAAACTATTTCTTTCTGTACAGTTGCAGGAGCTCAGGTCAGTGGTTTGGAGCAATTTGTAGACCACTAGGCACTCCGTTTGAAGACGTGAACCTTCCCACTCGACATTCATTCGGGCCAGTTCTCAAAAGAGGGAGTGATGTTGCACTTCATATCGATATGTGCATATTTGATGTTTTCCACAGTTATCAGCATGCACAGTGCTCTGGAGCATGACTTTGTGTAGTTTGTGGTACCCACGTACTCTTTGAAACAGTTCTTTTGAAGCAGACACTACAAAAGGAATGTTCCAGTGCATATTTCCTGGCACTTTCTCTCAACTCCAACTCCAATTCATTTTGGCTGACATTTTGAATTAGCCGATGTTTCAATCCTCAGCCCCTCATAATTCATTATTAATTCCAAGAAAGTATGCGATCGGGGCAAAATCCATAAGTGCCTTTCTACAGAGGAATGTTGTTGTTTACTTTCTAATTGCCAGGCTCAAGGTAAGGATCAATGTTTGGCTTTATGTTCAGGTCCATCTGAGACATCACACAGCAGACTTCAGCTGTCGTTCAAAACCACATGAGTCACCAGCTGGAAATCTCCCACCCGATGATATCCTTATACATTTTTCACATCATCCTTTCTGTCCGTTTAGCACACCGATGACTCCTTGCAGCCTGAAACCTTTGCAAGCCCTCCTGAGGCCTGAAACCTCCCACTTACGTTGAAAACCAAAGTCCAGAAACTGCATTATCCTGACAAAGTCTTGATGGTCAGCAGGAAAGTCAGGCGTGGCAGGTAACCTGTCAGCCCTGCTGTTTCTGTCTTCTTCCAGTGGTCTTCTCTTGTCATGTAAGGTGAAAACATACCCTTAGCCTTTGACTTCAGAAAAAGGATGGAAAGCCGGTGTGTGTCTATGCAGCTTAAAGTAACGATGCAAATGGGATTATTTCATATTTAGTTTTAAATGCCATGTTGATTCAACAGCAAGAAACACGTATAACTTCATATATGTAAATTATCATAATATATTTTAACAAGGCTTGTTTTCCTCGCAGTCCACTAAGTATGTAACTTGATACCAGAAAGACTTAAAAAAACAAAACAGCCAAAAGTTAAAAGCAACATAAAACATCAAATATATCTTTACAAAAAAATAAACAAACAAATCAGTAAAACAAACCACCAAATTGCATCAATCAAATAATTTGAATGCCTAGTTAGGGAATGATATTCAGTGCATAAATTATCCTTAATCAAAATTTTTTTAATCTTTCATTTACATAAATTAGTCAAGGTTAACATGTCTCTGTAGCAAACTTTAAAAGCGCTTACACCAAAAACATGGCGGGTTCTAATAAGACATAATTTGTTTTGCATAATCATAAATTGCAGCTTTTGGTGTCAGAAAGTAAGCAGTTTGTGTAACATGGCCTCACACAGAAAAAAGATCAATGTTCCATTCTACGGTTGTATGAGGAAGGTAAACCAATTTTCTTATACAGACTATAACGATCTGTGGGGAAACCCAAATCAGAGACACTGAATCTGACGAATCCAATGTTTTCAAAAAAAGATACATTTACAAGCCTATATGTATATATATATATATATATATATACACATATGAAAATATATATATGAAAAATCCCGACAATCAATTTCTGATGGAAGTGTCTGTACCTAAAAAAAAAAGACCTTGAAATTAAAAAGAAAGGGTAAAGGTTTCCAGGGTTAGGGTTAATAATCCCTTAACAGACCTCTCCACCACTACCACCACATGCGCACACAAACTCCTCCTTCCTAGCACGTGGATGACAGTCATGCATGAATAGTATCATCCTGCATCGTTTAAATGAAATGTGATTACAGGTCACACTCCCAAAACACAATGAAATCAGCCCCGACTCAAATCAGTGCGACAGGTACTCCCACCATTTACCATTTTAATTCTATCTGTGTGTGTCTCTCTCGCTCACACATACACAGTTCGGAGACAATCACACGCCCACACGTACACACAGCCGAAGCACACGGTCATTACTTTGCCCGATGCACAAATTTCCACAGCTAATCCTTTGATCTGAGGCCTTGATTTTTGGGGAGCGGCTGTGTTCTCCACTGCCTCAGGCTGCATTTGAGCTCTATTATTTATCACGAGTGTCACGGGGCCCAGAAGGGAAGGGAAGACGAGGGAAAACAAGTCTCATCTTCTATTATTCTTTGATACACCTCCTCACACTGTGCTCAGCGTCAGTGTGAGTTTTAATTGGTCTGTTTCAGTGAGCAGCATTGCTTTGGCAGTGACGTCTCTCTCTGTCCATTGTTTTAGCAACAATAATGCATATTAAGTTTTGAGAGTTCTTGCAGCTTAAACATGCGCTGTCTCGACAACCATTCTTGGTCAGAGTGTATTTAATGGTGCATTGTGTTACTTTGAAGTGGCTATAATCAATAGTTTGCATCAAGCTACAAAGCAAGGTATCTTTGTATGTGTATTGAGAACCGTTCATCCAATCTACTTCCCACTTGGTGGGTGTATTGCTGGGGACCCAAGTGATTGCCAAATCGTCAAATTTGGTGCAATTTGGACATGCGACTTGTTTAATATGAATCAACTTTGAATAAACAAGCGAGCAGCGCTCTGTGCAGCAGTGGGGACGGAGATCCAAGGCTCTGCAGACTGAGTTAAGCATGCTGTGCTCAGCGGCTGACAATTGACTGCAGTTCACTTTTGCTGCAAGATGTTGGATATACTAACGTTAAAACCAAACTCTTCTTCACTTCCCGGGAGACAATAAGAGCTTCGACGATTCTCAACAACACTCCAAGCAACGCCTCCTTGGGGACGAGCAATTGGCCCGCTCCAAATGGGCCCCCTGCTCCTTACGGCCGTGCCCCAAATGGACACTGCACTAGTACTAATACTTTATCATATGTCAATGTGAAAATAATGTGACAATGTAAAAGGCATCCCACACAGAATGATCCCTCAACTCTGCAGCTCCCCTCGCCTTACGGAGCTCAGTGTTTAACTGGCCCAAACTGTACTGTTTTGGTTCACTCTTGGCACTCTGAAAACAGCTGCCTGCTATAGCTGAAAACAACACTAACAGAGAAGAAACAAAAAAAACCCACTCTAGTCTACACCTGCTCAGCACCAAACAGCAGACAGGCACTGTTAGATGCGATAGTGGAGCATTTAGCAGCTAAAAAGCAAGCTGTTTCCCTCAGGAGTTGGTAGAAACCAGAAACAGAGCTAAAAGAGAGGGAATAATTTGACTTTCATTCTCAAGGTGGCCTGAGGCACAACTCCAAATACATTGTAATGTTTCTCCGTAAGTTCTGGATGTGTAGATAAGCAACTGTTTGCAATCAAGTTTACCATATCAACTTAAAAGGTGATGATATGTTAATGTTGTGTTCACATCTTGTTTCTGCTGCCCCTTAGTGGTCAAAATATCTGTTACTGTATGTTGAAATATGATTGTTCAGAAACAATCATATTTTCTTCAGAAAATTTTTGCGTTGAATTGACATTTTTATTTGAGAAAGAAAAATCTATTTGCATGCCAAATAATTTAAATCAGTACTTTGATTCGGGACTAACTTGACCCAGCTGTTGCCATTCGGTTTGTGTCCTACTAAGCCATCTATCACTGATCAATAAAAGCCTGAATGGGTGCACAATTCCAATAAACACTGTGTAATTAATATAAATTTTGAAGTTTTCTTTTAACTTTTGGTAGATTTTAGCTTCCAGATGGTATAGGGGCCATTACAAGATTGACTCCCATATTTACCCTTTACCCATAAATCTCGTCAATTAAGAGGTTATATCTTGATGGTTTCATCCATGTAACAGTGGGAAAACAACAATTTGTCATTTTATGGTTTCTTGGCCACAATCCAAGATATGCATTGCCCCATGAGTGTTAATGATCGCGTTAGCCCTGTGATAGATTATGAACTGCCTTCTACTTTTGCGTAAGTCATGGATAAATGTAAACTACTATAGTCATTATTAAAGGTAATCGACATCGACTTTTAGTTCTGGAGAAATAGGACAAGAGGTCCAAATGGCGGTCCAACCCACCCTGACCACCACACCCAGGTAATTTCCTCCTTTGGCCCTTTATCTAAACATACTGTAAACATACTGTAACATACATTTAAAGAAGTAGTAGCCTACTTCTAAATAAAAACGCAAACTAAAGTAAATAACAGAGAGGTTGTGCTTGAAATTAAGAGTGTAATTTAGTTCCACAAATGTGCAGTTTTGAGTGCATGCTACAACCCAGATGCATCCAGACATAATTATTCTCTGCAGTCTGCAGTAGTAATGACTCGGGTTAAGAGAGTAAACAAGTCCTGTGGCGCGCTGACAAAGACAAATGGCATACTCCTTCTCTTACCCTTAACCCTCATTTTTCCCTGAGCATCCAGCTGGGCCTACAGCGGAGGCAGTTACAGATTTCATGTTCCAGTTTAAGAATTCCTGTTCTGAGCAAGAGAAAGAAAAGGAGAAGCAGAAGGGAAGACATGGAGAAAAAAGGATGCTCTAATTATCTAATTGGCCACTTGTGGTCTTCCCTCTGTGGAAAAGGCCTTGTAACGGCTCTATAATGGGCTCTATATCACACAGGTGCTTTCCCAGCGCGACTCCAGCCACTAACACAGATGGGGGAACTTCATCTTAGTCTTTCTCCCACAGTCGTTCGCCATTTTTTTATTTTGATGTCTGTAATTTATTATATCATTTATAATGCTTTCCTTTTCTATTTTGCCAATCTTTTTACTGCATGGTCACACTTTTCTTTCCTCTTCTTTAATTCAAATGATATATTGAAAAACCTTATATATCTAAAAGGTTTTTATTTTTCTATATAGGACTGTTATATATTGACACTAACTGTTCTTCCAGTTTAATATATTCCCGTGGGACAGTTTATTTGCAAAGGTTGGAAAAAAAAATCCTAGTTGATGGAAATTAGTTTTTACTTGGAATACTATAACTATATATTCTTTACGTCAGTATTTGTAAGAAACCATATGTCAGCCTAATTGGACACTGTGATCACATTCAGCCGACCTGTGTTTTAGCTATTTTTCACTTATTAGAATGTAATTTTAATAATTTAATGATTTAATGACTATTTCGACGTGATATTTATGATCGCATTTCATGTTACGTAAATGCTAGCTTGGCTAGTTGAAAAGCAATATTTTACATCTTGGGCTTTGTTCTTACTTTGTTATTTTACTTACTGGGAACATCGTGACACTGGTAGCCAGAGGCAAGTAACACAAGGTTCACACAGTATTTAACCACTATAACCATTACATATTCATTTTATTTGGAAGTAAAAACAAAGATGATCACACCCAAAAGGTAACTAATGTAGTGATCACAAAGGGTCTACAATAATAGGAAATTAAGAATGTTAGAATGTTATGATTTGATTCACTAACTTAGAAATACATGAACAACAATATGCAAAGAAGTGCTTGACACTCTGGCACGTTTCTTATGCTTTGACCTGCCTTTTTTATGGTTATCACTTCATCAAATGCTATGAAAATGCAGTATACAACTGTAATTTTGGCATTTGAAATAGAAAATGCAAGCAGCATGGGAGTGTGATGGATGGAATAAAGACATATAAATAACTGAGAGAGCAGAAGCAGGAAGACGAGACTACAGACTCTTAAATGAAGAGAGATACTGTTACTTACGTCACAATCATGAAGAATTCTGTTTTGTTCTCTTTGGCAGCACCACCTTTATATTGAAACCTTTGAGAGAGCATGATTGCAAAGAGAGAAAGAGGAAAAGAAAAGGAAAGTGTGGGTGGAATTCATCTTCTGACCAGACAGCAGATCTTTAACGAGGTTAAACTAAAAAAAACTAAAATATCTCGTCTTGGCATTTTAATGGTTAGATTTTCCAGGTCTCAACACTCACCCACAGGCACAATATAAAGTCAGAGCCAAGCAGGAGAGAAAAACAACAACAACAACCTCGTATTGTAAACTAAATTTGAAGCACGATGTCATTATCTCCTCGCAATGGCTTCATATCAAATGGAAAAGTACTGGGTCGTCTGTCATAGTAAAAACTTTGAAATAGAGTGTTTTGGGTAACCAATTCATTTAAAGTGGAGATATGTGCACAGCAGATGTATTGCTGTTCAAACCACGTTATTTTCCTAAACCAACAAAGTGGTCTTGTTTCCTAAAACTAACTTCCTGTGAAGACGGAAGTCTATTTTGAAAAGACCCTTTGCATGGTAAGAGCATATACTGACAGGTAGTCCGTGACATGTCCAAAAATGACTCTAGAAGGGTACCTAGAGCGTCATAGTTTAAAGTTTAGGGCCACCGACCAAGCTGTGGTATTTGACGAGCTGTGAGGGAGAATGTGTTGGACTATCTTTGTGGACCTGCATTGTATCAAAGTATAGGCCAACAACCAACTACTTACAGTAGTAGTAGTATTTCATATCTAGACTGGAGAGTGTTAAGGTTCCTTAGTGGTAGCATCACATGCTATGTGGCAGCAACAGCTTTGGAGTTAGACTAATAGTGTTTATAATGCTATTTTCTGCTTTTGTGTAGCTCACATGAGTGTAACTAATTTAGAGTACATTTTCACTTTAGGTTAATTACCCACAGAACAGGAAGTTGACCTCATTTTAATTTGACAAACAGAGGGAATTGCTTCTCATGGCATTTTGGGATTCCAGGTGACGTGGGTGATCTCAAATCTCATCAGGAACTCTGATTCTGTTGTTTTTCTCCAGTTTAATCTCTTTTTTTCCACTCTCCTTTTTCTCTGTACATTTATTAAGTGGAGTCATTTAGTCCAAGCTTAAGTGCTTAAGGCAAATTAGTTTCTACTCCTTTCATTGACTTTCTACACAGTCACGGTACCTAAACATATCTATAGATGTCTGTTGTCATAGATAAAGTTCTCTGATTTACCACTACGTGGTGGACAGTTTATAATACAAAACAATGCACCGCAAGAGCATCACATAATCGGCTAAATGTATGTATCTGTGTGTGTCTCTTCATAATTGCCGTTTAAAAATCCAGACTGACACCATCTAAGTTGTTCAAATGAAATGCCTGACTTGTGTTTGGAAGGCTTACTGATGAAACCCACCGTGCAGGAAGGTTTAACTCAAGAGACTTCAGTTCCAGGAGCTGGCAGTGTGGTTGCCTGGCAACCAGTTGTGTAGACCAGAGCTGCAGTCTCAAAAATATAAACCCACTCCTTTTTAAATTATCAAGTGAGTTTCCTTTCTGCCAAACTGGTATTCAAATGTCCCTGTTGCTGTATTTCATTTGAGATGCTTCCATGATTGTCAGTAAGAGTAACACATGGCTTTCTGCTCTTCGTGGCTTTTCTTTTAGTGACTTTAACCCCTCTTTTTATCCCGTCACTCATTCGTACAGACACCTCATAGACTGTAAATAAGAAGTGGACGTAGTCACCGTGACGTCATCCATTGGTTTGTTGTATTGGTGAATTTAAAAGTAGACGTTGACTTCTTTAGTCATGTTCATTTTTGACACGTTAGTCGGACAACTTGTTTGTCACGTTGCATCAGTCGTTAGTCACATGACTTGTTACTATCGCTCCGTGAGTCCTGATATTTGCTAGTCACAGGAGTTGTTTCTCGTGAGTCGTTAGGCAGTGAAAATTTAGATAAGTTGTACTGTGCATGTTATTGCACCCATTTGCAAATTTCTACTGTCAGAATATGTCATTTGTTTGTATGTATGCATGTGGGTGAGTTAGATGAAATCATTTCCTATTCACTTCTTTCAGCATTTGAACCATTCAACGAAACCCTTCCATGTGTATTTCAACCACAGTGCCCCCAAAAAATTCTTTAGGCTCATTTCTGCGTTGCCCGAGGGAGATGTTTGCATGAAGGAACCCTGCTTATAGAGGAAGTCTCTCCTGTGTGCCAGCCAGGATGCCTATTTCCATAGCAACGCTATATCCAAGAAAGCCAGAGTGGGGCTTTTACTAGACCACCAAGCTGTTGCACCATCTTGCTCGTTGTTTGTAACTATGCATATCTGATCAAAGACAAGAGATATTATTTCCTGAATTAGCAATGCACTTACACAAGGGCGTGCCATATATGATATCTTACTGTATTGTATTGAGTGCACAGATTTTTCCAAAGATTTGTTGAAATGCCTCAAACAAAAAGAAGTTGGTGGATTGAATATCTGGTTTATATTTTGATACAAGCCAGCATAGATCATCCCTGAAGTATGCAAAAAATGGCAGTTAATATGGATGAGAGACAAAATGTTAGTAATGCTGACTGGAATAAATTACTTTTCCCATCCTGCCAAATATGCCAATGAGCTGCAGTATTTTATCTACTGTATTTTAGATGGGATGAACTAAAAGGACACACGAGAATCAAAATATTTGTGCTCATTTTCTCACGATTAGGAAGGCTCTGGTTATTCCCCTCTCAAACCAGCACAGATGTGGACACATAGTGGTCAGATCACCAGTGGTCAGGGGTGGGGCCGGCAGCACGGAGGAGTTTGTTTTAATATGTCCACTTTGAAAATCCTCAGGGGAACTATCTTGGATTCTGCTGCAGATGTTTCACTGTGTTTGCATGCTTGGAATTGGGGTTGGGCCCTTTGATCTAAATGAAAACGCACCGCAGAGGTTTGATGCGAGTCGAAGCCCTGCTCAGAGAGCAAATCAGAAACCGTTCCCACCTCCGGATTTTCCCAGGTTCCCCTGCAGAGTCTACCTTCTGTGTTCAGAGACATGGGGATACCACGGCCCGTCGCCTTGATCCATCTCTCTCTTGGCACAGCTTGCATTTGGCATCTCCAGTGGAAACACTCTGAGTTGGTGCCAGCAGTGGCAGACCACCAATGCCTACATGCTTCCTCCCACAGAGTTCATTTTTATATCAACTCTGCTCTATCATCAGTCGGTAGTTTCCCTTTTCAATGCAAAATAGTTAAACGATCAACCAAACAGTAGATCTGCAACAGGAAAAAGGGCAACATCACGCCAATGCTGTTAGCTATAACAAAATAAACCTAATAATCTATAACCATTGTGGGCGTCACCGCACAATCAAACTGCAATAATAATTTCAAGGTTTTTAATCAGATTTACTCATGACTCACAGACTCTCACTCAGATTAATTTAGGATTAGATAAATGCCAACACTGTAGTGTTGCCAAATACAAAACAAGTGAGAGTAAGCATGTGTCTGTGGTTTTGGGGACACTTTAGTCCCTCTAGCATTCATAGAAATATAAAAAAATGGTTTATGACACACTATAATGTGTGTGCGCAGCCATAAAGACATGTTTAACCTCTTATTAATGTAGTTTTATAACTTCTCCTATGAAGACATTTTTTTGACAATATTGTCATTCAATATACGTCGAAAAACACTTACATCAGATTCCAACTACATTATAAAATATGTATTAAAGGTTGCTCATACATACTAAATAGAGGAGACTGAGAAGTGTTACTGTGGTTATTTTGCTCCACAAAGATTTGCCCGACTGACCTGAGTGATGCATCAAACAGACTGGACCCCCGGCAAGTGACAGTGGTCTGTCTCTGCTCTTCTTGACTGTTCAAACACAGCGCTGGTGTCTCCATCGGGATGATCACACTCTCTTTTATTAGGTTATCTTAGGAAACCATTGCTTGCAACAAACTTCTTTTCCCCCAGAAGGCAAAGAATGGTCCCATAATCAACAGTTTTGGAGCATCGTGATCTCAGAATTTATGTCACCTTCTTTCTCCCTGTTGGAAACTGCAATCAGGCTCTCTTGAAGAAGACAGTGTTGATTGTCTGTCTGCACTCGATATTGATTGGTTTATTTTTTTGCTATCGTGACGCTGATCCAGTTCTCTGAGGGTAGTGGCAGCAGCATGAGCATATAATGTAGGATATCTCTGTAAAAAAACAAATAAAACCAGCTCTGCTCTCTTGCAAGAATACAATTTAAAGTTTCCAAACAATTTGTGTAACATGACCACAAGATCAAGTTATCTATAGAGTACATGGCAGGGGACCTAATATAGATCTTTGTGGGACACCATTTTCAACAGGGGCTTCATTTTAAATCATCAACAGCTTGACTATCCATAAAGGGAAAACGGGTTAAATCAGCTACTGTATAAGCAGAATGGTCAAAACCTATGGAAATCAACTTATCTTACTAAATGGTGGGATTGACAGTTCCAAATGATTGGACCCATAGCCAAACAGTGGAGCACAATGTCGTATTTAAACAAAATCTGAAGTCTGTTATTGAATAAAGATGTAGTAGTCTTGATTCTTTTCAATTGCTTTGTATAAATTTCCATATAGCCCCTTCCTGAGAGTTTGCAGTGTCTGGTAGTTGTTCTACTATAATTTTATGATTATATTACATTTTAAGTGTATTTTTCTTTCACCCACCGATAATATATTGTGCTATTTTTAGACATTAGACAATACCGTACCACTCTGACAGTTAATTCCCGATATCTTCATTAACGAAACATATGGCTAGAATAACCGTTCCCTCAGGGTGAACTTTTCTCAAATCAATTTAACATTCCTGTTATTGAGGCTAGATTTGGCTATATTTCAAGGCAGAAGTTTACATTAGCAGATGTTTGACATTCATGAGAAAATAAGTTATAAAACATTTCTATCCATATCCTAAAACACAATTGTTAAAGTAATTTAAGAAAATATGTGGTTTGGCTGGGGTGTGTCCTCGGCTTTTGTCGTAACACAGTTACTATAAATGAATTACTTTATTGTTGCACCAATATTACATTAGACCAAAATGTATAACAGTAATAGTCTGTGAGCTCATGTAATATTGAAAATTGTTTAAGGGAAATTAAACAACTTTGTTCAAATCTAAAACTGCTCCTGAACTAGCTTTCCTGGTGGCATGTAAAGACATGTGGTGAACTGCAGGTCTGGAATTCGCTGCTGCTGTGTCTCTGCAAGTTTTTTCACATACTTTCTTCATTACTTTTAATATTCATAATTTTCTTTTGATTGCACATGTTAATCTCCATAACATATTTGGAGATGTTATGTTCATTCTTTCTACAGTAGCCAATCTATTTTTTTTTCCTATTTCTTTTTTTCCCCCTTTAATCAGAAAGATGGCAAGATGTATTGGATTATATTAACATTAAACTATCAAAACTAGTCTGCTAAAACAATTGTCACAAACTGGAAGCAATATAAATGGATACAACAGAATAGCTGTATTTCACGCTGTTTTGTCTTGTTTCATAAAATTCTAATCTACATTAGTAAATATGTATTATTTATTCTTATATTGTATTTTATTTTTTAAATGTCTTTTCTCCATTCCTGTCTTAGTTACTTAAAATAAACCTATTGATTTAATGTGGCAGGATCACGGAACACTTCTATAATAATGATGGTAACAGTTTTAAGGTTAAAACAAGTGAAGATCAGTAAACAGGTCATATAGTTTTACGATGCAAACCTCCCTTTGCCAAAACCGCATACTGTAAAATGCTATGAGCACAGGTATTGTCTTGGTCTTATCTAAGACAGGTACAAAGTGTACAAAGACCTCGTCAGCCTTCACCCAGATAATCAGATAGATAGACCCAGGAGTCATGCAGGACAAGGTGAAAATATTTTATGTTCTTTGCCTTTGTGCAACGTCACATTAGAAATGTCTACAGGGGGCTTTTCAAAAGGGCTTTCTTTACCCTAAGTTGTGGTATGCTGCATGGTAAATGCACCGCTCACGTCTTTTACACATAAAGCAACAGCATCTGACTTACACTCCCCTGAAGTTATTTTCTCATTAAATACAGGCTCAAACCACAGATGCATTTATTTGTAAATGAGGTAGCTGAGCCAAGATCTTGAGTCCCATCACATTTGCCACAGTAATATTCAGTAGAACTATTACGAGGGTTGAGTGGTATGAGCTAGTAGCACCTCGTGCATCATTAAGTGTTGTAAAAACCCCAAACACATGTGGAGGTGAAGCTTTTATCAATTAGATGGAATGTAAATAATTGTTTCGCGGTTCAAATAATTACAAAGCAACTCGCTCACTCTCGTGAAGTTGAAAGCAAAGTCAGGACCTCACAAGCTATTTAAGACACTGCTGGCTATGCCTGCTCTAAACTCTCCATGAGCCAAGCACCAAGGAGCCAATAAAAACAGCCTCATTTAAGCTGCAGTTACTTGGCACACTGTACTTTCGGAGGAAAACAGCCTCTACGCCCCGTCAACTTCATGTAGTGCTGTGCATGTACAGTGTGCAAGCGGGGGAAAAAAAATTCATAGTTCTATGTAAAGTGAAGTCAGTACTTATTCTTTGAACAGTCTATATAAATTACAGAAGGCCAAGACTCTGCATAAATAGTTTGCCGATGCCAAAGGACCACTTTTAAGCATCTATTCAACAACTCTGCCACTGGAAAAAAAGAAGGAAATACAGACTTCTCTTGCTAGAAAATCCACCTTTTGTTGAATATGTGTGCCTTTATCCAGAGCTTGATGACAATGTTGATCCCTTGTTGAATGTCTCTGTGGATTGGATGGGTGGCTCAGCACACAGAAAATGTTGTGTTGCTACAGGAACAAAAGCACATGAACAGATTGCCAGTTTTTTTTTACAGTGGCATTCATTAACCTCAAGCTCTTCCAACTTGTAGAATAATTTCACTGCTATTACTGAGAAACTCATTATGTTTGTAAAAAGTTTACTTGTTGAAGATGCGTGACTTTTGTCAGAAACAAATGGGACATCACTGATGCACAAGTCCCATCATGGTACTTTAACCTATTCAAGCCAATACCTGGGGGAGTCAGAAGGCTTTGATCCCTTTACAGACAAAGAGCTGGTGGAACACTTTTTTTAAAAACATTCTGTATTTAATAATTCTGTTACAGTTTTATATAAGAATGTTTGATCTTATCTGAGTCTGACTTCAAAGACATTTTTATTAGGAAAACCGCAGCAGTGGATAGAGTATAAAACCCATGCAACCCACTAAATGCCAGATAGTCTCAAGAGAAAAGAGAACTGGAGAACCAAGGCACTGTTTTATACTAAGGGCTTGAGTACTAAGAGTTTGTCATCCTGACATCAAAGGTTACTCTTTACAACACGTAGTGAAACCCTGATTGCAAATCTCACAACAGGTTGTGACAAATGTCTTTGTTAGAAAATGGAAGATCACCAGCAACAAAAGATGTCATCAATTTACTGTAATTCTCTACTGGATAAATACCACAGCTGCACCACATTACCGACGAAAACATGATGCAATTGTTTAAGTAATTGCAATATGAATCGCAGTAACTCAGTTTTGGATTTCATTTTATTTCAGCATTTATAAAAGTTTCCAGAGAAACTTGAGGAGGCAAGAGATTGTTACTTAATATTAAATTCAAAATGTCTACTTAAAGCAGCTTGACACGTACCAAAGGACTGCTATATATTTCCCCTAGGAAACTAAGTTACAGCATCTTTTGATTTTCAGATTGCAGTTATCTGTTTGACTATCAATTTAATTTGATGAATGCTTTTGTGCAGCCTTAATGTTCAGACTATGTCCAGAGATCTGGGGAGTAATTTTGTACCTAGAGGGTTTTCTACACCCAGTTTCAGGAAGTGTTTGTAGACATTACTTAGAACAATAGCAAACACTCAGAAGCCTCTCTTGCATTTGATGAAAAGAGTGTTCACTTAGACAATGGCTGTGTTCCAGTTCAGGGACTAGATCTCCCAAAGTCTGCATTTCAGTACCGATATCAAAATAGCTTGATAATCAATCATAACAGCTTCCATTTCAAGATAGCCTTTTTTGGCCTTATAGGAGCATAGGTCGTAACGGCATGGACTTCTCAATTATTAAGGCAGTCCGTCGCCGGTCAATCTTTCTCTGCATCTACGCCACTGTAAAAAATCTACTGGAGGGCAAAAGTAAATTATATACATTTACATTTCACCTGCTACATGTGGATGCATGGATAAATGGATGCAACTGATTGCAGAAACACTGAATTATGTAATGATTTGTATGTAATGTGGATAGGTTACATCATAGCCAATTAGCAGTATGTCAAATAAGTTCAGTATCGCAAGTCCTGCGGAGATAATAATAACAAACCATCTACACAAATTTAGATATCAGCCAAAGAACAACGCGTATGAATCACTTGGCTTTATATAAGAACATGAATGTAGAGAGTGAGGTAAATCAGTTCACCCTACAGACTCATCCTGACCTTCAAATGATCACAGCTGAAGATACGTAACAAGTTTGTCTCCCCTGACTGCTGCTTAGAGGAACACAGCTGGTGATCAAAGTCAAGAGCACCCCTTGGGACCAGATTGGGCATTTGTGGATAGAAATGCTCCTCGAGAACATGATTTGAATGGGGAAAATGTGAGCAAGCAAGAAGAAGTAAGAGGTGGTAGTACTGGGTTTAAAAATGTAAAAACCAGAATGAGGCTGATTCAGTTTAAGAGATTGGCATGAGAGCAAAACACTTGGCATCTAATGTTGTTTTTGGTCTCCCTTCAAAGTACATTTTGCCCACCATTATGTCTCAGAAATAGTGGTATGTTCAAACATTGTTCTTTTTTTCCTTAAAAGGAGCCTGGCCGGTCTATGTTTATAAGGTTTTGTGATGGGAGAGTTTATTTTAGCTTCACTCAGGACTTACAGTAATTTGAAATACTTGTCCACATTTTTAAGAGAGAGAGAGAGGGAACACAGAGAGACTAACTTATTCAGAGCTCTCCTTTGGTGTGTGTCTCATTAAATAAAACGCAATTTTTAATGGCTGCCTTTTTATTTTCTAGATTCTACAGTGTACTCGACTGATTCAAGTAAAGACAAACATTTGCTTCAGATTAGCGCTGCGCTGATGCTATCAGCACTGATGTTGGGTGTTCACCGGTACCTCGTATAATCATGAGCGATGTTCTGTTGAGATTTTCCAGAAGCTGAATGACTGGAAAGTTTGCAGGAAAGAAGACGCCCCATGTCATCAGCCAAATGCTGGTTTCCTAAATTTGTACACCTTCACAACCGGACGGAGCGTAAACTGACCCCGTCCGTTGTGTTTTTTTTTTCTCTAGTAACCACATCAGTCGGGTAGATTTTTAAGAACTGGCTCGGCAGTGGCTGGCCATGAATGGGACATTTAGAGTACTTCTGACTGGGACCTCTGTTGTGCCTCACATGTGGTCTGTGACCCTCATTTCAAACAGTGTCGAAAAAAGAAAACAGGATGCGTAAACCATTTGACTCGGCCCATTTATGTGTGTGACTAAAAGTGAGGCAATGGGGCAAGTCCAGGCGTGTAGAAAAGAAAACAATTCAGTGATGGTCAGAGTCTCCGGGGCCTTCCGCGCTTGATCTGTGATCTAACGCTCAGCTCCTGGAATGCAAAGCAAACTTTAAAGTCAAACCTTTTACAAATCTGTTTCTTTTGCAACAGAATGTCCATGCCTGTTTCTCAAAGCCCAAGGTTATGTCTTTAGAGGCCTTGTTTTGTCAGTCCAAAACCCAAAGATATTCAGTTTACTTGAATATAAAATAAAGAAAAGCAGGAAATCTCCACATTTGGAAGACTTTAAACAGCATTCTCTGCTATTTTTGTATGAAAAATTGTCTCCACCATTGGTCGATATGTCAAGATGGTTGCAGATTAATTGGGCGAATAATCAATTGTGCAACTAATTGTTGCTTCTCTTTTTCATAATGAAAGTATAGCTTAGAAAAAAAAGAAAAACTTGATTCCTCCCCTTTAATTGGAAAAGAAAAACCCAACATTTTCAGGGACAAAGAGTTCTTCAGTTAATATTTCATATTAAACAAGAAATTTTACTTTTCTTATGAGATACTGCAATTAGAAACAGTTCCTCTTAATTTAACTTTGTGTGTCATCTTGTTATCTAATATTTTGTATGCCAAACTTGAGGGCATTTTCTCACTTTCAAGAACTTTGTAGATAACCGTGAAGATTAGTTCTACTAATGCTTTGTTATATCCGTTTAAAAAGAAAAATATGATATTGTGCATATTTTTCTTGATTATGTCCTTTTTCCCTCATATCTGTTTACATGATCAAAATCAAGAGGTCATACATGCAATGCAGCTAAAGATACTCTTACACATCTCTAAAACAACACTACCTGGAAAAGTCTTGTTTACATATGGTACCATGTCACCCTTTCACCCTTAGAAAGAAACATCAAGTGGCATTAGAGACCATCAATCTCTGTCTAGCGTGTGACAGAGAGCCCTTGTGTTTAGCTAATACTCAGATGTAAAAGCTAACACGGAGAAGCAGTCAGCCCTCATGTCCTGACTAGCCGAGTAAAAGAGGCAGTCACTGTGTTTACCTTAAAAATACGTGACACTGTTGGAGCCCAATGACTGCATGAAACTAATGGTTTTATTTTTTGGGAGCTAACTCTATAAAGGAAACTTGTTGGATTAAATTACAAGTCATACATTTTTTTTGTTACTGGGACGGAAAAAATGGATATCTAAATATGAGCAACCACAGACCTAATGTATTATGCTTGTCAACAGGGTACATCTTTGCCAAGTCAAACCTTGGTACTTAGGTGCATATTGCAACTGAATTGCACAAAGTGAGATTTGTGCATTGATGCAGAAGTTACGACTTTTTAGAGTGAAAACAGGTTGAATATTATTGGATATCAAAAAAGAAAATGCATTTATACACAGTATACTACTTCCATAATGGGATAATTCAGTTGTGGTGTGAACTAAAGCAACGGACATAGCTAGAAAATGATTCCCAATAACATCAATAATGATGAGCACAAACTTTACCTCATCACATGTAGAAAAAAAAGTTGGGTATGTAACAACTTTGCTGACTCCATTAAAGTGTGCCTGACAGCTATACCAGTAAATACATGTGCTCAGTACCAGATACTAAGTCTAATTTTAAACAATAAGAACTGCCTACTGTCTTTATCAATATGAAACGTTTATTCTAATGACTAATCTAAATCTGCATTTGAATAATCACAATATTTCAGTGGAGGAAAAACCTCCCCTCCTCATTTCCACTTCCTTTTTGTGGTTGTTAGTATCTATGAATATTTTTACCATTAACTCTAAGATATTATCTGTAAAACAACACAAATAATAACAACAAAAAGCATTATTACTTGAAATATTGTAAAGCACATTTTAGCCATTTTGGAGAGGTTATGGACAGCTTTAGCTATATCTAAAGAGTTTTACATTTGTTATTAAAGGAGACTCACTCTAAAACTAGTCTAATTAGTGTGCTGTATTAAAAAAAAGGGTATTCAATGTCCTGTACTTCAATAGAGATTACTAAATTCAGTGACCGATGCTTATTTAATGGTACATGTCTTCACTCTGATATCTGTCAGTGTCTCAGGATTGTTGGGATCCAAGTCCACTTGGCATTCACAGGGAGCTTCAAGTGAGTGATTACCCACAGGCCCCTGGAGACCCCCCTCACATCATGTGACCTTTACCACCTCAGGCCATATGACATATGTCGCCGATGTGTTAACAACATATCAGTCAACTGCCATGACAGTTTCAATTCCAAAAAAGTAACCAGTGAAGAACTCTTATCTGACAAGTTAACATCTATTTTGCAGCCCTGTAAATTCAGGCTGATGAAAACTGTGTATTTTAACATTTCACAAAATTAGTACAACTGTATTGCTCAATCTTTAAATACGAGGGTAGCTGTTATAGACTTTTTTTCCACAGAAGAAGGTTTGACGTAATAAGAAAATCAAAAGTGGAATCAATACCCTTAACAATACCTGTATTCCCAGTAAGCCATGTCAACAATCCAGCATGCACATAACTTGGACCCATGAACCGGCAGCCATAATGATGTTATTAATTACACCTATGCTTTATCTGCCATGACATCTAAAAATGTGTGCTGTGGCTTGTGCATAGTTCATTCTGACAATTTCACCTTAATTACCATGTGTGAAGCTTTCCACTTCAATGTCAGTGATTCATACTTACTTAACCATGCCCAAACCATTAGGCTGCAAAGCCTACTGAGGACACAACGATTTCTGAATAGGATAATCTGTGTTTATCGTAATACGTTCCGCTTGAATGCTCATGTTAGGAGCTGAAGCATCTTTAGTTTTGCTCAAAAAAACACCACATTTCTTTCATTCCCTAGAATTTCATTTAATGCTTTTTTTTTCTGTCCTTCAGAATATTAAAATAGCATACCGAAGACTAAAAAAGGAACAAACTGTATTCCCTTTAGTTTGAATTCATCATCAGAGACCCACAAAGTGTTCCCCCAGGGTTAGAAAAACACACTGCCAATTAACTGGATGAAACAGGAGTCCGTGACTTTTGACCTTGCTTTCTATTAAAGATGCATTTCCCTTTTGGCCGTCGGCGGGGTCGGACGTCTGTGAGTAATAGCGTTAGCTGTGAGAGGCTTGTCAGAGCTCATCAGTCCCGTTCCCTCGGCGGTCCACAACATTGCCACCATGTCGTGTACGTGTATTGTAGGAGATATGCTATGACATAAAAGCAGCTCACACACTATCACTGGCCCAGATGTGCTCGGGGATAAAGTCTCAGTCTGATGGCATTTGCTGAGCGATTTAAGTCAGGGGAGGTGACAACTTGCCAGAGTCAATAGAATTTACACCTTATAACTTTGCTTTTAAAAATTGTTGATAGTTGCAATATAATCTAAATGTTGAACTTTCTAGTAGTTGCAATGCCTTCAGGTATAGTGCTCTACTTTGCCTGTGGTTTCTCAGTTTGGTAAAATGGTTATATACTGTACAGTTTCGTATATGAGTCATTGCAGGATGTTGAATGTATAGTGCATTACAGAGTTCAGAGTAAAAACCTTTCATCTTGGTGTGGTAACATGGAGTGGTTAAACGTTAGACGTAATGAGGAGATGAAAGCTGCACTGAGAGACATCTGTCAAATGATTCAACCTACAGTATATTTAACATGGAGCTCTCCTCTGCTGGGCTGCGTAAATGATTTCCTGACCCATGATTTATACTACACTAAAGTCAAGGACCTTACATTCCCAGCAACGACAGCCAGTTCCCCAAAAACCGCTACTGCAGCACCCTATAATTATCATAACATAACATGCACTCATCAATTTGGCCTTTCCATCCATATACTGTGAACCAATTAGGGATGCTGGAGATGTCCTCTGGATGGGGCTGTTATGTTTTCTCCATCAGTCAATGCTCCAAGACCCAGCACTGTTATAAACAACCTCAAGTTGCGATCGATTCCCAGACTGCATGTCGAAATTTATAGTCAGTTTCCAGTTAGAGGAGATGGATGGTTGCAAATGTGAGGGCTCTGTAAAGGCCGTAGTGATTCTTCCAAGATTTACCTCTTGTAGACAGGTTGACTTGAAGGAAAATAGGATGGGACTGTAGCAAATCCTTTTCTGGATCACATCTATTTTTTTTCAGGCATAGATGCAGCTCAATTGCCATTTTTGCATTTGGTCAGAGCAAGTGATGTGGTACAGCGAACGATGCGCAAAGCAAGTGACGTACTATATCGAGCAACCATTATTGAAAATTACGTGAAATTAAAGTTACGTCCTGGAATAACGAGTACAACACGCAAGAAAGTTCACGAAGGCTTCTGGATGTGTCAAAATAAATACAGGACTTTCACCCAGGAGGCCGTTTGTGTTCCTCGTGAAACCAAAAGTCAATGTTGACTTTACCATTTTTTACGCAATGTTGTGTTGCGTAATGCTGTGTTACACAGCGTTGTCAGGCTTGTTACTTAACATTACGTAAGAAAGTGCACTAGGGGAGGTTGTTGTTTATGGTAATTACGTTTTTATGGTAAGTGTTACGTTGCGTTGTTATGTTGCATTGTTATGTTGCATTGTTATGTTGCGTTGCTACGTTATTTTTTCCATGTTGCCCATGATGTTTTTTCTTCTCTTAATTCACTTTTGTTGCATAAACCGAACACAATAGTTTCACAATGTTAACCACGTGTTATTGTGCGTTTCTTCAAGTGTGATATGCAGCTTGGTTTGCAGAAGTGTAGAATGTTCACTTTTCTTTTTGGCAACTGGGTTGGTGATGAAGTTTTAAACTGAATATGTTTCGTCTGGGAAAAGAAAAGCTTCTTTATCTTGTTCTTAAAATGTCTTGTTGGCATTAATAGCATTCTAAATACAGGCACAGCTAACTATGCACTTACACCAAGGTGTGACCCATGGTTGTATTGGGGGCATGCTAACAGCACTTACAAGTCACTTCAGGGAAAACACTTGAAGAATAGAGACAAAGACTTACAAATGTCACAATATCCCTTGATTGTTAGAGGAGTGTGAATTGAAATGTCAGCTTTCTTTGAAGGTAAATTTAGATTCATATATTTGGAGATAGTGCATAATGCATATTTAGCAACAGAGTCAGTTTGCAGTGATGGGAAATGACAGAGATAAGTGGAAACTGCAAGACCATAAAGTTCTGGTGGTTGAGATTTGAGACAGGGCCAGATGATTTTTAAACTCTTGGGAATAGACAAGTATGACAGATGGAGTTTATTTTCGATATTCTGCATAACAAGCAGAAAAAAAGAGCAAGTGAGCAAACTTGAATCCAAAGGGGATGGCCCCCTTACGTCCACTTTAAAGTTCCCTATCAGAAATCCCTGACTACTTTTATGACAACATTATGTGATGCAATTCCGTCACAGCCTCCTTTCCAACTTTCTTTTGCATAATAATAATCAAATCCATAATGGTGCAAAAACTGTTGTGACACAATTAACTTTATGATGTGACCATTCGTGACGTGAGATACAGTACAATTAAAACTGAAAAATAAATCTTGAGCCATGCACCAAATGTAGGTGCAACACTTTCTTATCGATATCATTCATTTTGCCTGTAATATAGTAAAAACAATAAATGT
Organism: Ophiodon elongatus; assembly: GCA_016806645.1. Lineage (NCBI taxonomy): Eukaryota > Metazoa > Chordata > Actinopteri > Perciformes > Hexagrammidae > Ophiodon > Ophiodon elongatus. The sequence goes on along the minus strand of JACSYO010000150.1, from coordinate 1,681,009 downwards.
GTATTCTTTGGTTTCCAAATTGAGATATGTTGGATAGAAGTGTAGCAATACCATCTTGGAGTCTAGTGGGACCTTCACAGAATTATTTTTAATTATTTTATTGATCACCTCCCCCAGAATTTCTTAAGTTTGTCACACTCCCAAATGCAGTATATACATGTTACTTGAGCACACACAGGTATATTGTGTTCAGTTTAAATAATATATTTTCATGTCTGTAAGGAACTGTAACTGATGAATTAAAATGGATTAGTACGAGCATAAAGGATCCATTAACAAAAACTATGCAACCTCAACACCTTCCATTGAAGAAGACAAATGTCAGGGACAACTCCCACACCTATGAAGCACTGTGTTGAATTTGGATTTATTATTTTCCATAGAATGACGTCTATAGCGGTGTAGAAGGCTCCATCTTTTCAGCTAGTTTGATATACAGAGGAAAGGTCAAACATGTAATTTATTAGAGGTTAGCCCTGTGATTTGAGTCTTTGTAGGAGGAGGTGTTGGAGCTGAGTGCGTTGCGCCTGTTGTAGAGATGATTCATGCGTAAGGGGATGCAGAAAGAGACTGTCATTGTGCCTCAGGCTTTGGTCAGAGCAAGTGTCAAACTCCACAAGCTTTGAGTATTGGCAACATCTGCTGTGCTGAACAACCACTGGCGTAGTGTCTGGCTGTGAGATGCACTGTCCAGTGACAGTACAGGTTGCATTTCTTGTAAGAAAAGTTTGACTTTCTATTTACACTGATTTTCTTTGTCTCTTCAGCCCACAAGTTAACCAACACTTCTATGGCGGGTGCAGGTTAAGAGTTTATTTTTCCTCAGAGACAAAATTAATTAAAATGTAGTTTCTTGTGTTAAGTAAAGACACTTAAATTGCATCATGATGCTGCGGTTTAGCCTGACTGAGGCTGCTTTGGTTTCCCAGAGAAGGAGGCAATGAACAGAGGGTGGGAGATGGTGGATTGGAATTGCACACGCACACACACACACACACACACACACACACACACACACACACACACTCACGCACACACAAGCACACTATGAACCAGACAAACTGTCAATGCTGTGTCACATCTTGTGCCAAAGCAGTGAGGTTTTCTCTGAAAAGAAACACTGCACCAACTGAAGAAAGCAGTCTGTTTAATATTACAAAAACCACACCGGGAACTGGGAGCCGGCGGGTTTATGCAGTAGCATCTGGCGTCACCGCACATGCCTGCCAGGGCGCACATTAGATCAGAATAATTGGCCAGGACAGCAGCGTGAGATGGACAAATGAGAACCTCCTCCTGGGTGACCTGATGGCCGATGGGGAGAATGAACAACGCTGGTCAGTGTCTGATAAGGAGCTTGTGAATTAAAGAAAACATATAGAAGTTTTAATGTGCTGCCTCTTCAGGTTTTTTAAGTTAATGCTTTTAATATTGGGCCATAATAGCAAGTGGAGTCATTCTCTCAAAATACTGTATCTCTATCTTTCACACACACAAACTGAAACTTACATGTTTACTCAGTCATGAGCCAATAGATAACTTTGTGTGCAAAGTCTCAACTTGACCCTTTGTTGAGATCATAGTATAAAACTGAAGCATTGAAGAGGCCTATCACCATCAGAACAAACCTGGATTATTAATTAAGTGGGATACACTAACTTGGAAACATCATACATTTTTGATACATTTCTATGCAGATAATACAATTTACAATAATTCACCTGGTGGCTAGTGGCACACCGACGCTCAATATGCACCTTCATGCAGTAATTTTGCATGTTGTGCTGCTGCACATACATCAACCATAATAGAAGGTGCGCATGTAGATGCTCCGTACACCTACTACCTAACCTTTGGTTATTATTATTCAAATTTCAACTTAGGGTGCAAACATGTAAACCTTGGGGGCAATGCAATCTTATGTTTCCTCGTAGAATCGTACCTGTCTTTTCCTCTCCCTGCGTTCTTTGCACAGCAACATTACTTAATACTACTATTACTTAATTACTAATAACTGTGATATAATTATTGTTTAGGAAATTGTAATCCATTGCACTGTGTTACTGGGGGAAAGTATTAATATTACAGTAAAACAAAACTGCTGATACCGCTGTCTCAACCCACAGTGTAGTCGAGGAAGCATAACCACCACTCCCCCCCCCCCAAGTAAACACTGTTTGCTCTCAGCACTGCCGTTGCCGTTGTTTGCATCGTTTGCGTTGTTCGCACTGTTAGCTGGTAGCTCAGCCATCACCATGTTGCTTGGAGACAATTCCTCAATCACAGATATGCTCAGATTTTTTTTATTCTGCACCTTAAAGTCATTATGGATTTGCTATGAAGTACCTGGAAACTACATTCAGAGAAATGCTATAAAGAGAAAAAAAATGTACTTTTACGATATTCGCTGTTTTTGTGTTGGAAGAAAATCAGATTCATAATTCAAGGCATACATGCATATAACTGTTTTATGCTCTCCCACCGCAACTATGTTGTTCTGCTGAGAAGGATATCTTTCACCTTAGTTTCACAGAGAACCTCCCAACCTTCTTTATTTACCAATGGCTAGAAAATATAGTTTTTTTTCCCCAAATACAACCATTATTTCTATCATTGATGTCTTCAAAGACATATCCAGCATTGAGTGTCTTTGCTTTAGGACTCTTTAGAATACAACCATTTGGAAATTGTTTGCTATAGTTTTGGATCGCCTATATCTTCTCTGCTGAGTTTAAGTACTGTACCTCCAAATAAAAATGGAAGTATTTATTTTTGATGTTCAGTACAATGATACACACAAACAGTTATTGCAAAAGGTAGAGATAAATAACTTTGGCATACAGAAAATTGTAAAACATCCATGACACAATGGCAATGTAAAATAGCTGAAAATGAAAACTGGAGGCTAATACTACTGTACAGTGACACAAACAAACAAGACATGTTGGACCTAAATTTCCCTTTCATTAAACAAATAAATATTGACTATGAACAATCTCAAATGTAGCAAGAATTGCTTGACGCTAGGCATTCCTGAAGGCATTCCTGAAGCAAGCAGATTTGAGATAGAATTAAGAGTTGTAATGAGCAACACCCAACTGATTCTACATGTGCAACTTTTATCTTCTCTTTGAGAATCTTTGGTAGAAAAGGCATGATAGTACAGAAAGAAAATGTAGATGAAATATTTACACATAATACGGTCTCATTAGCAAGACATTTCAGCATTACTGTGGCTGCAGATTAAATCTGTAATGGAACAAGAGGGGAGCAAAAGGAAAACTGCTGATGAAACTGATGAAAAAGCACCTTTCTTTGCCTTGGTGGTAATAATAGAGGAGCAGAGGAAGTAAATCAGCTGGAGCCAGCTCTCGACATAAAAAAAGTACTTGAATAAAGAAGCTCCCATTTTCCATGACACTATCAGCCCTCACTGGCTTAAAGAAGAGGCGAAAATACCTATATGTTCTGATCTGTGGGCTGAAGAAAATAGTCTTCAGAGCACATAGGTAATAGTCCAGATCTGCTCCAGTGCATTTTTGTCTCTTTAAAATGCACTCAGAGCACACTATTGCTATTCCACAGCAGTCAGATCCATTCAGAAGATTTATTAGATTCCAGTCTGTTCTGCTTCATCCAATTAGCATAAGGACAAGAGGATAAAGGGACAATCTAGTTTGCTCCGAAGTGGATGAGATACAGAACGCTGCAACAGCGGCAGACGTTAATTTCTAGCATCCTGTGTGATTCCAGTGGCAGGTATTACGCTTGTCTCAGGTCAGTCCAAGTCATCTTTGCACACACAGGCACACTCCTCATGGTGCTCCAGGGGCACATCAGTCATGGACTTCTGCAAGCCTCTGACGCCGCTTCGGTGTTTCAACAGCAGAACCTGTCAAAGAGAAGGAGGCTTTAGTTAACAGCTGTACTACCGTTAAACAGTTCCTGTAGAGCGTACTTCATTCAGAAATGATACCAGTTTGTTTACCTATACATTTTCTCAGGTTTCAAGGTGTTCACCGAAGGCCTAAAAGGACATGATCGACCCATTGCACAAAAGGGTACATTTTTCTAAAGAGTTTTGATAATACCAGTGACCAAGGCTCAATCTCGATTTCTAAGCCGTACGGTGGACTGCCATTACATTTCATCTGACGCCAAGTATGCAACCGACGAAGACATTAAAATATAGTATTTTGTGGTGTAATGGGAAGATTGCTTTTCTGAGAGCCTTGCTACCACAGTAGGTGAGTGGTTAGGTCAGCCATGTTGTCAGATTGTGGCTCATGAAATCACCCAATTGAAGTATGAATGTGCTCAACAAATGTCATCTTTATTACATTATCCTGTAACTTGTGTACAATTGGAAATACTGTAAAGGGTGGAACTAGGATCATAGGATATGCACAGCAAATTAAATGTTTTGTCATGAATACTTAACCTATATATATATTTGATCATTTGTGTAAGGTTGGTGCAAAGGAAAAATATTCAACCATAGGATCTTTGCTGCTGGTTGATTTCATAATTTAAACTGAAATGTTTGATTGTTTATTAATCCAAAGACTATACAGGTTACATGTTCCTCGTACTTCATGATCACATTGATATTTACCTCGTGGTATTTCTTCGTCACCCTGGCGGGAACACACTGGCAATCATAGCAGCGGTGAGAGCAGCAGGCACAGTTTCCACCACAGCGCTTCACCAGGAGGCAGCTTGGCCAGAAAATGGCATCTGTCCTCTTCAGCTCCTCACGCAAGGACACAGAGAAGTTACGTGGAGTGCAGCTGTACAGTCGAACTTCCTCCCTCAACAGATTGAGATCAACTCCTCCTCAAAAACAAACAGAGAAGTCAGGATCAGAATCACTTCCTATCGAAACAAACTGCCATTTTCTTCATGACACAACTAATATAGTTTGAGTTCATTTTCAATGGCTCTTCTAATACGGCATGCTTTAATAAAAATAATATATATATATATAATATGATTATGCGTGACTTTCAACTGTAAACTATCATATTGTTTTCGAAATGTTTGTATTTTATTTCATGATGTACACGTTTAAAAGTGTCCTACCTCTGGCCTTCTTATTAAGGATAAAGGATTTCCCCAGCACATGCCATGTAGGTTTGTACAACTCCTCTATATCCAGCTGCCATCGCTCCGGCTCCAGGTACTTCATGACCTCCTCCACGGTGCCCAGCCCTGCCACAGCCTCTGACAATTCCTCAATACCCTGCTGGGATGGGGGGAGAACTGCAGGGACTTCGGTTTCTGATACACTCTGCGGGAAAACCCGGCAGATGAGATGGAGAGAGACAGAAAGGAAAAGGTCAATTATTCAGTAAATACAGTATTTATCTATAAAGTTACAACAGGGAAATGTATCACATTCACATGCTTCATTTTTTGGTCGACCTGTACACTGGGACAATCTTCTTGAACTCTGCCAGAGGAACATAGTGCTTGTGTCACAGACACATATTGTAGCTTCCACACCCAAAACCGCCTCATTGCACCAACTGCCTCAGGATACTTACAGAGCAGACACTTTCTGTGACATTTAAGAGCTCTCTTGGTTACGAATACTTAAACAGGAAAATAACACAGAAGGAACTCATTTGTCAGCAGTGACAAGATGTGCTTTATTTCTACTGTGTGAAGGAATAAAAAGAAGGGGAGTTTGACTCCGCAGCGGTACATTGTATGTCATGGTTAAAATTGGGTTTAAATTGGATCCAGGCTCATTAAATGCGACAGTGGTTTGGACTTGAGTTGAGCTAAACAGAAACCATGACTGTACAGGCCAGCTGAGACCCAATGTAAGCACTATGTGTTAGAGCTGATAATGTACAGAAGAGTTGTGACTAAAGCGCCTGACAATTACAGACACACTGATGTATTGTGCTAAGCATTCCCAAACTGGCTTTGGAGAAACATTTTGCCACTTTGAGTCTGTGAACTGATGGGAAATTAGAAAACTTACAACTTAGAAATATATATCTATAAATAAATATGTATTTGATGTATATAATAATCTATAAATCTTGTTCAAACCTTGATATAAGACAAACTGTCAAATGCAGCCAAACACTGGGAGTGTTGGGTGTGTACCTGCCTCAGCCAAAGTATTGTCCTGCATATAAGGCTGGGACTCCACTTCTAATCTCTGGTTGAGGACACATTTGCATCTGAACTCCAACAAGACACGCATGACAACTGTATCCAAACTGTTCAATGCACTAAAGTTGAGACGCAAATGTCAACTGATGGCATAATTTTTTACATTGTCAAATGTGATCACATCTCTGTCACCTCCCCTGCCCACTTTGCATAACAACATTTGTCCTTTTAGCTCCCGTAGGCGGCAGTATTATTCATTTAAAGCTCCCAGCCCTCCAGGCTACAGCGTGCAGTCACAGAGAAGATTGATACCTGGGGTGTTGGTCTTCCCACGAGAGAAGAGGCTAATCTGTGGAACCTTTCAGTCCTGTGACGCTACATTTGTCCAACATGTCAGCTCGCTGGTCTCTCTAATCCTTTGTGACTGACAGGTAGAAGGCAACATTGTGACACTTACAAAAAAAAAAAGAGAAAAGAAGCCTGTGGAGCATTGAAAACATCGGCTGCTGGCAGCTGCGTCTTTAAGCTTCTAGAGAGGCAGAAATGTTTGAAAAGAAAAAAAAATGATTCCAGGAATCTGTAGCTTCCCTTTGATGACTTATAGGACTGAATTAGGAAGCAATTCAGTGAGGAATGGGAGCTAGAGGAGGAAATGTTTTCTTTTCGTCAGAGACCTTGACACTAACATTGCAAAGATTTGTGGTTTGATTCCTATTTAGTACTTCTGCTAAAAAACATTTGTATATTCAATGGCGCTGTAAAACCAGCTGGCCAAAAGTTATCCATCCAGAGGCTTATAGAATTTTATTCCACAGGGTTTATTTATATCAACCACCAGTAGAGCCAACATAGATATTTAAGATGGATATGCACTCCTTTTTTCAACTAGACTAGACCAGTGGTTCCTTTTCCATCAACTGACAACCCCTATTTTCACGCAAATATAAACTGATAAACAACTGATAAACTGTACAATTAACCCCAAAAGTAAAAGCAATAACTACAAATTAATTATTTTGAATATCACACTAGAGATGATTTCCTATGCATCTCTCAGCCTGAATGATGCACTTTTTCAAATTTTTTTACAATAATGCATACTTAATAGGCTTCTTTTTCTGGCAAAATCTGTATTTTCTACAGTGTTTTTCTCCTGATACTTGACCGTTGTTTAATTATATTTGCTTGTTTTAATTGCATACTTTTATAATGCAGTACGAGAATGTTTAGCAGCGAGGGAAGGCTCTGTGACTATAGCTCTTCAGGTCTTCACCATGACCTTATCTTGTATGATTTTTTCAAGTTTACATCTTTAATAATAATCCCCCAAAAAACAAAACAATTTAATGTAGTTTTCATCACAGAAATAAATTAAATGCTGAGATATAGGCCAAGTGTATATTATTTGTTTTCCAATGCCTTAAAATCTAAAAGGCCCCACACCCCCATTAAGCTTTGGTGACCCCTTTGGGGGGGTCATGACCCGCAAGTTGGGATCCAGTGGACACAACAGACAAACAATTCGCTAAACAGACCAACAAGTGTATTGGCAAATTTACACTGAATAAAATGTGTAAGACAGGAAAAACCCATACGATTTATTGAAAGGGGAAGTCTGTGCAATACACTCAGACTTCAAGTCTGTTTGGCATATATTTTAAAAATAAGATGCTAGTGGTTTGACATGGCTGCACCACAGGCTTCAAAAATACAGCTGATGCACAGCTGTGTTCATGCCATAGATTAGACTCATTCTTATGAGACTGCCTTCATAACCACGGAGCATCTCTTTGGTTCATTTGGCACCTACTGAGATAAGCAGACACAAATGTGAAAATAATGCTTGTGGAGAAAGGGCCGGTCATATACAGTAAGAGTATGTCAAACAGGTTCTCTGAGCAGAAATGTACTTCCAGACAATAGTGGGAAGCTGCAATTCTTATTAGTTGAGCCTTGGCAGTGGCTTTCAGCGTGGACTGGAAACCATTAACAGCTTGTGAATGTTGATGGTGCAACACTCCCCCAATTATCGGTGCTCTGCAAACTCGGCTTCAGATAGAGAAGCCAAGCAATCCTTCAGAGACACATCAAGATGGTGTGAATTAAGCTGTACGCAGCAGATGAGAGCTCCTGTTTAAGACATTCACAAACAAAGTACTAAAATGGACCACCAACTACAGTAGCTGGCATTAATTGCATGCAGTGTCAATGCGTCACGTTTCAAATATTAAGACTCAAAGCCAGTATTGGAGGAGTAATGGAATACAAGATTATGGTGAAGATTTTTCACATAAGGACAAGAAAATGAGAACATTTTCTTTTATATTGCTGAACAAAACAGGCTCAACACGAGCTACAATTGCAATTTCTATGCGAGTTGTGGTGCAGGGAGCAGCAAAGGCAGATAGGACCCAAATGCAGACTCAGACGGATTGATGCAAAAAAAAAATACTGAAAGTGAACCACAGGCAGAAGCAGAAAAACAAAACTCCAGGCAAAGAAGAAGACGAGCTGCCAAAAGACAAAGAGAGAAGAGAGACTAAATGCACAAGAAAAGGAGGCCGATAACGTGGCAACAGCATGGCTGACGAGCAACAGGTGAAACTAAAAAGGGCGGGGCAGACGATCAGACAGGCGGGAAACAAACAAAGAGGACTTTCAAACTTAAACAGGAAACACTATTACAAGCAATAGTTAGTTTGTTAGCCTTAAAGAAAATGAGTGTCCTGTTAGTTGTAGTTAAACAAATTGCCGAACCAGCAGACCGAGGTGGGATAAAAGTAGAAATTACAGACTGAGTGGAGCCAACATGTTCGAACCACCGTTCCAAAAATGTTCAATTTTTAATATTACAACATAAGTAAACATACATATGCACAGGCAGCAGAAGAATATTTACCAAGATTACAATGTACAACTCTATTGACATAATTGGTGTTTTGAAAAGAAACAGAGACAAAGTGTAAAAGCTTAAAATGTTCCTATTATCACTGACAAATTCTCTAACCCCCTGCCACTCAAGAAACAACCTCATTTTCAAGCTGTGATTACTTCGTTTCCAGCTCTCTTTGTCCATACACTGCACAACCACATGCTCTTATTTCTGGTGACTAAAATGACAGGTTCAGCTAACTATGTTGAGATGAAACTTCTGAAATAGCATCTTGGGAGAGCTCTGGAAAACAATATCTTCTCTTTCACATGTCACTGCAAACCACTTCCTTGCACAAGAGGGCTTCGAGTAAGCAACGAGGTCTGTTGTGCGTGAAGAAAGTGTTTTTTCTCTCTCGCTATGAGCCACACACTGCAATTGAGGTTGGTGTAAAAACAGACCTCACTTTGTCATGCCAACGGCAAGCCTACTGCATGGTTTTTGACGGCCATTGCCATCTGCTTTCACCAGCATTTTTATTTCGTACTTCTTGTGTCCTATCTAACTTTATTCAAGTATGTGTGTACAAAACTCTCTTCAATCTTAAAATAAATAAAGCTGGCAGAGCGATCTTCAGTAGCAGTGGGGTTTACTTCTGGATTGGGACCTCACAGAGACAATGATGTATGTTTTGCTTGCTCCCTTAACCCACCACTCAACACCCCTCATGCTCCCTTCAACAGACTCCTTCTCTTCTATGTTTTAACAACCTCTTTGCCTCGGACTTTTCGCTTTTCCTAAAATCTCTTCCTGTGAATTATAGACCGGGTCTTATTTTTTTCTCCCCCCCTTCCATTCCATGGAAGTGGTGGGGAGGAATTATTGCTTGTTTAAATATAAACTAAAGTGCTGGCCCCTGCGTGGCACGAGGTTCCAGAAGCTGCTAGTTAACCACAGAGGAAACAGAGTGCTGCTGTTCTAGCGTGCTCCTCCTCCGTCGGAGGAAAGTTCAAAGGGAAGCCAGTCTGAACGTGCGGAGGCCAAAGCTTCCTTTTCCCCCCTCATGGTTTCCACACCTTCTCCAGTTGGAATATGAAAGATAAACCCGGTCTCTTATTCCATCATATACTTAGTGACAGACATTTGAGAATAGTTTAATTCTACTGCCAAATAATCAAGTTTGACTTTTAAATTCCAAAACATCCATAGTTGAGTGGTGTGTTTTCCTTTCGAATGTAAATATGTCAGAAAATGTCTTATTTTTTTAAGCTAATGCAGGAAAACCACCGCTCCACCTTATCTTCGCTAAGGTGCTGGAAGTATTTGAAATGTCCAAACTGATATCCGCACACTTAGATCACTGCAGTGTACACTTTATTTGAGCTTTCAGCTCTTTTATCATATTTCTTCAGCTAAAACAAACACAAGGGTGTCACACAAAATCGTGGGCTCTATACATAAGCAGTCTCTGTGTGCGCCCCTCTCTGTCTTTTGGCATGCATGCAATCTTTCAAAGTGCGCCCTGATGGGAAGTTCTTAGATAGTTCTTAACCTGATTAATAATATAATTATATTATGTGATTGAGACACCACACTTTTTTTTTATAACACCACGTCTTTGATGATCAAATGTTATTTTTTTGTAAAGAAAATAATTCAATCCCACCAAAATGCACAAGTAACAGTAACACACTGAAAAAAACCAAGGTACGCTTCAATAGGACAAAGATTAATAGGTAGCCCACCATTAGGCCTATTTCTAACGTAATTTAATCATCTACAAGATAAAAATAAAATAGAACCTATATTAAAATTAGACTCTGCCTGCCAGTGATCACTAAGATCAAAATAATTGGAATTTAAAGACCTTGGTTTACTTGGTATTAACAAAATCTTCTTTTGAAGACTGTTGCGAGTTTTTAAAATCGTGCAATGACAGTGGACCTTGAGATTGCAATGAATCAGCTGACACCTAACTCGTCATGCTTGCCTGCTGGGAAAGAGGCTAAATATTGCTCCAAATTTGATCTGTCTTTACCGCGAGGTTCACAACACCTCAATGTTAAATGATTGCTTCTGTAATAAAGTCGGGAAAACTAAAAACTAATAATAAAAAAAGACAAGACAAGGCTAGTGTACGCCGTTGGTCCTTTTGTCAGAAGCTGCAGTCACTTGGCTCGTATAGCTGCATTTAGAGACGAACACAGGGACAGACTAAACCATTTTGTGGGTGAGAGGGACCTCAGAGAGCCTCCATTATTTTTCATGCAAAGTTCAGTCTCTCAAATAACATACTTATTACTTACTCCTTGTAACAGTGTCTTATTGGATTAATCCCTCTCTATTAGATTGAGTAAGGCCTTCACAATCTACTGCAGTCTATTGGTGGTAAATATACTGTACAATTTGATACAATTCATTGCCAACATGAATTATCATTACCGGAGATTAACCTGGTTTTCAGTGACTTTGCGATCTGCAATAACTCCACAAACTGTATTGGCTCTTCCACAGGAAACTAGTACACATAATGACTGACTTTTCCCTCTTAACATCGCTGTTTATTTTCTGAGCAATACAGCTCTAATACTCAGCTTGACACTCAGTGTGTTTTCAACATGTCAGTTGTTTTGGGTTTTAAGGGTGAAGAAAGAACGCTATAATGGCGTGTATGAAGAAAAGAAAAAAAGCAGACAAAACAAGTTACAGACAGAATACAAAGTGCCGTCAGTGACCTAAGCTGCCTATTTGTGCTTGTCGGATTTCCCAGGGTTCTGCAGGCCATTAAGGATTAATGAGGACTGAGAACTGTTTACTTAAAGAAGGTGAACAGAACTAAAACATGACAGGTTAAATCATGGCCGTCGTCTCTTCAGTTTATCTCCGAGCTTTTGTCAGTGAAAAGCAGCGGGGACGATTCTGTGTGTGTGGTCTCAAGACCAGCACAGAGAGAAGTGAGACAGTGAAAGAGAATGAGGAAAGGGGAGAGGATGGATCGAGACAAAGACGGCTAAAAGTACACTGGCACAGGAGTCTTAAAACATTTTCATACATTTTTACAGAAGTTTTGAAAAATTTTTGTGGAGGCAGAGCAGTTCTAATCTCACTTATTAAGTTAAAATTCAAAGGATGCAGACAAAAACTGTCTTTTTTCTGGTAACATAATGTCCTTGAACTCTGAATCACTGCCCACATGTTCAGTTTGTTTGGGAATTTTACTTGACGTTGCTCATAGATGTTTACCTCGAAAAAAAAGACAAGATAATAGAAGAGATTTGTCGACAGGGATAAGCATGACGATGTCTTCTTCCCACAGAGCTCGAAACATATTATTGAATGGCCATGTTTTGTAGCTTGACTCACATAAATAACTTCTGAGATTTTTTCTCTGATCATTCGGAGAAACTGGATGTAGCAACTTCCGCGTCGACTGAAAATGAGATCAGTTAGACGGATACATTACTCGTGACTGACTGGTTAGGGCAAAAAAAAATGAACAAAATAACCCCCTTCCTCCCAAAAGGAAACCAGATAACACAAACACAAAGTTAACCTGAGTCAGAGACAGACTGGAACTGAAATTCATCCCGGGACTTTGCGACATTCAATGCGAAGCTGATGACAATCTTCAAGACACTGTAGGATGATGTCTTGCTGACCTCCTCAGTTTGGTAGGCCTATAATAAGCATGTCACCGCTGTACTGAATCAAAAACGAGGATTTGTCCAAATTGGGAGGGGCCGCTCGTATCCTTTGTCAATATTGGAAGCATTATATTTGCCTAGTCTGAGAGGCAGCTTTCTGTTCAGGCCGACCCATGCCTTGTCCGGGGATCATTCAGTAAGTACTGACATCATAAATAGAAAAGTAAAAACTCAGCAGAATGAATTGGCCGTTCAGGAGTCTTCCCATCTTCCCGATGACCAGTCCGACCGTGGGCTGAATGCATGAAGTAAAACAAACTGGCAATTCACTTTGATTATCAGGTTGATGTCTGGCTGAAGTCAACGGGAGGTCATGAGACGTGAAAAGGAAGAAGCTAGTAAGAGTGTCTCGATTTGTCATTCACCTTTTGTACTCACAGAATACAAATATTGCTACTTTTGCTGCAGTTGTTGCTTGAGTCTTGAGCTCTTGGCTCATCTTTAGCAAAGCTTGTGATGTACTGAATGAGTTCAAGCTTGTGCTATGCACACACTTTAAATTTAATTGGATAAATATCTGCCAACGATTAGCAAGGGATGGAACAAGTGATTAAAGGCTATGTTACAGGTGAAGACAAGAGAAATAACAGGGAAGAGCAGAAAGGAGGACAAGTTGTTTTGTTGCCAGAAATATACTTCAAGTAAAATAGCATGGGTATCTTTGTGAAGTGGGGCACTGAACATACACATAAAAGGGGGATAGTATCTTTGAACTATTGTATGTGATGATGAAAATGCAAAGAGAACATTCTCCACACAAAAAGCACTTCTATCTCTTAATTCCTGCTTTCATTTCAGGGGCTTGAATGAATCCCCCCGAGGGTCAGAGGACATCTTTGTGAATGTGAAGCCACTTATTTTCTCCATCTCACTATCAAGAAACGGTGACATTGAGACACCTCGTCTGTCTGACTGGATCTAAAGATACAGTGCAGGTTATTAAGGTTTATGGTTTTATATATGAGGGTGATATGGAACATAACAGTTTGATGATTTAAAAGTGGAAACAATACTAGCTCCGGAAAATGAGAAAATGACGGAGTTTGAAACCATTTGAAGTTAATTTATTTCGATTTGGTGTGTGCTTTCTAACGTTTTAGAACTATTCCAGGGTCCATCACAAAATAATTCCCATTTCAATCCTTGAGGGAAAACTTAGGGCGTTGCCGTACTCTCTCATTGCAGAGATTGTGGACATTTTGTTTGGTTTGCGTGTACAAGTGTAAAAGCTGCACATTACAACATAATATAAATAAAAGACAGTACAGGTGCCAGATGTTCTGAAGTGCTTGAACATAATTTTTCCCCCCACAAGCTTTAAACCTCGGGTACACATAAGCAGAAATTAAGACACCGTGTTATGTAACAAGCTAATTATCTTCATTGTGCTCGCATGGAGAGGCGTCGCTTACTGCCATGTGAGTGCAAGTTGGAGATGGAGGCAGAGAAATGCTGTGGCAGCGAAGCGCTCAACAACTCACAATGCACAACTCCTGACTGTTGACACTGTACGTACCACAGGGAGAATGGAGTAGCGGATGCAGAATCCCGGCTCGGAGGGGAAGTACTCATCAGAGATGAAGCGGATCTTGATCTGACTGCCTTTAGAAGTGTGACTAGCTGGTGCCGACTGTGACCCGCACCAGCGACCCAGGATGGTGTTCTCAGTCGGATCCTCTATCTCCACAAAGTCGTACCTGGTAGAGTGAATGAGACATAGTGCAGAAACTGTTAATTTTAGTCTCCAAGTCCAAGTTATGACAGAACTTTCAGCTAGCATTGGCTTCGTTTGAGCTTTCACATGGTACATTTAGATCTCTTCACATGCATGTTAGTTAACTTTAATAGTATTTTTTGCTTGTTGTGAGCTTGTCAGCACCTTTGATGTTGGCCATGGTTCTTTCACCTTATCGCTGCTCTGCCCTTCTGAATGTGAGATTCTTAATATCAATAAAGCTGCCAAGGGAAATAAAGGTTTAACCTCATTAAAAAAAAAGAAGGTCACAATAACCCAGCTCTGAGAGATGAGGTTTGTTTCTTATTTACTGCCTGAATAAAAATTAAAAAAAAATTACAGAATATTGCCAGTGTATTGAGGACAAATCTCAGGTTGGTTGACAGTGCAGCATTAGCAGCTGTTCTTTTTACAGGCCTATTACAGCGATGCTACGTGTTGTCAATGAAATATAGTTTTAATTAAACCTTGAGCCTATTACACTGTTCTGTGTGTTGATTGTGGAAGACTGTAGGCCTCTTTACATGGACTCAGTTGTTTGAAAACACACTTGTAAATCATTAAATTTACATGATTGCTGATGTGTGCTCTTTTAGACATTAACGTGAAAAAGTACAGAATGCAAAGCTCCACGAATGTATTTTTAAAAAGAATTCTGCAATAATGTGTATCTACTAACTTACTATATTGAGTATTCAGAGTCATATTTCTATTTTCATTGTCAGCAACTCTCACATACGTTGTATAAGGAAATCACATGCATTTTGAAATTATATTTAACACGATGGGTTTTTAATGGGTTTAAATCATTTTCAATTTCACAGAAGAAAACGAGGATATAAACGACAATTTTGTAAAATATAAACACAATCAGCTTGTTGCTTGTTGTGGGGATCAAACTTTGTGACCCTGTGATTACGTGACAGTCTCTCTCTGCACTGGCCACCCTGCCAACCCCATAATACCAGTAAACATGAGGCGCAGAAGCATATGGCCACGCTCCAGACTCTTTTGGTGTGCCAAGGCTAACATCGACCAACCTCAGCACTTAAGACACGCGGTTCAGGAGTTCAGCCTTTATTATTTATACCTGTGTGTAACTAGTGGCTGCACTGCATTCAATACAGCCTTGTTTCACTGACTCTTCGTAGTCTGGGATTAATCACTTTGCCATTTGCGTCAACAGGCACGCTAACCTCTCATTCAATGCTGCCAATTCGGATATTTGGATTCCAAGGACATTGTTTACATTTTGCACAGGCTTGACAGATTCAGTTCAAGCTGGTTTCAATAAAACAACATAGAGGGACATGAACAAAACTAAAAATGGATTTTCTGTGATGTTAAATAAACTGAAGGGGAGGGGGGGTGGGGTCGATAAATTTACTGACTCTGCTGCCTTTGATTTGGAAAGTTATACAGGAAGTTTGTAATCTGCACAAACAAACGTATTGGGTAAGGTAAAACTGAAAGTGTGCTTTTGCAAAAAACTGTTATTCAGTTTAAGTGTACAAATGTTAGACAACTGCATGACATGTTAAACATTCATTTATATAAATGCAAACCAAATTGGCATGAAATGGTTTTTGGAAAGGGATAAAATATAAAATATGAGTTTAGCTTCTCTCTGCCTACTCGATGGAGGTCAGTGAAGAGAGAAGCCTTCCTCTCTGAAAATCTGCCCTCAGACAGCTCCAGAGCTTTGACAGATGGCTCATCAATAATGCAGGACGCCCTGATCATTACACATCGCCATGTGTTCAGAATCACCATGTCAAACAGCGGTTTCTCAGATTTACAAATGCACTGACATACATACCAAACTGTACGTACAGTCACGGTGAACAGGATCAGAACGACAAAGAAATCTTATACCGGCAGATAGTGTGGCCTTCCTGCACAATGCAAGGAAACTGTGTTTAATATTCTCAAAGCTTTCTCCTACAAAGTGTTTTTCCTTGTACATTATTAATAGATACAATATCCACCACGGCCATGACGCAGATTAGCAACACAAACAGAGTTTTTTAGTCCTCTCCTTTTAGACTAAAGGCAGAGAGCAGAAATGCCTTTCTGAGAGCAGTCCTGTCTGTGAGCCGTCGAGCACGACTCTGCTGCCATGCCAACCAGCAGCAAGACCAATCCCTCTCCAATATGCCTCTCCTCCAGTGGATTTGGTAAGAATGCTTTTCATCGCGCAACAGACAAACAGAATTGCAGATGAGCATCTCGGCTACACAGCTTCCCTCTCATCTTAGCGAAGGCTCCCCGCTCCAGGCTTGCTACCAAAGCCGAACACATCTCCTACCGTTGTTTGTTTTATCCCCTGCCATTGCTGTGAATCACTGGACAGGAGATTACTCGTCCGGTTTATTTGCATCACATTGTGCAGTGACACAAGGGTAAGAGCAGCATATAACAATGTGTTTTTTTTTTCTTTTTTTTTGCCATTTCAGTGGAATGAAGTTCAAGTGGGGCATTTTGTGAATACATTTTTTAACACACATGAAAGATGAAGTGGATATTCCGACAAGGCCAGAGGCTTGTGCATGTGAGTGTGTATGTGGGACATAGAATGCGTGAGTTTGAGAGAAAGAGTGAGAGAAAAGACAAGTACATACACTTGTGAATGAATGTCTGTTTCTGCTTGTGATTGCATGCTGCATTCATCTGTCTGCCAACCCTGCCAAGAGTGTGTATCTTGGGATCCGATCAAAACCTGTTGGGCCTCATTCTGGGGAAGGAGTGAAAAATGTGAAAGTGGGAGCGGTGGACGTGGCGATGACTTGCATGACCCTTGAAAAGGATGTTGTCATTGTCTCTCGCCGCTCTCCCCGAGGACGCTGACTAGTGCAGTCTTGTACAGGCAGGACGGCACAAAAGTTGTCAATCCGCACCCTGCCCCAATCTCGAACTTTCCCTCTCGGGGTTTCAACAGAAACACTGACCTCACTCGTCAACATGCACAGTAGTGTGCTTAGGGGCTGAGATTACCTGCACTCATTCTTTTTATTTGTGTGTTTTCTTCTCTTTTTGTTTTACAAAAGCAGGGTACAGGGAGTATATTGTCAAAAGGAGGCATGAATCCTGAATGGCAGCACCTTAGACAGTTAAATCTAAATCTACCTTTAACCAGACTCCGGACTAAAATCTGAGTCAGAATCACAAACACCTCATTGATCGATGAAAGTGGATTCATACTGATTCAAATCTTCTTTTAATTTCCATATATGTACGGTTGATTTCTCAAAAGATGCATGTTAATCTAGTGCTGCCGTGTCCAACATAAAACTTTGCACTGTCATTCACCCTGTTATCCATTAGGGGGCTCTCCAGGAATGACTAGCGAGGTCACCCTCCCCCAGCGATTCTCCACCTTCCAGTGATTGGGCTCCTCCATGCTAACCAGTCAGTTGTGATATATTGACAGCAGGGCACTGCGCATAATGCAGTGAGGGTAAATCGATCGTTGAGGCTCGGGATCCCCGTTTCAATTGAATGGCAACAGAGGCAAACCCAGACAGTAATTGAAAGTGGACTCCTCAATAAAGCAGAGGATGTATCGCACGGATGTGTGTGTCTATGTGTTGATAGTCAGAAGGTGTGTTGCGTGCCTTTCGAACAATCACACGAGGAGCTAAAAGTATCGACTACATCAGGTAAAGTATGCCGGTCTGAACCATGTCATTATGACCATGTCCGGGGCGAAACAAATCACTCGTCTACGGAGTTTTTCAATATTCAATAGCTGCTACGGCAGACCAAAGGCAATTTCCCAAATGGACACACTCTAAATCTTTAAAGATGGTCGGCAACGCAGGGAGGACACGTCTTAACCCCGGCCCAACACGTATCTGGCATGCCACCCGGTGAAGCCTACATTTGATGAGAGCTGGCCAAGCAGAGGAAACTTTGAAAGAAAACCTGTTTATTGCTACAGTTATCTTCTAAAAGGAGATCATCCTTCTCATCTAGTAAAACAAAGACCATTTTCATTCAGAAAATAAAAGCTTCATTTTCTTGTCTTTCAAAATTACATCTATAAACCATTAAAACAATACACTGAGCTTTTTGGAGGTTGGCACATTTGTCAAATCAGTGATAAGGACCCTGGCAGAAAATGACTCATGTATCCTGACGTATTTAGTGCATGCTAACCCTTTAGCACACAATAGGCCTAGGTTTGAGGACATTAAGAAAGAAATGAGAAGAACTTCACTGACAAATATGTCGCAAATAATCAGGATGTTGGCATAGAGATAGTGAGGCATATTCTTACTTGCATATGCCATCTTCTGGGTCCTCCAGACCAAACTTCTCATCAAAGGTGAGCTGGATCCTCATGTTGTTGGTCGCCACTAGTCTCCATACCAACACAGTATTCCTGGGATAAGTGTGTGGGAAGTCTGGGCTGTGGACCATTCCCTCTCCAGACACTGTAATGATCTTCTCCTGATGGGAATCTTGCACTCCTGAAACAGAAATCAGATTGTGTTTTGTAGCAGTTTCATTGGTTCAGGTTGAATAAGTTAGAACCCAGATGCATTATTTTACTGACGAGGGCTTGGTTTGGCATTCATCTTGTGATTTCAAACATAAACATGTCAAGCACCTTGCCAAAAGATATGATGCAATATGAAATATTGAGCAGGTGTCCAATATGAAAGGTGGGACTTTAAAGAAGGAACACAAGATTGATGCTCCCTTAATGCTTTATTCATCCTTTGACAGTCTTGTCTGGGAAACCCTGACATATCTGGCTCCTACTCAAACATGGTATTATTTATAAAAGCAAATTATTAAATGATTGGCTAATATCATTGTTCCATTTGGGGTTTGTCTTTAACCTAAACATGCATAAATAAATGCAAGAAAATATACAAACACACAACAAAAAACGTTCAGCGGCTATATGGTAATTAGATGAAGCTTTTACAGAGGGACTAATTTAAGAGAAATTAAGGATATGTTTCATTATTGATATTTAAATTTGTATTGATTCCACTATAGAAATCGCTGAAACCTCATTGAAAGATGCCTGGATTTGCAGCTGGGTCATACTCAGGGCTTTGCTCTGATAAACACAGAGCTTCAAGAGTAGATATGTGGTGTGTACGCTTGAAGAAAGGTGGAAATGGACAGTCTGACGGCAACAAATGAAACAGGTTGAGTTGTATGTCCAAAATCTCAAAAAACAAATCTGTTCAAAACTTAACAAATCTACAATCATTAAAGGAACAGTGTGCAATATTTAGAGGGATTAATTGGCAGCAATGGAATAAAATATTCAGAACTTTTAATCAGTGTATAATCAGCTGAAACTAAGAATCGTAGTGTTTTTGTTAGCTTAGAAAAATCCATTGATATCTACGGAATCCGCCATGTTGCACCGCCATGCTTCTGCAGCAGCCCAGAACGGACACTGGCTCTGGCGAGAGCCGTTCACGTCTTTCGTTATCTGAAGGTAGGGACGCTTTCCGAAACCCGTACTGATAAGTACTGATAAGCCCCGACGTTGCTGTCTTTTATTATCACGTTGCAGCGCACATCTGCTCTGCTCTCTCTGTTGGGCTGAGCTCCTCCAACACACCTGGAAAGGGAGGGGTCTGCAGAGGGGTATTTAGTTGGTTGCTATCTGCTACACACCACTAGATGCCACGAAATCGTACAAATGGGCCTTTAACGTGTATATTATTTGTATGTACAGCCTATTGCCTGTTTTTAACTGCGTGTTGTTATCACCGCTCTACAAATCTAAAACATTAGCTCAATGCAGAGTACCTCAAAGGGAACCCTACCTGATGGGTTTCATCAAGCTCCCTCTTATGAAGTCATTAGGGCCCACTGGGACCAGTGGCTGCAGGACCAAATCAATGAGACCAATCGTGTCACTGAGCCCCCCAGGGTCCCATCAGGATTCCTCACCTGAGCCTCAAAACCACTGCAATGACAACACCCTGAAGCCTTGCTGATTGCGAGACTGTTTTCAATTAATCGGGTCAAAATTATATGTCAAATGGAAGAAAGATATTTCCCGTTTCAGGTTTTAAGCAATCAAAAACAATAGAAAGTAGCGTCAATGCTTTCCATAATAACTAACCTTTCAGTATAATTCTCATGAACAATCACCTTCATCAGCACTTCAACACAGCCGGGACAATTTCAGAAGACAAATTCTCTTTTCGATGCAATGTTAAGCCTAGCTTAGCACACGCACTGGGTGTAGGTGGACAGCTAGTCTTAGACATATGTGAAACATTATGCCTTTTGTTAAGTTGTTAGCTAGCCCATTGGTAACCAAGTGTCAGTTGGGTTTTGTCCAGAGTTATGAAAGTCTGCGAAAATGTAAGTGCAGGACTTCCTCAATTTTGTTAAACTACAATATCATGTTTCCTTTGCATAAGTGATGTGCATACAGAGTATTTGAGGCAATTTTCTAGTTGCAACGTGGAATCTACTTTTGTTGAAGCGAGGCTAGCTGTGTTTCTGTTTCTGTGTCAGATATTACGCTGATAAATGTATCCCATCCCCAGGCTACTCCAATTTGTTAAAGCAGCATTTATTTTTGTCACTGATGATCATTCAGTATGCATAAACCGATCCAATACATCTCGCTGTCGAAGGAACCAGCAGGGGTTTAATGCACTCAGGAGAAGGAGCGTGCTGCTGGAAGTTTGTTAGTGCATTATACGGGTGAGTAACCATTTCCCCAGTGCAACTTGTTAGACACATTTATATTTGGAACACATTTGGAGCTTGATTACTCTTTATTTTGTCATAAATTTAATTTAAGGTGATTCATTCCCTGAGGCTTTTTTCCTGTTTGCAATAGAAACAAAAACACAGTCAGGTTAAGTTTGTGCCATGTTCTCACCCTGTATAATGTCAAATAACTGTTCCACAGCAACTCTGAGTCTCTCAGTACGATTCCAAAGACAACAAATCTGTCTGAAGGAGTGGTCAGTAAAAGTGAGTGAGCAAACCAACTTCAGCAGGGTACTGTCTGTTTCTAAGTGTTATATAATTTAAAGTCAGTAGCAATTCGACAAACGTGGCAGATTCAACACTCAAAATTCTTTGTGACTTTTGAAATGTATTCTTGATTTCAGACAGGGGTAGACAAAAGCTGGCTCAAATGTCGGCTGTATTTATTTATATATTTATTTTTTATTGTAGTGTAGAGCTAGTTATATTTTGATTCATATTGTTCATATTTTCAAACAGTGTATATATTTTCATTTTAAATGTTGCAGAAGAAAACGCTTGAGGACAATGCAATGTGTTCAACCCGTTCTCACCAAAAGACTTGTGAAAAAAATGCCAATTTCTTCCATGCGGTAAGTTGAGAATGAGGAAAGCGTTAAATGGCACGCGAAAAGCTTAAAATGCGTAACATGACACGTGAAATATCCTTAAAAGTGGTGTGCTATTTACACACCTTCCCTTGAGATCCTGTTGGTGTGTTACATAACATAAATATATGCCAAAATTTGTATGGTATCAGTGAACTCTTTTCAACCGCCTTTGTGCTCTTTTTTTTTTGTCGTTGACAGAAAGGCATCCAACCCCGCTCTGATCCAATAAAAAAACAGCATTTTAATCAAGATGTAACTTGATGACATCCGCACTTATTCTCCTGGCATTCCCACTGATGCTGTCTATCACATAGTCTGAATACATAAAACAACAATTACACTTAACAAAAAAAGACTTCAGATTACAGATATCACTTTGATGTCTTTATTTTGGTTTGGTGGTGAGCCAGGTGGGAACAGATTGAGTGACAGATGCAAAGCAAAACAAAGCCCAGTCATGACTTCTCAATGCACATGCTCTTTCACAACTTTGAGAAGAGTTTGGCCTCAAGTACAAACCAAATAAGGGCCATCATTTTCGGGCAAATCAAACTTTTCGAAATATAACACATGCGCATGCAAAAATAATACATGCATTCCTTGAGAATAGAAAATAGACTGCACTGACAAAACAGATAGCACTGGATTATAAACTGTCCTTAAAAGCTATATTGTGTAAGGACTACACCCTCTTAATGGGGTTAACAACACCATGATCATATTCATCTACCTACTTTTTTGCTCCTGCAGTCAATATTTATTTGCATAAAGTACTGAAATAAATGGCTTTGGTGGAAGTAGAGACCACATACTAGGTTTGATTGACTGTTTTTATGTCCATTTGCTGGCTCAGGAGGAAACAAGCCAATATCTTTCATGCTATTAAAGCCCTCCATCACAATGACATGTTTTTAATTACACCTCCATTACTGTGGGCTCCAACATACAGGCTCATCAAGTGAATAATGAATAATGTGAAGAAAAGTGATTCTTTAATACACGAGTCCAGATGTACTGCATTGCCCGCGTGATAGCAGGTATTATAGTATTAACAGAAGTGGCCAAAATAAAAATAAAAAATTCTACCTGCACAATTATAAATATATGTCTGCTATTAAGGACTCTCTGTGCATAATTCAGTGGGAAAATCTGATGACTGGAATGTGAAAGGAAAATCTGAGGTTGGTGTTGCAGAGAAAGGGGGGCAGACGAAAATGCCTGGACTTGAAAGCAATAGTTCCTGATGAAAAGGTTTTCCAGAGATCTGCATGGATCAAATCATACTTAATCCAAAGAGTCTGCAAATATCCTGCTTAATCCTCAACGCACTCATCACAAGTAATTGCAGTAGGTGGGGGAACAACGTGTTTGCATTCCTCTGCGGTTCAGGTCTTTGTGCATGAAGCTCAAGAATGAACTATCCGTGTGATTCTTCGCTGTGGATCTTTTGTTCACTTGCATCAAAGCATAAACTCCATAAGAGTGTGCTCCTTCAGAGTACATCAGCTGCCAACCAATCTTTGATCAAGATCCACAAAGCCACAAACTATAGCCTCCTTCCTAATTTTTTCTCCTTAAGCTTTTCTTTATCATTATCATGAACAATAGTATCTTTTCAAACTTCCCATTGATATCCTCCCTCTCTGATTTACCAACCGTGTACCGTAAGATGCAAAGACACGCTACCAGTTGGATCCTGGGTGTAACTTTGACTTGAATATGACCTCACTCTCGGGGTTAACCAATGTCATCTAATGATCAGAGTAGCGGTCCCCTAGAGTGAATTACCTCAAACATGACTTTTCCTTGACCTACTTTTTCCCTCTGTGAGGAAAGTAGAGCCGACTATTAAGGGAGGAAGTGACTCTGAATAAATAGGAGCCTATACAGTGCAGCCATTGTGCTTTGTTCACACGTTATGGGTGAACCATTCATGCTGTTAAACATTAACCTTTCCCCTGCCAAAACAAAACTGGCGCGCACATGCAGAGAACCATGTTTACTCTGTTAAAATGAGTGCACACAAGCATTGAATAATCATTATTATTTAATAAATAATAATACTGAATACTAATACTACTAGTGATGATCAGAGCAAAAGTATAGTATAGTATTAAAAGATTAATACACCTGTTATTATACACAGAAGAATGCACATACTTCACATTAGCAAACGTACACACAATCAAAACCCCACCCCCTCACACACACACACACACACACACACACACACACACACACACACACAAAGCCCATGCACACACAGACACATGTGCATGCATTAATAAATGTTAGATGCCCTGAAGCTAAGATTAACTAATGAGAGCCCCTTGTCCAGAATGCTGCATGTTCCTCGTAAAAAAAAAAGAGCGGGAGGAATGAGAACCAGTCATTCTGGCTTCTGTTAGGCTCACTACATTCATCGTTCCTCACAGGATATCATTACAGTGTCCCACTACTTAGCTTTGGAGTTTATCTTTTGGCCATACTGCATGATATAGTAGACATAACTATGCCTTTCTTCTGGAAAAGTAGGAACATTTCGCCCTGAGAAAGCAATAAATATCTCTGCCTTCCTCAAATATGAGGTCATATAAGACACTTTTAAAGGTGAACAGCTATTATTTACAACTCCAACTGGTACTGATTAAAATTAAAAACACAAAAAAAATGTGTTACGCTACTAGGGCCAAATAAAATTGGTATGGCTAACACTGTCATGGGGGTTGTATTTTCCCAGTAAATTAGCCAAATTGTTATTTTCACACATTAAGGGCTAAAGATTGGTCCAGTACTACATTGTGTTCTCCCAGCAGCCTCATGCATCATGGATAACCATTCACGACAGCTATTTCCTGTCCGGTAATCGACAGCCGAGACACAGTGACACTAAATCCAGATTGTTTTTAATTTCATCCCTGTTACCTGCTGATCAAAATTAATGTGAGGCCCTGAGCAACAGAGTTGAAGCAAATTTGGTCAGGTGATGGAACTGTACCTAATAAAGAAATCAATTTTTTTTGTTGCATGCCTTTCAGGCTCGATGCAATCACTCCAGCATCTGTTGCTTATTAAGACGGGGCAGTGGTAACTACAGGTGCAGTAAATTCCCCACCCTGCTTAGGATATTTATTGCTTTTGGGTTTACAGTCAGTCGGGCAAAAAAGGGGCTGAAACACAGCATGGGAATCTTTCATACCATTAGGAAATAATTTGGCTGCGTGGGACCCTTCTGTCGCAGTTTTATCTGCCAGGCACATGCTCCTGTGTGTTGCGCTGATGCGGAAGCAGGTTTGACAGGTCTGACGCCCCAAATTCCCTGCAGAGGTTGCTGAAATAAGGGCAGAAACGTAGCAGGAGTTCACAAAAACAGGCACTTGTCTTAATAATCTAGTGATTGCTGAATGCATGAATGTTGGAGTGCATTAAGTTAATTTCAATACACAACCCAGTCTTCAGGATAAAATATTGGTATTGTAAGTTTTTGCAAACGACTGATACGTTGAATATCTACATTTTTGCATTTGGTCGGATCAAGTGACCAAATATATTGAGCGACCGAAAGTTACGCTGCATGAAAGTTAAACGGTATAATAACCAGTATAACAAGCGGGGAAGTTTACTAAAGGGGAGTGGGGTGGGTGGTGGATGGGTCAAACCAACACAAGACTTGAAGACTCTGAAGGCAGCCGTTCGTGTCCCGTGTCAAACCAAAACTAAACATAAGGGCGGTTGTTCGCGAGGGTTACGGTTGTTATGTTACGCTCTTTTTTCAAATTTTAACCAAGTACTTTTTCTGCCTAAACCAAACCAATTGTTCCATAACATTACCACTTGGCATTTTGTGTTTCTGCAAGCGTGATATGAAACATATTCATGAAACATATTTTTAGTTCAGAAACATTGATATTCAACGTATCCCGTGGTTTGCAGAAACCTACAATATCAACATGTTTTCTGCCGTCTGGGTTGCAATACACAAAATATCCTCTTACTCTGTGAAAGATAATTTATTCAGGTATTTAGTGCAAAGTTTGTTGACTTTATGTCTTTATCATATGCATGTACTGTGTGCACGGTGTATATAATGTATGTACAGTGTATCCATTTTAATAATAAGTATGAATACAAATGTTTCCATAAGATTCTTCAATCAATACAGTGTGATTGACAGCAAGGTCAAAGCTGCATAATCTTGCTTATTTCCACACATGACTGGTCCAATGATGAGAGACCATCTCATGGCAGAATGGCAGATATTGATCACTGTGTCCACCAACAACTGCAAATACTATCTGACCTGCTGAAGTGCCCTTGAGCAAAAAAAAACCCTACCCAGCAGACTTCTACCTCACTAATTTATTGCAAACATTGTCACACAATTTTTTCACTCTAATGAAATAAATGATAACGCTAAACGTTTTAATATATGATCAACAGTCCTGATTGGCTGACTTGCACAAAAGCATAACTGCCATCAGCCAAATCACTGTTGTAGTGCATCAGTTATTGTAAAGTGAATATCCATGACCTCTACTCAGTCTAATTTCAATAATTTACAATTGGTATAACTTAATTTAAAATGAAACTCCAGTAATTGATATGATGCCACATGTCCCATGAAAGCTCCAGTAACACAGCTATGGTGTGTGCAAATGCAGTTGGGCGCCAAACCTCTAGGGGGCTCACCAATACTAACTCCCTATCGTCTGCAGCTGAGCCACAATACAGAATGTAGTCACAGTATAAATTATATCTATTCAATAAAAATACTTTTAAATGACTTAACATTTTCGCCAGGATTTATAGCATTTAAGGGACAGAAATACAAAAGAACCTTTTAACCTGCTTTGCCTCAAAAGACAGAAACAGAGATTTGTATGATGGAGGAGAACAGTTTGTGTCTGTGTGTGATGAGACCCCTGACAAATATATTACATCACTGATCACGATGGAAGATAAGAGCATGCCAGAAAGCTTACGAGACCTGCGAAGATCCATTAAGACAAACAGTAGCATGGCTCTTAGACAAGCTGTTTCCTCCCCTTTTTACACCGACAGAAAGTGGATAAAAAAATGCAAATTTCACACTAATAATCTTGCATTTGCTGGCCAGAGTACAGCCCCCTCTCATGTCGACTTCCCTTTTTAAACCTCATAAACTTCCAGTCCTGTCATCAACAGGTGGACAAATATGACCCGTGAAAGCCCTTTTAGTGAGGATGTCAAAGGTCACAAGAAATGAAATCAGTCCCAGCACTGAAAGGACTGAGCCCTGTGGTTTTGCTGTGGCGTAATGTAATAATGTGATACTTTATTGATCCCTGCTATGAAATGCTCCATTTGTATGCCCCTCTGTCTACAGGGGGGCCAGACCAGTGACCCTGTAGGGGTCAGGAAGTTAATGACCTGCTCAGGAAGACTTTTGCAGGGCGGATCATTTCCAACAGGGGTGCTGCCCTTAGAGGATGCCTGACCGAAGGGTGGTCTCTTTTTAACCATGAAGTCAACCTGGCCAAGTGGGCAGGACGGACATCTGTTGGCACCTGCTGCAGAGGCAAAGCAAAACATCTGCAGATCATATCAGATGGCCTCCTCTGATACCACTAGTTTGTGTGTGTGTGTCTTCCTACGTTAAAGGTCACATTCCAGACCATTCTAAAGACCAGTTATTGGGGATGAAAAGCTCAATTTTGGGTCATTGAAAGGTTAGGGTTATTTTAACGTTAGGGTAAGTCTTCAGGAAATCAATGTCAAAATGTAATGTCCCCAAAAGTAATCTGAGTGTGGTTAGATTTGTAAGACTTGTAATCTTGTAATGTCACATTCTGTGGACTCACACTTCTTTTGGGACAAAATAGGGACAACTGCACGTCCCCATGATGTAAAGCATTACATTTTTTTAATAACTTAGTTTCAGGTTAGGGTAAGGTTGGGTTTAGGATTATAACATATTGTAAACTGTATCGTAATATGTGTGAACGTAAGACATATAGTAAAATCCAAGCCAACATCTGTTTAATCATCCCAGTAAAAATAGCCAGAGTTGAATAACATCAGAAGCCCTCGAGCCCATGAAGGATTTAACTTCCATAACTGTTATGAAATGTACCCTTAATGCAATGCACAATGTGTTATCTGACACATGATTACAAATTGTGATAAGATTTTGTAAAGTCACAGCTGCAGGCTGCCAATGATAGTGAATGCACAGAAGTGCGCAAGCACATGTGGTGTTGTGTGAAAAGCAGACACACCGGAGCTAAACTGAAGTCTTTCAACTCCTCAGGCGCGTTCAGCACAGCGACTGAAACTCGTCACCACACAACAGCTTCTCCTCAGGTTACAATGCTTTCATGCCCCTGAATCATTTCCTGGAGCCTCCAATTAGTGCCAACACTTGTGTTTGGCATCAAGAGAAAGGAATATTGAGTGTCAGTCTTTTCACTAGAGCCGTCTATTTGAGTTGACACTCAGATAGAGGCTCTGTGTCTTAGCCCCTGAGCCTGGATTTAGACATATCAGTCTAAATATCATTATCAGAATGAAAAATAAACCCATTCAACCTCAGTGTTTCCCCTTTTCATTTACAAAATAAAGTACAACAAGCAAATGTAGTTTGTCTAATTTGAAGTAAATATCTGAAAATTATCATTTGTTTTTATTAAATGTCTCCCAATTGCATTATTTATGAGAAATTATTTCAGCTAGCATCAAAATCAATTTGTTTTAGAACTAAGAAAATGGATGGGTGTTAAAAGAAATATTGCTACCATAGAAAAAGAAAAGCATGAACCCAATTGGAGCTGTCATCACAGTACTACTGACAATGTGTGTGATCTCTTGGAGATACAGTTTAAGGTAAAAGTTTAAAACAAAGAATCAAAGCAGTTGCTAAAGCCTTCAATAAGGAGCAAGAATCTTAAATGCACAAACATATTGGATTTGTTTGACTGTAGGTCCACATAACAAGTTACAACAGTATATAAGCTTGTAAAACTCTCATTACAATCAAGGACTGCACCTACATTACTGCAGGGTGCCCCATATCAACCTCAATTTCCTTGTCATCCGTCAAAATCAAAGTTAATTATTAAGTGGATGGAATGATAGTTCAGCACCAAAAAAAGAAAGTAAAAAAAGGCTGTGAGATGTTTCTCACAAACACTGGAGACAGGCCTAACTTAACTTCCCCTTCTGGCTGGGAACCAGGCGTTGACAGATGAACCACATCTTTTTTAAACTTCTCTCCACAGCTGTGGACGGAAGCTCCAGGCTGCTTTGTAGTCACATCTGTGAGCTGGACAGCTGGATGTTTGGAGAAAATTACAGTTTGATCTGTGGCGGGCCAGATTGGAGGACAGCTTTGCCATACCAGATCCAGACACTGCGATTAAGACTGATCAAAGACGCAGGTTTTGCAATGAACGTAGCAGAGAGGATTGATAGCTGATCACGATATACTTTGTAGCTCGCTGGCTATAAGACAGAATCAATCAAATCTGCAATGAAGTTTGGAAGAGGTCAATAAGGTTCCCAGCTAATGGTTTCTAAAGTGATCCGGAGCTGCACATATCTGAGCTGGAATCTCAATAAAACCGAGGCTGCAACTTGGAGAACGGCCAAATTCACACACTGAGTGAATCTGTTTTCACACATCCTCCTCCCCTTATTCCATTACTTTAATCTCATCTTAAATCCTGAAAATCCAAGTAACAGAGAAATCCCAATGCTCGCTGTACTAAATGTGTTGGCTCTTAAGAAATTAGAGCATTTTAGCCCCAAAATAATACCCATCCAATCACAACAGCTGTCCGTAATTCCCCCCAAATAATAAAAAAAGGTTACATAGCAAACATAAC
The DNA here is from genome assembly GCA_016806645.1 of Ophiodon elongatus. Classification (NCBI taxonomy): domain Eukaryota; kingdom Metazoa; phylum Chordata; class Actinopteri; order Perciformes; family Hexagrammidae; genus Ophiodon; species Ophiodon elongatus. The sequence continues at coordinate 1,651,352 of JACSYO010000150.1, read as the reverse complement.
CTCTGAACAACCCTTTAAGAAGCTTGGAGCAATGCAAGCAAATCTTATAAAGCCTTCAAAGGTCTGAGGAGATTTTCAGCTGTAGCAAATTGAATGATTAATCCAAATAACAGTGAAGGAGACATGGAAAAGAACATTTTAATTGTGGCAGTTTAAGAGTAAAATTCTCTGGTGCTTCCAGATACAGATCGATTTCTTTAAGCGGGTTGCCCTGGATCTCTAATTACTGCCACCCAACCAAGCCTTCGTAACCTTTTGGCCCAGCTGTCTAGAGAAGAGTTGCAGTGCAGAATTCAGGGTAATGAAAGTATATTCCTTTCAACCTCTATTTACCAAGGGAGGATTTGCTGAGCACCACTGCTCTTTTCCTGTAACATCCTGCTCTCGCTCACACAGACACAGGCCTGTTGCTACCCACTACAGCCACGGTTTCTTGCTCTGGTCAAATGCACTGTGACGGCAGTTGTTGAAAGAGGTGAGGAGTGTGTCTAATTCACTGCCCGAAAATTCTCACGGGATTCAAACTGACGACCCCCTGGTCAAAAGCTTCCTTTGCTAATAAATACAGTCACCGCCGTGCACCCACCCTCTTCACCGCTTTCCAGCATCAATGCCAAAACCAAAAGCATACCCTCCAAACTCCAGGGAACAATGTCTGTGCATACATCCCAGCATAACAACTCGCCAAAGGGCTGGCTTTACTAAACCGAGCAAGTTTGTACCTGGATGTTCAGAGTTGACACGAGTAGCAATTTCAGGATTAGAAAATGGGAAAATTGATGTTTCTGAGGGGAAACGTCTGGAGGCGAGGGCAGTGACTTAGTGTCTGCAGGTTAATTCCCATAAAAGAGGGGAATACAATTATTGTATAATTGCAATGTCGCTCACAGAGCAGCTCTCTATGGGTCTATTCATCCAAGTGCTTCTAAAGTATTCGTGTTTCAAACACTATAGCAACTGTTTAAAGAAATACATTGGAGTGTATAAAAGTTTTAGAAAGCAAAGTTACGACATCCGAAAATGTTAATCTTTACTGAATTGCCTCATCTCTCCCTCTTCCTCTTTTCGTTTACTGATCTTAGCAATAGTATGGCTTTGACCCCTGCAGTCCTTAAGTGCCTTTCACGATCATAGCGTCGCACAAGCCATTGGAAATAATGTGTTTCAGAGTGCAGTTGTACCGTTGTGTGAAAGGCACTTTACAATTGGTTTCTTTGACATTTTTTGATTCACAGAAACTTAAACTCATTGAACTGTTTGAACACAGAAAATCAAGTTGTTGTTTACTTACGAACATGTTTTTTTTTTTTTTATTATAATGACATTTGTTTTTGAAAAACACAAACAAGAAAAAAGAAAATGAAACTACTTCTTCTATTTCAACTTCTACCGCAGTTTAAGAAAGAAAAAAAAAACTGTTTCAGAATTAATTGAACCTTTCTTGCTTCACCTCAACTGGATATCTGTCAGATGTTTCAGACTAATTCAGTGCAAATGATGAAGTAAAATAATATGAAACCAGCCTGCTCCAAATAAACACCTCCACCACCTGCTACTGTAATGGGAAAAAAGTAAGTGATTATGATTTACTCACACCATATAAACCTAGTGGTATGTAATCAGTTGCTGTAGATGTTATTGCAACTCATCAAACCATTAGTATTTTATTAACGTGGGGAATTTAATCATTTAATCAAGTCACCTGAACTGCAAGTAACCCCCATGTTTCACCTCCGATAACCTTCACATCGTCCACACACACTCGTCACCATGACTAATATCTGCGAAGGACTGACGTGATGTCACCACACTCAGTGGGCCTTATTTGTATGTGTCTGTTCCTGGAGTTTTTTTGAGAAATGACAAATTAATGGAGAGCACTTGCCTTTTTAATAGTCTACACAGGTCATTAAGCCTCTGACTGTCCACGGTTTCCCACAAGGCCTCCAAGCCCTCATAAAGAAATACTTTCAATCATGTGTGTCCATTTGCCTCTAAACATAACCCCGCTGTACGATGCAACTGTGATCAGTAAAAACTTAGACAAGAAATGGGAGAACACAGCTAGCCACTGAAAGCCTTATTTTATCTTTGGAAACAATGAATATTCATGGAGCTGCACTTAAGGAACAATAGTCGTGTAATTACTTCCTGATAAATGGTTACAAAACACACGCCTTTCTCTCCAGTGCTTGTAGAAAGTGGATTTGTACATCTGGTTAAATATTTTAAGCTGGGGCCAGCAGCAACCAGTAATTAGCATGGATATGAGGAACAGCCGAGTTTGTTTCTAATAAATCACTAATGCATTACTGACTCGTGAATTGTTGGATGACTGATCAGGAAAACGCTGCTCTATATTAGACCACCAAGACTTAATATTTATTGACTCATTAAACAAATAAATAAGTTTTATACTTGGGAGGTGCTCCAATCAATATGTTGTTAACAAAAGATCAAAGTACGGTGTGTGACCATTGTGAGGAATCAGCACTTCACAAACAACAGACAGACGCAGTTAGCAACTGAGCACAGAGGAGCATGTAGCAGCAAAAGAGTCAGATATTTCTCTCAGGAGTTAGTGGAGACCAAAACAGAGATTAAAGAGTGAATATTGGGCTTTGCTAAGTAGCTAGAAACGATTAAAAATAAATGATAATGTTTCTCCGTCTTTTACACTGAATGTGTAAATAAGTAACTCTTTGCTAACACGTTCACCGAATCAACTTTATAAGGTGATGGTATATCTGCATTGTCTTCGATTTTATGTCATCACTCATTATCAACAACAACATGCTAAATATTCTTCTCCTACTTTATATAATATGCCTATAGAGTAAAGTCAGTATTGGGCGGCAAGACACAAGTAAGGTGTTACAGTAGTGTAACACTACTAGTGTTACACATTGTGGAGGGTTGTTTGCTGTCTTACCAAGAGTTGGTCCACTGTGCAGGACATGTTAGCTCGAGCTTGAGTGAGAAACCAAAGTTGTATTAAGTACATAATCTTGTGTCTTTTTTTTTTTACTGCTAGCGAACCACTGCTTATCCTACAATTAAGTAATAATTTGTTCTTGGTTTAGTTTGTTTTGACTTGTCACAGCAGGGAAAGCACAGGCGAAACTAATGTTATTAACGGTGCCAGTCAGTTTCAATGTAATAAATTACACCTGTGCTGTTCCTGCTATAGCAAGCCAAAAAAAGGTCTGCTGTGAAAAAGGTCAATGGTAATAAGCTGATCATTTTTGCCCATTATTAATACTTCTTTTTTCACAATAAGTATTTTGTCAATACTGTAATTATGACAATGAAAACAATATTTAGCAATAAGTGACCTAAGGAGAACGGATCAATTATCATCTGATAGCTAAAAATAGTGATTTGTGTCAATTATAAGCACTTTAAGTCGACTCATTTGTGTTGTGAGTACATTAGATATATGTTTTAATCCTCCTAGTGACAACATTGGATGGAGTAAAGGATTATTATAGCAACAGCCCTGGAATAATAACAATAGCCCATATTTGGCACTGAATGAGGACAATCGCCTTTGTCATGTACCCCAAAATTTCTGTCCTTCAAATTATATTCATCATATGGTGGTCTTTAATGTATCATTTGTTTGATTCTCTTAACTATCAATCATTTTTCAAGGCATTTCCAAATAGTAGTTATTTACATTTTTAATGGCCACGTTTTGACAACGTGAGACCGCATTATTGTGAATTCAAGTTATGGTCTCATTATTACAAATGCTTGGTCACAAAACGCTTGTGTTTGGGAATATCCTAATACACTTCAGTGCCCTCTTTGAAAGGTAATGGCATGTGAAACAGTGAATGATATGCAACTACGGAGCTAATGAGGGTTTCTGTTCTCATCTGTATCTGTAAGCGAAAAAAGGCTTTGTAAGATCAGAGTGATGAATTGACTCGGTTCAGCATAATATAAATACTGGCAGCAACAGAGTGGTGAAAAATGCTTCATGTCCACAGCATGCAAACATGTCAATGATCTGCCTGAGAAAATCCATCACCATGAGCATCTGATGCTGCAAACTGCGCCAAAAACCAACCAACTCGGTGACCCGCTTTAAATCTCGGCTAAGGCCTGTCAACAGGTGTGAAGGCAGACAAAGTGTTGCACAAACTTTGGCTGTCAAGGCAGAAAATGAAAGATAGATTTTGACAAACGGAGTTCTGCATGAAAGATCGGCCTTGTCAATGGCATCTCATTAGTTGGCGTGGTTCCGGGGCCGGTTTAATGCCGTCGTCTGTAAAAGCTCTAATTAGAGGCAGCTGAACAGATGTAAGCTATGGAGGGAAAAAGAAAAAAGAGGTGGGCAGAGGGGGACTTAACACCTTCTCTACTAACTGGTTGGTAACCTGTTGTACTCTTCTGACAGAGTATGTCTTTCTCTCAGCATTACTCATTCAGAAGGTGTCCTTTCAAGCTGTTATCACACAATCTTCCCCGTGAAGAAGAAAATGGAGTGAAAAAGGTCTTAGAAAGATATGAAGAGAGCCAGTGAAATGTTTTAAATTCGGCTCAGGCCCTTTGCAAAGAGCTTTAAGGGGGTATTCTGTAGAAGAACATGCATATCTTTATATATTATTGATTTAATCTGAGCAGATACTGCATGTCATTGCACGCTTGTACTGCACTACTCACGAATCAACTGTTAAGCATATGGTACTAACAGGTCTTTTTCCTTGATTTTTGTTTAGTTTTTGTTGTTTTAGGTTTGGAGGTGTGAACATGGCTCTCCAAAAGGTTTGCTGTGTACACTGATGTGTCACCGCCCTGAGTTTAGCGTGTGATTTAGGCCCGACAAAGGCAGATAAATCTGAGAACAACCGCTGACAGAACAGAAGACAGCAACCGTGTGTGCACATTAACATTCAGCAAATGTGCCAAGGCTTGAAACACAATGACAACACGGATGCTTTCCTTTTCCAAATGCCCAATGCAGACTTGAGTGGCGACCTGCCCAGTTTATGTCACGTTAATCATCAGCTGGACGGAAACACAGACTCACTCATTCCAGACCAAGAACACTGTCTTTGACATTCAAGATTAAAGACCTTGAATTAACTTTTTTTTTGGGGAGGAGGGGATTTTAAGACACTCTTGTTTTTACCTAAGGGTCCAGCTGTAACACTGTTTTGTGTCACCAACAATACTGAATAGACCTTTCTCACAGTGAAAATTTCCACTTGTCAATCACACGCCCAACTAAAAACATTAATAAAGGCTGCGCCACATTTAGTTATGCCAGTTCTAGGACCCCTGTGTTGTGCATGCAGACCCATTGGCACGACTTACTGGCACACCTAAATGGAGTTGAGCCAAAATTAAGATAATTAGTTACACCTGTGCTTTTTCCTGTTAGGACAAGTCAAAATGTCTGCTGTGCGAAATACCTATAGCTAGCCAAACGCCTCTAAGATTAATATTCTCCATCTAATAATATTTTTTTCTGAACAGTGTAGCCAAAATACACCTTCCAGTAAATTACAGCATGCCCAGTACGTCCTAGACTGGCTGAGGTGATGATTTGTAGTGGGCTTCCATGTAAAAAGAAACTATCAACCAACTGGCCTATATCACATTACTTCCAGCTCTAAGCTTATTTGACATCCTCTGACTACACCATCTAGTGTAATTGTGTAATTCCAGATCCTCTTTAAACTTGCCTGTGTTTTCACCACTTGAATGGATTTGTCATATGTTGTATTTCTCAACTGGTGATGAGCCATGCAACATCTGGGCACTGAGCTGTTTCCTCTCCATATCTCTGCATCAAGTGTAACCACAACCAGAATCAGATCCCCTGTTAATCATCAAGTGGGATGGATTTATAAGCATTTTGCATTGTGTGCAAGCACAAACCAGATACTCACTGTACGCACTGGCACACGGTGGGAGGACTTGTAGAAAGAGTGTCACTGCTGTACTTCAGTGGTCAACTAGATGTCCCAGTAAAAATAGAATAAAATGTGAAGAAATACTGGACATCAACAACTGACTTACTGGAAGAGTCAATGTGTTTCGGCATTAAAGCTGTTGAATGAATCACGTGCATTCTTCCAGTAAATTCATCAGGGTTGCCAAGTTAATTTTTATGTCATACGAGGACAGCAGCTCCTCGCGGTGCAACAAAGTTACAGGTTGCACGTTGTATCGCATTTACGCAACAGTTTCCTCAATGAACAATTGGGAGTTGAACAGAAAAGGCAAAGCCAAGTGTCAGGATATTATGTATACCCATGCCATTAAAAAGTAATTTTGAAAAATAATTGAACGGTATTAAAGTATGTCCTCTATACCCTTGGTAACAACTGCCCTTTTTTAGTGAGTGTTATGGTAAAGTTCCAGATCACCAGCAGTAGAATCTATACCAAGATAGTGGCTCCAAGACAAAACATTTTCCAGCACCACGGACAATCCTGTATTATTGAGGAGCTGGCTTGAGTAAGAGGCAATTTCCCTCTTATTTTATTAAATGGAGATTGCTGGAGATCCTGTGCAGACAGCTACACACGCACGCACACACACACACACACACACAGAGTTGGTAAAACCATTCCAGTCAGTCAAAAGACGCAACACCTAATGTGCATTTTCATTCCATTTGGGACATAGAAATGGATACCCTCCCATGGGGATCCGAGTGTAAGCATGTCGTGGCAGAGCGTATCCAGTCTGCACCGAAAACCTACTTGTGCTTTGGGAAAAGCCATACATTCTCAAAATAGTATGTGTGATTGGGTTACCGTCTCTGTATGCCACTGGCATAGTGTCGTATATCACATCTCACCATGTGCTAGGTGACATAATCCAGCCAGCATGGAAAGGAGCTATGCCGATGATTACTGGGACAGGTGTGGCCCCCCACCCCCCGTAAATGCATTAGAGCTTGGATATTTCACATCTCTATTTAATAGCTTCTGGTACTTTTCTCACTCTCCTCCGATGGCACATTAAGACACAGTGGCGGTTTGATTTCCTTGGGCATGCATGATTTTATTTCTCCACAAACACTATTTGAGTGATGATGCACTGTTGGGATGCACCACATGCTACTTGAGAAATGCATGGAGAAAATAAGGCGATTCTGTTACGTTTTACATTTACTATGAATACATGAGATCCAGCAAGCAAACAACACCAGAGTCCCAGTAGTATCTCAAACCTGAGGTACACGAGGTGGCAGAAAATACACATATTGATTTGCTTTAGCATTGAGTCTACAGTTTACTTACAGATTAGGTTAAAAGAATCAAACTGAGTGTCGATCGAAAGGTTATTTATTATTGAAGTAGTCCTCCCCAAATGAGCCTTTTACCTTTTCAGAGCTAGTGCACAATTTGATTAAAATAAAAAGTAAATCACAAAACAGTATTGATTTAAAAAAAGAAGGAAAAGAAAAAGAAAAAAAGATCACTAAACCAGCTGTAGAAAATCAACACCGCATTGGTTGAGGGTTGATGTACAATAACTGAAATGTCATCAACTGGAAAGATGAGTGCACTGGTGGGTTTACAAGTTACTATTACTGATTTAATAGAAATATATAACAACCGGTCATGTATCAGTATTATGTACCAAATCACACATATGGTGTGCAATTTCAATAATAAGTATTCAAATCCTTTACTTAAGTAGAAGTGTTATTGTGTACCACATTGTGAAAATACTCACTCACAAGTGAAAGTCCTGCAGTCAAAACCATAATTAAGTAAAAGTAGGTCATTATAATCAGCAAAATGCAATCATGTCCTTGTGCTAATTTGAACTCATTTTTATACTTTGGGTATTTTACTCTACAGAAATGCATCATATTCTATTAGATCATCATATGTTTGTAGCGTTGCTGTCCTGTGAGAACCACATATCTCTAAAAACTCAAGCATTGTGACGATGCATTTTCAAACTCATCCAAGAGGCTTTTTAAATAGTTTATTTAGCTTAAGATCGTGGAGAATTTTTCCAACGCGTAATGGAAACACTTCATTCTTCAACATTTAAAATCAACACATCTGGAGACACATCATTTTCACTGGACAGGAAGTAGCTAGGAACCAAAGCTGTCAGAATAAAAGTAGTGGATAAAGAAGTACAATATTTCCCTCCGAGATGTAGTGTATAGAGTTAAGTAAAGTACAAGTTCCTCATATTAGTACTTAAGTACAGTACTGAGTAAATATACTTAGTTACATCCCACCACTGAGTGCAGTGAAAAATAAGCCAACATTTGACAGGCAAGTTACCACCTGTACTTCCTTGTAAATCCTTTCTGTGTTAAGATCTGATCGAGGAAAAACCTGAGAAGCAGTACACTGTAAATCCAGTCAGTAACTGTGTAGAATACATGATGGGGTTTCAAATGTATTGTGGCATTCATTGTGTTATTGATTAAGCATATTATCTCAGCTTAACTGAGCACATTCCAAGGAGCATTAAATGCACCATAATGCATTCTGTAAACACAGCACACGCTTTTTATTTGCACAATAATGTTTTGAAGTTCGTAAGCAGCTGTAACTACAGTCACATTTTCATTTTATTCTCCTCCCAACTAGATATTCATATCATATCTGCACTGAGGAGTGTTGGCTCTAAACTGTGTGAGGCTTCTCAAGCATCAGTAACTCTCACTGCTGCTTTCTAAAATTAGCATCATTAATGATGGTGCTTGATAACCGTGAAATGTCTCTGCTGCATCGGATGATTCTAGTAGCTCGGTTACAGACATGAGGAAACTTTTGTGTCATAATGAGGAGGAAGGGAGACAGAGGAAAGAGAGAATCGTCTGAGAATCGCTGAGCCTTCTGCTATCAAGCAAAGTGGCTACATTGTCTACAGTGTTTCTGTGGAATTCCTGAAGAAATGCAACATAAACACCTTATTTTATGAGAAAATATGGTTCTGCAGGGGATAGACTGAAATAAATGTAGGTGGTCACATCATTTGTCTGTTAAATTAATGTTTTCTTTGCACAATTTGTTGCCAAAATACAGTCTCAGAATGAATGGATGTCTCGGAAATTATAAGGGATTTTATTTATATAATGATTAAGTTGTTCAATTAATGGAGTCATTATTGAGTGAATGGTGTACTACAGCTTAAAACGTAGCTATTTTTCACAAACAGGAACAGAATAGATCACAAATAGTGGCTAATATGCACATAATAAGGACTTAATTGTTGGTTGTTTAATTTACCACCTTATTTGGAGCTTATCAGGGATGACGCATTAAGAAAGTGGCCAGTGTGTCATTAGACACTGGTTCATTAACAATGTGTCGAGCAGTCGGTTCTCAATTAACTTTCATAGCGCTTGATTCAGGAACTCTACCTCATTATAAAGTGGTCCCAAGAAACTCTTATTCCATCTTAAAAGACACAGCTGTGGGGTTCTTCAGCACTTGATCTGGGTCAAGCTCCCTGTCAGTCAGTTGCAAGCTGATGCCCATGAAGCCCAGTGAATTGAAGAGTAGAGTCATTACAGGACACTTTGAAATATTTCTCTGATAGGAGGTGATGACATGTGCCAAGCTATGCAGACGTGCCCTCCAGAGACGATAACCAAGGTCAGCTCATCTCGCTGCCAACATTTTTAGTCCAGTGGAATCCCAGTTGCCAAAAGAGAACCAGTTCTCACAGGATGACTGAGGTTTGTGTAAAAACAGCCATACTGGCAAAGTGTCAAATCCTCACAGCCTCAAGTAGTTTCAATTGCTTTATCAATGGAAGCCTCTGTTTTATAAGAGTTTTGTAACAACAAGAACGATAATCTTTGTTGCCAGCATTTGCAGTAGTTCAAACAACCTTTCAGAGCTCTTTTTTTTCATACTATCATAATTTTATTCTACTTAGCTTCGAGATAAACACACTTTACTTGCCTTGACATGCAGTGGTATCAATGCAAAATGCACATAACTCCCAATTGTGTTACTCGTTGTGTTAAGCAAATTCTGATGCACCTCTTAAGGAAGATTATTGTTTATAAAACCACAAATGAAAATGTTATATGTTATGCTGAATATGTTTTTGAGGGATATCTTGATTGGGGGTATGGTGACTCTGTATAATTTTTCCATTATTTTGGGGAAATGACATCTGTTTTGAGGAAACGGTTCTTGACCCTTGAGTACTTAAGAGCTGCTAAAAAAGTAAGCACATCTTCTTTTGTATTAGACGTGCTATTGACCCACAACAGCTCTGAGGGCAGTAAAACAGTAAGTCAGGACGACAATCAGCCCAGTAAAGAAAGAACAAAAAAAAAACTAAGGTAGCTGAGAAACAAGGTTAACTCACAGGGATTGGCAGGTATTTGCTCTGACAAGTAAGTAATCTTGACTTTAGGCAGACATACTCCACCCTTCATGTTTAGACTGCACCAGGCAGACACTTCCCTCTGCCCGTCAGAATCAATGTTAGCATTGGGACTGTTTACAGTGCTGTGTTTATATGCCTAAATGTATAAACTGTACATTTTCTGCTGTGCAAGCTCTAATAGGCATGCACTTGACTCGCAATTGCTCATTTTCTTTTTGCTTTCTTCTATTCAGTCTGCTTCATGTGGGGCTGCTGTGCTCGATGCCAGCTGGTCAGACTGTAGCTACTTGAAGCATTGTGCAGAAGCAGCAGATAACATTCACCAAGTCCTTCCGCTAAGGAAGCTAAATTGCTTTTCGATTCAAGTAATTTCATTCTGTAGATAAGGGGTGGGAAAACACATGATAGAAATGTTATCTGTATGTATTTTGTTGGATAGAGAACGTAGTGATATCAAATCTGTACAAACTGCTAAAGCAATGGTGGCTTTCAGAATAAGCATTTGCAATGAAACATTGACAAAGCCACACATTTGAAATGACATCACAAAGCTGATGGTGCAATCTTTCGCTGACAATCCTTATCTGAAAACTGGTAATATTTCAGTGTGTGTTTCTTATTGGAGGGCCAACCGATGGCAGCAGGACAATGAGACCACTACAGAACTGAACTGATAAGAAGCTGAAAAAGGAGAACTCTGAACCACATCAAAGATTTCATTTTAGGACATTATTTATCCAGGCAGTGTTTGCTGAGTATGAATGCGTTTTCTTACCAACACCCTGATTTCTATTCAGACTGTTTCAGACACACCTGGGAGCTACAAGTACACCTGCTGATACTGCCAACTCAGTAGCTTGGGATTAAGGGCCTTGCGTAAGGACACTCCAGTAGAAGCTAATAATGAGATAAGGGTGTGCCTAGTAGTATAAAGTGCATCTACTAAAAAATATGATTATATGTCCATATTTATATTCTGTTGCTAGTAGCAACCCCTATGACACAGTTCTACAGGAGTTTAACTGACATTGTTACAACCCCCTTTTTGTCAGATCTGTGACCAAGCAAATATTGACAAAGATCTTTTATCTACTATCCAAATATCCTTGTCTGGGAATTATCTGTGGTATTTAATTATTAATGTAGGTTCAATGTGTTGAGTCCAATCATTACATTGGGACCGAATGAAATGATTGGACCTCTTGCCCGTCTACCAACCTACCTGTCTACCTGCGTGCACTATGCCTGTGCACTCATTGCACGTCAAGTCTTCCACATTAAGCTAGCTTGACAGCTGTGAGTAGCTTACTAACAATAGCCATGCTCGTTGTTTAAGTTCATTATGATAATTTTGGGGGAGTGGCTTTGGAGAAGGGCTAAAGGGATGGGCTGTCAGTGTTGCCGACTTTGCATCTTTCTCGCTACATTTAGCGACTTTTGGAGCTGGTGCTGTTAGCTGCTTTCATTGGAAAAATGTTTGCAACACTGGGCTGGGTTTTTGGTTGGATACTGTTTAAAATCTAGCATGTAGGCAACATTGGTTTGTCCAATGTTACCTACCCAAGCTTTAATTACCGTGCTGTACTTTCTATTAGGACTTAGAGTTGATATTTCACTGGTGGTTGGTGGAGCCCAAAACAGAGCTAAAACAGAGCTAAAGGTTATTCTGGCATGAGTGACGATGTAACAGATTTGACAAGCTAGTCTATACTCTCTTTTAATCCAGTTTTCTTGTCACTTTACTAATTCAATTTAAAATACTTGTGGTCTAACTCTTGTTCATGGTATCTCATCTTGTTCTGATATGTAATCACTATCATAGAGTTTCTTATCCAGCACTGTTTTCACCGTTTCACCACCTCATTCAGCCTTCATTTATTCTCGAGCAAATTAAAAAAAGAATTTCCAAATTGCACACCAATTCAGAGCCAGGCTATTGGTCATATGAATGTGTTTCGTCTCAGTGGTGGCTTTAAATAATTGTATATGTTTACGGCCTGCAAACTTTTTTACAGCTACTTAAAGTCTACAGGGCATTAAACTTCTCCTTGAAAATGGTTGATATGGTTTGAGTATCACTTTAAAGCTGGCCTATCAAATATTTCAATATTGACAATGGGTTAACTGTTAAAGTGGTTGCTTGATGTGACAGACCCACAGACAAGTATCACCCAAATTCCATTCTGCTCTTCAGGTTTATTGTTTTGGTTCTATTGCACCACTCGCACCAACCTCTTTTTTTAGCAGCAACAGGCAGCTGTTTTCAGTGAAAACGCTCTTATGAATCCACTTCAAACTGCCTGCTCTTCACCAGACAGTGCCAGACAAAGTTAGTAACTAGCTGATGAACAGAGTGGAGCATTAATCAACTCAAGATCCAGATGTTTCCCTCAGAGACCAAAAACAGATCTAAAAGGAAAGTAAATATTTTACCTAAGATTATCAGGTGGTCAGAAACACGACTACGAAAAATTATAAAAACGTAAAGTTATTGCTAACACTTTTCCAATATCAACTTCATAAGGTGAGAATATATCACTTTTGTGCTCATGGCTTGTTGCGCTGCCCCCAAATGGTAAAAAAAAATAAAAATATCACTAACATTAATTCAGTTAGGCACAGACAGACTTGGTGTCTGTGGAGAACTGTTCTTCTCCAGAAGAGCCTAAACCTGTGACCCACATCCCTTGAAAAGTCGCTTGGCTGCTTGAGGAGGCGGGGGGGACTGTACTCTTGTGGCCTGAAATGACAAACTGCAGGCAGGCGGTGGCATGCTTTCCTTGCCAAATACAGCACTCCACGTTCAAATAGTGCTGACAGGGAAAACATAGACACTGTTATCCAGGGTCCCCCTACTCTGCAGTGAGATGTTGAGGGGAAAAAGTCCTCCTGGCATTAGACATAGACCTGTCTGTATTCAGTGGTCGGGGGTTTCTACTGCCGCTATCGTGGAAAAATCACATAGCTGCAGATTTGGGGATTTTGTTTTTCTTACTTACACTTACGACTTTCAGGATGGATGGGCCCAAACCGTTAAAAGCCATTGTTCAAATGGCTTTTCAAAAAGATTCGTTGATAATTAATTTAAACCATCTTGGCAAACCTCTTTTTTATATTTGTATGTTTCAACTTACAATAGTGACATACTCAATGTAGTTGTTGCTCTCTTTGCTTCCTCATTGAACATTCAGCCCGTCTCTTTTCTCTGATGGTTTTAATTCAGCCAAGAATACCGGCTGCTATTGCACTGCCCACTACAATGATGAACTGCAAAGTGCTGCATTCATTCATTCAAAGTACAGCCTCTTCTAACTGGAAACCAGCTTTCCCAGGGAAGACGGCTCAGAAAAAACATCTGACCTGTATTAAAGAAGGCATGGAGATTTCAAGACCGGCTAGTTTTCTTTCACTGCTTTAAGAGGCGTATCGTAATTTCAAATTAAAAGTTAGAGTTAAGCACTATGGAAACCACTTAAAATAACAGTGGAAAACGGAATGCCAGCTGGCCACATTTGTAGCTGCTAGTACCAGAGGCTTGCACCACGAGGTTTGGTCTAGTCTGGACATATTTGGTAACTGAGAAAGAGAGTAACATAAATTTGTCTGAAATCTTCATGCATATATGATTTGAGGCAACATAATGGTGCCTTACCTTTTAAATGTGAGAAAAAAAAAATTTCAAACAACTTTAGAGTTAAAAGTGTAAATCAAGTGACCTGCTTTATTTTGATCACTGTATTTTTCCTCAATCCAGAAACATGAAAGTCTCCTGAGCAATTTAATTATATAATAGATTTATGACATGGCCATCAGATTGTTTAATTCTTTCAACTTTGTTTTGTGGAAGATGGCTCTAACAGAACAATTCCCACGAGCTTCAGCTGCCATCTCTAAAGGGGACGAAATTCAGAATGTATCTGTTATTGCGACAGTTACTTACTGCATCTTAAATTGACCCACAATCCTAAAATTAATTATTTCAAACAGCTGAATGCATTATCAGGTTTCTACAAAACAGAGCATGTAGCTTCAGCTCAAAGTTAGTGGCACACCCAACAGAATGTTACACTCTGTGATTAGATGATTATTCTCTCTGCATCTTAGGAATTGGAGTTGACTTCTCCCCTGCAGTTTTTGTGTAGAGTATGCAGGTTTGTATACCTTTGACATTTGATGAAATATGTTTTCTATTCCAGTTGCACAGTTCAATCACCTCACATTGTCTATGTAAAAAATGTACGGGACGTTTACTTGCGAAACCCTGAATGACAAAAAATAACTATTCACACTTCACTACTTTTTAAGTTTGCACTTCACTACTTTTTAAGTTTGCTATTAACTAACTGTCCTCAGCCATCTATGAATGAATGTGTGATGTAGGCTACACTTCACAGTACACCTGAAAGGCCACCCAGAGTCTTTCCTGCTTTTAAGCCCCTACTTTAAACTGTTTGTCTGCATCATAATCTAATGAATGCACAATGCACCTCTGTATCTTTAACCCTGCACGCATGTATACGTGGAAAGCTGCACACGTTCCCTATGGGCCTGTGACCCCTGTAACCCCAGTTCTCCCCCTAATCTCGTAATCTTTAGCAGAACAGCAGCCTCTGTGATCATTGGCAGGTCTAGCGCGTCGCATACCTTCCTCCAGTGGCGCTCAGGGGGGATATGCGGAATATCTGCAGGTAATCCGCATCTCCTACTAATATTTGCAGCCGGATTTTTCTAATAAGATCCGGGCCTGTGCTTATGGGTGGGCTAGGTGGGGGTGAACACATGGCCTTCTACGGGGAAGTGAAGCCAGACTGCTTATTAAATAAGAGAGATGATACGAAGAGGAGTCCCCTGAGATTACCTGTATGATTGGAAAGCATCTTGAGCTGGATGTGCAGTGTTATACAACTGTCACCTCTGCCAGGGAATCTCAGCCTAACAGGCATTGTGAACTCTGCAGCATGAACAAAGGCCATGTCAGTGCAATGAAACAAGCTTATATACTTTAGTTTATACGCCTGCAGACAAGGTGCAGCGACAGCTTTATTGTGATATGCCTGAGTCTATTTGCATAGACGGGAGAAAAACATGTATTGAACTTACTCTCAAAAATGCCACTCTATTAGATATACAGACTATAAATCCGGTAACAAATCACAACTATATCTCCTAAAAAATATGTTTATTAATTAATATGCTTTGACAAATGACTTTTGGAAGAAACACAATGCCGTCTGTGGTTCATGTCCTGCATCACATGTTCGGCAACTTAAGACACTTTCCTCCTTTGGTTAAATTATGAAAAAGTCAATGCATTTGGGTCATAATTGACCTTTTCAATATTTAACCCAGACTAAAACTTAATCTTGGCAGCATTATGTTTCTTACAAAACATATCTGAAAATGCAAAGTAGTTTTTAAGGAATGTCATTTTTAGGAAACAGTGCTGTAACTAAAGGCTGCATTAGCCTTTTACCAGTCATCATAATGAGTCGGATATCCTAAAATGCAACTAACACCCTCTGTAAAAGAATTATGAGAGGAAAAAAAGAGAAAACAACCAGAGACTGCGGTGGTGCATTTGCTTTCAACTCATTTCTGAAACCATACAAAGCATTTTTTTGCAGTGAAACTGCAGATGCCATTTCTACCAATGTTTTTTCTTAATAACTGTGAAAACTTATAGCCATGTGGCAAACACATGAAAATGACATGTGCGATACATGTTATTGTAACATAATAACCCTCAGCGGTGGAGGAAGGAAGTGTTCACATTATTTATGACCACAACACACACAATGTACATTTCAGAGTTCATGCCCATCCCATTAGCCTTTTTGAGACTTTTGTCCGAATCACTTATTGTGACAGATGGTTACGTTACACAGCACTGGACCTCACCGGGAGGCAGCCCCCTCTGATATCTTATGGAGTAATCAGCAGCCGCTTGCCAAGTTTAATACGACCGGGGACCATAACTCTCTCTGCAACTACTACTAAACATGCCAGACAGGTCTGGCTGCCTCCCCTCCCTCAGATCGATATCAAATTGTCTTGCAGAGCATCAGCAATCAAGCGCGCCAGAACGGTGAGCACCTCAGTCAAAGGTTACAGGCGGCCTCGCCAGCTTCGCCCTCAGCCAATGTGTGACCGCTGTTTCAAAGAGTTCTTTGACAAGTTCAACATCTCTCCACCCTGCACCGCCCCCCTCCACCTCCACCCCTTTCCCTCCCCTCTCTGTTGTTTTCCTTTCTCGGCCGTCCTGATTAAACCTGGAGATCCCGGCGGGAGGCTCTGATTTCCCAGCCTTGACTGTTACTGTAGTGAAGTCAGCGCTGCATGTCCTCACACAAGGCCAGTCAAAGCCACTGGCTATGGAAGGGTGAGTAATGAATGAAGTTTGAGCAGTGCAACATCTGCAGGGTGCAGGCGCGTTGTTACTTTGAACTGGAGCCTGTGAGGTCCTGTTGTCTTATGTTGTTGTATAAATCTCTGTCAATATGTCAGACCAATACACATGTTTAAACTATTTCCTGAACTTTTCTGGGAGTT
The DNA here is from genome assembly GCA_016806645.1 of Ophiodon elongatus. Taxonomy (NCBI): domain Eukaryota; kingdom Metazoa; phylum Chordata; class Actinopteri; order Perciformes; family Hexagrammidae; genus Ophiodon; species Ophiodon elongatus. Next base: position 1,634,459 of record JACSYO010000150.1, on the reverse strand, counting down.
AATAAATGCTGTACTAATGCTTTATATATCACCTATAAAACATTTATATAAAAAAAAGCGTTTTTGCTTCCAAGATTAGGAGAATCCTCCTGCACAGCTCATGCTTTGTCTTTTTAGCTATAGCTCTTTACTCAAACAGGAAGACCCATCTGATGGATTGAGCTTCTAGAAAAAAGTTTTAACAACTTAATTACATTAACTCATACAGTGGTTGAACAGTCCACTGGATAGGTCTTCCTAATGAATTACATAGCTTATAAGACAAAGCAAGTATCTGGAGAAGGATAGCAAGTCATTCTTAACTGATCTAGAAAGCATACATATTGTTATATGTATTATTAGTCGTATTGCTTCATTAATAATTAAGTAAAACACTATAAGTGAGTGTGTTGTGGGTAGCAAGACATAATAAAGACGATTCCATCGGGATGGGAAACCAATCTGCAGGAGTCAGTGCATCAAGTGCATCATTGGGAAATCTAGTGCTTTTTTTCAAGTTTGAAAGATGACCCCACAGGTCCCCACTACACACGCTCGCGCCCACACACTCTACAACAACAAAGAACGCGATAGACAAATTGCAAATAATGGCAAGACATGATCTGAGGGTGATTATTCCCTTAATGCTACTCAGCTTCAGCCTAACGTGGACGTCACATTTAACATTGATAGAGCTGGATTTCTGCATTTGATAGTGCAGCTCTGTGCAGCTCTGTGGGGAAGCGAATCGCATCGCCCGGGGCTACTGCTGCATGAATGGAGCCTTTTTTTGTGATCACAGGGAAAACTTCCCCCGGGGGACGTGGAATTTCAGGGGGTTTTCCCCCTTAAACATACACTTTAAAGGTAAAAAGGTAATTTTGCACTTCCTATCCTGGATAATGTAGTTTAAACTGAATGAAACGCTCCCATTCATTGCAGTTTGAACTCAAGCAAGATGTGCATTTACGAATAATGGTTTCAAGCATTTTGCAACGTGTGTGAGACAGTTCATGTTCAATGCCATACCGTTTTCTAAATGTCAAAAAAAACAAACAATGACAACTCACCGTTTTGCTCCTTTACACTTGGGGGGTGGAATTTGCTGACATGACTTGATTCAGCTTCCGAGCCATATTGTTGGAGAAGCGATGCAAGAAGGAATATGAATGGAAGGATCATTTGGATGAGTGGTGGTTGGCGATCACAAAGCGCTGTTGACGGGATGGTTTGTATCACCACACACGTGCGTCGTTTACGGGACACCAGTGCTGTTTCGGACACATTTGGAGAGGGTAAAGGCAGAGTAGAATCCACATAATCTTTATCATCAGTCCTTCTGGAAAAAAGTGAAAGTTATATCTCCCTAAATCAAGACAAATCCTCATCCAAAGCTCGCAGACCTCGTCGCTTCTGCGTAACGCAAGTGCGCACCTGTTGGTTCTGAGAAAAGTTGGTTACTGAGTTGGACAACGCTTAGCTCTATGCAATTATAATCCTGGAGTTAGTTGTGAAAGCGCCCGCACGTAGCCATATCATCTATGGCACGAGATCATGAGAAAAGCACAGATGCATTTGGGCTAAAGCGCGCGTCCACGCTGCGTTCTTGACTCCCTCTGAATAAATCCCCGTTGATCTTTACGCATTACAGCAAAAGCTCACACAGAGACAGTGAGAGAGTGCAGCAACCTGATACAGTCTGTACCCAGAAACCATTCGCAACACCGAGACGGGTTCTGTTGTCCAGTGCGGTCTTGAGTCATAACTTGGTGGAGTCTGAGATAAAGTATCGCCGCTCGGCCGGGGTTGGGTTTGTGGAGACTGCCAACAGTCGGCACAACAGGTGCTGTACATAAAGTACAACTTCCCAGCCGAGGAAACTCCCCGGCGTGTTAACTATTCCGCTGCTGCTGCCTTGTCCAATGAGGTGTTTCAACCACTTTCAGTTACGAATTGTCAAACGCAGTTCCACGTGCTGCAAACTGTTTTACATGTTTCCAGTCCAGGAAAAGTGTCTCCAGATAACAGGAGCAGCTCAGCACAGTCTGATATGAAGAAGGGGGACGTTGATACAAAGGAATCATTAAAATAACTTTACAGGCTGTTTCATCCACACTAGAAAAGTAACTAACACTGAAATACCAGATAGGAGTGGACATTTTTAGAGCTCAGTACAACAACAATACATTTTAAGAGTCTAATACTGTTGTTTGAGTTATTTTTCTCATTCTGCTTTTTTTCCCCCACAGAATAACCTCTCCGCAAATTCTAAATCCATGAAACATTATCAGTGAGAATTAATTAGTGGCTGAATGTTACAAAAAATGTTTCAAGACTAAAGTTGAGAAGATATATTTTTATTCCATGTAGAATAGTTCACTCTCTGTCTCACGCAATACAAAATATTACATTATGATGTACATAGTTTTCCAGAGTTTTGTGGAGTGACAGTGAAAAGAAAGCTCTGTTTTAACATTGTGGTTTATTTGAGGAAGGACAAACATGCACTTGCTACTGTGTGTGTCTCTTTTGTCCCCTTTGTTTTCGTGCTCATAAATATATTTTTCGTACTCTTCCTATTGGGCTACATCATTGTGGCCTCTTATATGGTTTACCCAGTGCATCATGGTCCGTTAAATTCACAACATATACATGGTCAAACAATGAAGTTTGCAGGGCGGACTCACTTCAGGAAGCTTAGCCAATCAAAAGGAAACTTCCCATAAGAAAATATGCATAAGTAAGCTTGTTGTAACCATGGAGTGATTGTTTAAAGCCTTGATTCATTTTCTCCGTATAGAGAGATGAAAGATAGATGTGTGCCCACACTCCAGACTCTTCAACACTCTGTTGTGCATTCTGCCTAAATGTTTCTGTGGAAGGAAATGTTTAAGAGCGTCTCAATTTGTCATATCAAAGCAGAGACACCGCTTGGAACAATACTCCCTCCTGTTCCCAATTTCCTTTCTCCCCGGCACACTGTTGTAACTCATCAACTGCGTTTCATGTGGTTCCTCCCGTTCTATTGTATGGCAAAATCCACAGAGAACCCCCCCCTCTCCACCCCCCAGTGTATGGTAAGTCTGGTGTAGCACAGACACAACAATCAAAGGGGAGTTGGAGACATATTGAACCCATTGAGCCAGACACATGATGCAATGCTGCAGCAATTTACCCCCCAGTCTCACATAGCTCAGAAACTACCACCTCAAAGAGAGTTGCAGAGCAGCCATCTCCCCGGCATCAAGGTATGAAGGAAAGTTTTGTGGTTTTAATCAGAGTTAATGTCTGGGAAAAGAAGGCACGGGGCATCCTTACAGTCATTTCATACGTGTGTTGCCCCCATGGAGAGGGGCACATAGCGGTCTTCTTGTGCCTGCTGCAAGGGCCAAGGCCCTTTGTGTAAAGGAGAGTATCACATTCCAGCCCTGCAAGGGCCTGCAGCAGATGTCAGCACTTCACAATGTGGAATCCCTCTCTCTTTCGCACACTCATAACACACTCATTCACCCCTTGAGGTTTTGTCTGTAAAAGCTGGGTATTTTGTCTCGTTGTCCACATTTGATTGCCGCTTCCACGGTGGTCTTAGTAAACGTGGAGGCTTTGATACAAAGAAATATAATAAACAGAGGAAATTAGAAACAAGGCAGACCTTTTGGGTCACGGCTAACACACAGAGACATGCCAGCCAGGAGGGCTCTGCGTCCACTGAGCAGGCTGGAGATGGAAATGTATACAATAGAGAGCTCAGAGTCGTCGGCTCCCAGCTAAATCCCATTAGACTTGCTTGCCTTTTCGGGACACATAACTGTCAAACAAACAAATGCGCTCTCCCTATCAGTCCGTGTTACACAACACATCTGTCACTTTGTCTGCAAAACACCAGTTTTGTTCCAGGTGATATGAAGTGGAACACAAGGGAGCGGACACGTTTGCCACATCCAGATCGCAGCTCATTATTACATCTTGAAGAAGAAAGAAAGGGGGCTTTGAGATGACTTCATTTATATGGTAAAAACCTCCTGTAGCAGCAGCAGGAGCTTTTGCCGTGTGGTCCTGTGTTGGAGGAGTTGAGGGAAATCTGCCAGCAGAGGAATTTCAAAAGAAATGACTCACATTTTCTCGGAATTTATAACAAATTGAAGTCTTTCACATTCATTGTTATGCCTGATGAGTTCTTATCATTGAATCACAGATACAAGGTTGTGCTAATGCTCCACGGGTGTTGTGTCCTTCAGCGTGTGGACACACGTCTATATCATTGAGCTATTCTGTGAATATTAAAGTCTTCTGCTTAAGTGTGAGATCATGGTGATAGCTGTAATTGCCCCTGGCTGCACTTGCCTTTGAAACCAGAGCCCCCTGGTGGTGCCCTTCAGAGCTACAGTCAGTCAGGCAGTTGCCCCATGAACACTTGTTGAAGCCACTGTGGAAAATGTATCAGTTCTGGACAAGACAACATTTGAGTTTCACTCTAGTCTCATTTTAAGGAAAGCACGCCATCATGTGATTTAAATAAATCCTATGGTAAAGCGTTAACATGCTGTCTTCTGATGGAATCATCCATCCACGCATTCTCTAATCTGTTTATATCCTCTTCGGCTTTGCAGGACTGAAGTCTTACCGTTCAGCATTTCCACCTCTAGAAACACCCATCATTAGTACAGTATATAAGTTATACTGTTGTTTTTCAGTTCCTGGTTTGTAGCTGCCTGTGACTCAGAAACCCCGGGCCATGTAAGTAATGATAACCTGCTGCTTCTGAAATGTGTGGACTCCAAGGCCGATAATCTGCACATCTAGATTTATTCTGCTATTGCCTTTGTTGCACTCAACTGTAATTTGGTTTCATTATTCCTGGGTGATAGTCTGTTATTTATATGTAACTGGTCTGTTACATAATTACCTGTGAGATCTGTTAACATAATTCATTTTTAAGTAGCAGTAGCCAGTGGCCACTGGTGTGGCATCGGCACTGAGAAGGTTTTCTAGCAGCAGCCTATATAGCACTAAATCTGGTTTTCTCCATGTAAGGACACCCATTAGTACATTGCATCTCATTTTCCCCACTGGAAGGACGCCCCAGGGGGCACTTCATCATGTTTTAAGTACCATAGGGGCATCCAAGACGGCACTTTTGCCGCATTTCCTTTGAACATGGGGGCACCAAAAGGGCGGTCGCACACCAAGTAAAATCACTCCAAACACAACAACACACAGGTGTTATCGGCAAAATCTACTAAAATATATTTTATTAACATTACCCAATATGCATATTATCACCTCTAACAGTGTCACTAATGTATCTATTCATCATGCTATTGGTGTATTAGTGCTGATGCATTTACATGCAATAATATATTTAATGTTTTAGCTGGTTGAGTAGGAGCCACTTGTAAATATGTTAAATACCACAGGGGTGTTTAATCAGGCATTGCATCATATCTTATCATCTGATCAAGGGTTTTGCATGTCAAATGTGAAAAGTAGCTGTCAAATTACTGTGATGGGGTGAAACATATTTAGTAGAGCACAACGTGTCATAAAATAGTATGAAGTAATGTTTTGTGTTCACATCCTGGACAGGTAATGGAAATTAAATTAAAGCTAAATTTCAAACAGTCACCTGGTGTTTTCAATCGTTCACTGCAAGTTATTAGATTCTAGTTTGTTAGTTACTTATTCTTACAAATCAAATCATTCATGCACAAGATATTTCAAGTGATAGATTATGTTATGAAAAGCACTGTGACAGTGCTGTTAACAGAGCACAGAACTTAATGTAGTACTTGGACGTGTGGCCCCAGTGGACCAGTGCAGACTGAATTCAGCCTGTCAGTGTTGTGCTCTGCCCATTAATTACACCAAAACACACATATTGCTGTCTGATGCATTAATCCTTTACATTTGTCTGCAGCCAGTGTTTCACGGCAGAACTTGAACTTTACTTGTTCATTTTGCTCTCTGACTCTATCTGTTATCGCTCCTGTATGCTTCGAAAATGAGACAGGAGGAAGTCTGAAGTGTTATAGTAGACGCTGGGAAGAAAACATTATATTTATGTGTTTTATTGTGATGATGTTGGAATAATATAACTATTGAAGAAAGGAAAACCAATCACAAGAGGTGTCGTAATATAATATTAGTTTCCTGATAACAACAGGGGAGCCATTGTGTTGCAAGCAAATCACGGTTTGCTTGATATCAATTTCATATTTCATACTTTGGAAAGATCCTCTTGCTCCTTGAGGATTCCCCTCATTCACAGTCCAAAAATCCCACTGAACAGCTTTCTGGCTCCATTCCTCCATCATAATCTTGGTTAGCGTTTCACATTCAAACATCTTCGGATGAGGAAGACTCAGTGTCCATTATGCCAACCTGCTTATTTAGGGATCATGGGGTCAAATCAATACATCCAAACTTCATCAATACAGTATTGTACTGGAGCTCAGCACTGTGTGGTGATGAATTGTCTGAGGTTGAGCATCTGCGAGCCTGAAACTCTGTGCATATTTCTGCTTTTATATTTAATTTACAAAGTATGCATACTGAGTTTGTGCAGTTTGGAAAGAATGCACTGTTTTTTTTTTTATTGCGAGACAATATTGTATATCTGTCTTATGTTAAAGTGCTTCAGTTGTAGCATGTATAATATGGCTTCATACATTTTTTATTTGCAGGTCAGACAGAGGAGAGCCTGCAGAGGGTTAAGACCTGATCAATAACTAAAGGGGAGAACTCAGCAACCAGGGGGATGCCAATACCTGCAAATGTCAATGTTTATTGGGCTGCTGTAATGAGGGAGTTGATCTGAAAAATATAAATGGCTTTTCTTCTCGAACCAGCAAAATGTATTCTCTTGCAAATGATGTTTGAATAGAAAAAAAAGAATCACAGCAAAATTCTAAAACCACTAAATTAACAGTGAGCCAGTATAGTCTGGTGGGGCATCCAGTTGAATCCTCACTCAGCTTTAACAAACTATACATAAAGTAATATTAAAGAACAACGCCTCACTTTTCCATCAATGTAAATCATTGTCAGACCCCACGTATCAAGGTAACAACAGCTGCTTGTTGTGTAACATGAGTAAAAACAAAGATAAACGATAAACCTAAATAGTGAACCTTGTTTTATATAAAAGGTCCAAGAACATCAACTATTTTATTCTGGGCATGGGGTGCTTGTAGAAAGAAAAAAAAACCTTCATCTATAAATAATATGATGGATGTGCTGGCAAGAAAAAGTGGCGTATTGTGTAACTCCCCTTGAGGATCAGATCCCATGATCAACATTTTTGCAGTTCTTTTTTACAAATAACAATCATACATCTCCACTTACTATTTAGTGTTTTCTGATTTACTCCGTTTACCCAAAACAATGTATCATTTTAAAATTCATCAAATCCACTTTGCACACAAACAGTTCAAAATATTCAAACCCCATCAGTCCGGCGTCCTTTTGTTCTATCCGTATCCCTCATGACTTCCATCAAAGTCTCCTTCTCTTTGACAGCAGATACGACATCTGCTTCTTTCTCCTCCAAGGGATTTATCTTGTCACTGATCTGCAGTTGTGTCCATAAACCTTCTCTGTGAAAGAACTACCCATCACCTAGCAGCACATAGTGAAAAAGATGTGCATGTCTCCATCTGTAAAAAGCTTCTTTTTTTTTCATTTGAATAAGAATGTGACAACACGTATAATTCCCCTGAGCTACATTAGTATGGTAGAAATGTGCTCTGCATGCCAGGTATAATACCACAATAGACTGGCTCAATCCAGCCCGACATATTTCTGGAACGGCACATGGTTGTCCATCAGACACATGGCTTGTAGCCAGCCGGTGAAAATCTTTGAAGACAACACAAAAGGATCCTTTGTGCTCCATTGCAAGCGTCTTGATTGTAACACCAGAACCATGCCCTGTGACATAAATCATTAATCTCCATGCATGTGGCGCTGATTAATTTTTGTACGCAAATGGAATGCCTTGTCAGGCAAAATTGTACCACGGGGATCAACGTGGAACGGCCGCCCAAGTTGTTTGACATTAAGTGATGGATGAACGAGATACGGATCGAAAGATTGTTGGGAAAGATTGCTTCAGTCGTGCTCTGCAATGGATTTCATTTTCACTGAGAGACCAAAAGATCTGGCTTCCTGTTTCAAATCAACTCACAAAATGAATGACAAATGACACAAACTGTTCCGGCGTTCGGGAAAAAAGTTCTTCATGTGGAAAAGTAAGAACCACAAGCGAATCCAGGCGCATGCTGTGGTTTATATTAACGGATGCCAAATATTTTGAGGGAATTCTGTTTGTAACAGAAAATATGACTGCAATTTCTAGCATCACCAAGATAATCAACTCTATTTGGCACCAATTTATGAAGACTCAGATTTCATTACAACAGAGTCTACATTTTTATACGAGCCATATGGGCATCCAACTGTAACACTGGAAAGCTAAGGTTCAATAATAAATAGAAAGCGGCTTATAGCTGTTACTAATAACCATCCTTTCTTGTCCATTTATTTTACTAAATTCCTTCAGGTGAGATAGTAGGGAGGGTAATCCACCTCAACAACTTTTTTCAAGATTTAATCGACAATATGTGGCTTCTCAAGGAGAGGGAACTCCATCAAATTAGTAGCTCTCAACATTACTTGAAGCTGATCGAAACACACACACACACACACACACACACACACACACCATTTTCACAAGAATAAGCAGTATTTTACTGTTTTCTTTTTGTTAGTCGAGCCTTGAGATTGTGCTCACCACCAGCAGAAAGCTCAGCTCCCTACAGAATACTTTGCACTTCAGAGGAACATCAATCATGTGTCCCATAAAAAAGTCCTTAACATGCTTCATAAACTCCAAGGCTTTATATAAAATCGATGATGAGACCATAGTAAGTGATAATATTTGGGGAGCTTGTAACTGGTCCTTTGCCGAATATTTTTTTAAGCTTCTTATAAAGGCCATTCATTAATTTATCGCTCACTCTGTTGGTTATCTGTTCTTTTGTTCATTCCCAAGCACAAGCCATATTTTAACAAAAGGGTCTCACACCACCAAGATCGAAAACACATCACACATCAACTCGCTATAACTCCAAAAAATAAAAACCATAGCTGACAGCTAAAACTGAGTTATTGTCCTTGGAAACAGCAGTTCACTTTCTGCACCACTCACAAGATCAATTTAGTAGCTGTTCTGGGGTTCAATCATATCACATTATCTTCATCAGAAGATGTAATTTGTCACTTGAAGGACTTTGTTCGCCATCTGCTGAGGAAAATCATGTGATGTGATCAAAATCTCCTGGAGCAGCTATGGGGCCTTGTGGTGAGATAGTTTTTACATAAAACAATACTCAACAATATTTGCTCAAAGGACTTTCTAAATTACAGCAACATAACCATGGAATGTTATCCTATATGTATGAGAGTGTATAGCTTTATCATTAATCAAAGATCTATGACCTACAGGTGTATTTATTCGTGTTGATTCCTCTTTTTTTATTGTTGTACCTGCATTTTATGAATGCCCAGGGACAACGGAAGAAAATTAGCATTGCGCTTTATCTGGTGCAATACAGTATATGTATTGTAGTACATCAATAAAACAGGTCTATAAATTCAGTTACGATCATATCTACAAATATATGTTATTGTGTGGTCAAAAAAAAAAAAAGAATATATAGACAAATTGGTCCTTAATTCATCGATTTATCTCACAATTAGATAATCTAATTGCCATAGAGTGGTGCAGGGATGACAGACCAACCCTGGAAGTTAGCATTGCAAGGTTTTTTTCAACAAAAACTCAATGGTATTTTTACATTGGACTTTGGATTCCTGCAGAAAATAAGCTATGTGACAAACACAAGTTTATGCACTTTCATGATTTAATCAGCAAGATAATCTTCACAAATGAAAACCACTTGGTCTTTGAATACATGGGAAGCCCTAGAGTTATATGATTCAATTTATAAAAAGAAAATTCGTTATCCCCAGATCACATGTTAAGTATGTCATTACGTCAACCAGAACATTAATTTGTTATCACAAGAAAAGAAAAGGTCCAATCCTCTATTACATAAAACGGTTGGTCAAATCAGCTGACGGTAAATGCAATCAAACGGCCAACGTCTTTTGTACATAACCTGGTTAACATCTTATTTTGAAACCGGACGTAATCACACGTGTATCCCTCCGCTAACTTCACTAAGCCAATAACTGTCGGCTCGATGAGGGACGGATACATCTTCTTAGATACATTTCATGGGTTGAATACATGTACCGTAGGATGATGTGACCCGAACATTTTGAAGAAATAATTGGAAACAACCTTTTGTTTCATCGTCATAAACAATTAAGTGTCTCGTGATAAGCTCGTTTTGTCGAGTTAACGACATAATTAAGTCGGAATCTTGAGATAACGACATACAAAAAAAAAAAAAAAAAAAAAGAACGTGTGCGTCATGTCTGTTTATGGCTTCCCTAATATACTACATGATTCATTACGCTACTGGGCCTGAGCTATATTGCGTCCCTTAATGTGCCGTCATTTTCTGCTTGGTGGTTAAATCAGCCCCTCTGTTCAAGTCCATCTGGCGCTAAATACCCCACCGCAATAAATAGTGATGCGTTTGCACCCATCACGTAAACGAGACCATTTATTTCCCCCCTCGCCATCACGTCACGTCTCAGCGTTTAGCGGCGGCTGTGGATGATGTGGAGGCGGAGAGCTGCTGTCCGTGGTGCTGATGGTGGAAAACTGACGCTCTTGTGCTCCGTGCAAGCCGCTACTGCGCATGTTGCATGACAGGTACCACGCAAAAAAAAAAAAAAAAAAAAAAAAAAAGCCTCCATCTTGGGCTTCCCGAGCTGAGGCAAAAGGGCAGCAGCCATACACAGAGTGATTTCAAAATAACAACAAACCGGGCGCGGTGATAAATCAAGAAAAAAAATTGGCAATTTGCCGATATGTAACTTTTCCAACAAATCAATTCCACAAATTGCGTCAGCGGAGGGAGTGGAGGACATAATGGGAGAGAAAGACAGCGACTGGTCCGGAAAGCTCTGTTAACTGCTGTTTGCGCTGTCAGCTTCTCTGGCTGTAGTTTTCTCAGGCATTGACAGGTGACAAATCTAAACGGTAAGTGGCGGCATGATTTGTGATGGCCGACTTTCGTGTTATTTATGTTCCTATAACGTGCGCTCATGTGACGCGTAATCGCACGCTCGCGTTCATATGTATTGGCATCTTCTTCCTGCCTCCCCCACCCACCCACCCCCCACACGTCATGGTGGTCGCTGTGCCCTGTGTTATCACGCGAGTCCCTCTGTTCTTCTGATGCTCATGCTGCGATCAAGTGTGAGCCTCTGCCACTTACTTTTCCCATCTTTGAGAGAGACCCAACGCGACGAGCAGCCACAGGTTGCGGGTGCCCCGGTGGTCCGCGCGTATATACTGTGTGCGTTGCATTGTTTTGTGTATGCATTTTGATAAGCACAGCACAGGCCTTTCCTTGTTGGTTAAAGCATTTTGCAGTCAAAGAACACCAGATAGCCCATTGAATTGTATCATATCCTTTAAATACATGGTGAATCATAAATATGATTTAAACCAAATCGCTATAGCTTTATTATATAGCTTATAAATAATAATCACGCCTTGACCTACATATTATCATCGTCTTACATGGATTTTCTATAGAACGACATGATTATGATATTATAAAATAATATACAGCCTGTCATCCTGTGTAAATGATGTGGGCAGAGTGGAATTGCCCATTGACCTTGGACCCATGGGACAGACCGTTTAAGCCTGCTTGAGTCACTGTCAGTCACTTTATGACAAAGCCTCAGCAGTTTTGACATCACCAGTAATAAAACACAGTCAAGGGTCATGTTCTTTAGTGGTGGCACCGTTGACTCAGGCAGTGCCAAGGTCAACTCATAGACTCCGTCTTTGTTGAACCCACATTTCTCTGGACAGACATCTGCTTCGCACGGGGTGTGCATGATGGCCTGCTTATCTCTTAAAATGTATACAGTTGTACACGCATCAAAGTGCACCAGAGCAACGATATAAAACAGGTCGCTTATATCTGCTCCAATAGATTTGTGTAAAATTAGAATGTGTGATTTTTGCTGGAACGCGCATGCGCAAGTGCTTTGGCTTTCGCTTCGACTACTTCGAAGGTACCACCAGCCGGGGGTCTCCTTCCATGGGAACAAGCTGTATGAACGTGAGGCTTCATGCTACCTACATACGTTGTAAGTACTTGTACTACTGTATTTCAACGAAGCAAACATAAATTATCACCATTAGTTTTAATTAATGCTGCTCACAATGCATGTTAGCTTGTCGCGCATTTGCAGCGTGGACCAACAGGGAACATAAACATGCTGCCAGACTATTTACACTGCATGTGTGTGTGTGTGTGTGTTTAAGTGTGTGTGTGTGTTTAATGTTGGCTTGCTAATGTGACTGGCTTTATGGGCTGTCCCGTACGCTATAAAATATAATTTTTCACATGCACAAAGCGAGTGGGGCTGCATATAGTTGGGATGAGGGGAGAGTGAATACAACACTGTGGTGTATACAAACAAGAAGAGGGTCAAAACATTGTTAGAGTATGACACTGTGTACAATAGAGAGGCTACCTTATGTTTGTCTTTACTTGTGTTATGTCAAATTGTAATCACAGAAACTCCAGTTGTGCTCAAAGATCACGTCCTTGAAGGACATTCAAACTTCCCTAATGATGATATTTATTTTTACTACTTTGTATTTACAGGTGTCCACTGTATGGCAGATCATCTGAAGAAGGCTTATGGGTGGCTTTGGCAAAAACATTTACATAAGGAAAGGGAGGTTTTTATGTATTGTTTGCTCTGTCAACAATCATGTATTTTTCTATTTTATGTAATTGTATTGAAAGAACATTGTTCATGTGATATTTAAATTGTTGCTCAATAAATACAAATACATTTTAGCCTGTGTTACATATGGTTTTATTTGTGCTTTAAGTGGAAACTGTTGATGGGTGAGTATGACTACGTTTGTAAATTAGTACTACTTTAACAGTGAGCATTTTTTAAGTTTAAAAAGCATTTCAAAAGTTTTCCCATGGAATAAGACTTCAATTGAGAGATTTGGATTGTTTCTTAGTTCCATATTGACGATATGTTAATATTTGCACAGTGTAGCGGATGAAACATTTTAACATCTTCAAATAGTCTGTGAAACAAACGTTTACTTTTAAACCAATCATGAATGTCTTGTCGACGGTGACCACAGACTTTTTTGAAACATTCTTGAAACAGAAAAATGCTAACTCGCCCACCGGCCGGAGCAAACACACACCATGGCTTGCGAAACTCAAGCTGTCAAACTATGCAGTGCTGATCAAATATTAATCAATAATATGTTACTGCATTGCCTAATTGTCACCTGAAATATCTTCAGAAATATATATTTTTGAGAAACCTTTTTTGTGTGGTAATGAGAGTTTGTGGTGACATTTGTTTTCTATTAAAATATTTCTTCTCAAGAATTACAGAAGAGTGTTGCCTTGTGGGACTGGAATGGATTAAGATGAGAAAATAAAAAAATATAAAAATTGAAGGAAGGAATGCTCCAGTCTTTGGTTAATCTGTTCACATATTAAAGACACATGTAACCTGCGAACAAGGATTGGAATGGGACATTGCTTTGCTGTTAACGAGGTACAACGCAAACAATGTTGGGAAACAGTGCCACAATGTGTGGTTTGTTCATGCCTGTGGCCATATTTTGATGGGAGTTATCATGAGAAGAATTGCTATAAGAAATATGGGGCATAGGAATTGTGGGTCACACAAGAAGTGATTTACAAGAAATGTGCTTGGTTGCCAAGTTAAACATTCCCCGTCACTCCAGCTGCTGCCATCTGATATGTGTGGGTTTCCACTTTCTCCTCCACAGTGAGACAAACCCCACATTCTCCAGAACTCTTCCAAATGGATAAAACTATGTCGAGTTAACTTATGGGCGAGGCGAGGTGTTTGCATGGATACAAAGGGCGCTGAACTGAGCAGTGGAAATGATTTCCGCTCCAGAAGATGATCAATGTGCAGACGGGGAGCAGTCAGGGAGTTACTGGGCCAAGGCATTGAGAAAGTGAGGGAGAGCGTCTCTGTCTAGACAATAAACTGCTTCAGTTAATACACAGTCCTGCTGGCAGGATGGGGGATGAGACTGTTGGCTTAGCTTGTGGTCTCAGTGTCCCTACGCAATGAAAGGGCTACAGTTTCCGAGACGGGGAATGAATCACACAGGTACTATGGCCGCTAGTTGATTAATGGCCCCTTATCAAGAAATACAAAAGTCAACTGCCTGTGCATAGAAGTGTCCATATATCGTTCTGTTGAGACTTTTTCTCACAAAGAGATTTATGGCAAACACACAGCACCATATTATCTACTACATTTTAGTATTTGTTCTGTGACAATGGATTGAACTGTAACACCACGGATATCATACATCAAACCAAATTATATAGTTCATTAAGATCGTAATAAACAACTGTGGTGACAGAAAAGAGAATATACAGTTGCATGAGGAAACAGCATTATTAAGGCTTTTTTTAGACTGAAGCAGAGGATATTTCAGGGTCACATTCACCTGACGAGTCCTGAATGACCATTGTTATTCAGGTGCATTACTCCCGCTGATTGGATTTATGCTTGAACTGGCCCTACTTGAATAAACCATGTCCGATTGATTCATTTACATCACAGACATTTACTGTAATTTGACATTCATTCTGAGTAAATGGGAATGCACCATGTCAGGAAAGCAAAAATAAAAGTTACAGTGTTCTGAAAATAGATTAAGCACTTCGAAGCAGTATACTCCCATGAGGCCAAAGCTTTAGGAGACACTTTCCTCTGTCACATTTGCAAATGAATGCTGAGATTTGATTAGTGACGAGAATACAATCAAGTGCGTCCTATTAAATTGCACACCATCGTGTCTGAGTCATTTAAATGCTGTGCCCCCTTATCTTTGTTTTTTGTTTTTTTTCCTCCACAGGCTCATCTCACACCATAATGGGCATTAAGAAGCTCGCCATCTTTCTCATGGTCCTCTCTCTTTGTCTAGAGGGAGGATCGGCCAAAGAAAAAGGAACGAAGAAAGGAAAGAAAAAAGGGAAGCAGGTTTACTGTCCATCGTAAGTACTGGATAAACAACACCATGGGCTGTCAGTCTGTTCAGTGGAATTGACAACATGACAACCTTAGGCCTCTATTGGTTACCGACCATGTCATGCAAGCTTGATGAGAAAGATAGATAGATAGATAGATAGATAGATAGATACTTTATTAATTCTGCAAGGGGACATTTTTTCGCTACAGCAGCACCATTTGTACATACGTACATACATACATAGAAGGTACACAAAGATGTAAAGTTTGGCAACATTTTGGAAAGGGAAAATATGGCATGGATGTTTCCAAAGGGGTCCCTTGACTGCTCACCTCAAGATATGTGGATGTAAAAAGGTTCTATGGGTATCATCTCCCCTTTACAGATATGCATTTTTATGATAATCCCATGTAGTTTGGGGTAAGAACCAAGTGTTTTTTTTGGCATGCAGTACAAATGTGTTATTTTCACTCATAAGTCCTTAAACAGACTTGGAATTGCATGAATCAGGGTTGACTGGAAAGTTGAGACACTTGGAGATCCATTTACCCCAATTGTATTCATGTTCGTCCCCATAGTAGCCATTTCACATCGTGAGACCATTATTTGATATGTGATCTGTTGTGACCTTTAGGATAATTATAGCCTCATGGATCTTTACAATCCGAAACTTGAGACCTAGGATATTCAGAGGATACATGGCTTTCCTATGTATACTGACAATGAGGGGGTTACTGAAGATTTCCCTTGACAGAACTGCTCGTCATCCTATTGTGATTCTTGCAAATCCAAATGCAATTTAAAAAGATTTTTGATACCAAATCACAGCATGGCTTTTTCAATGGTGTTCCTTAAGGTCTTGGTTTCTTAATGTGAGATTTTGACCATTTTTATGCTTTTTTTAGTCGTCAAAAATTGTTACATTTTGAACCAAATATGTGTAATAAATATTATCAACCCAAAAATTTTTACAATTTGTGAGGCATAATTGAGCATGGGAATGCCCCATCATATACTTCCCCTCGACACTAAAAAAGAAAAAAAATGGCTTAAAAAAACTTTGTGTGTTTTACACCTGAAGTATCCTATATACTTTCCACTCTTTATCCACCAGATCTCATCAGCTGCTTCACTGCAGAGCTATTCAAGTATGATATGAACCTGTAACCCAGTCAACTACGAACAATGAATGTCCCAGAAATCAACACGTAATTCACAAAAAGCACGTGGTATTAAAAATAAAGAATACTCGCAAGGAAAACGTCACAGCTTTTTGTACAACACTGATTAGGCCACTCCTTTAACATTTTCTTATTTTGTATTTGCTGACCGTCTGCAATTGCCTGGTAACTCATGCCGCTGGTTAAGACAGTATTAAATAAATAGGGAAGTTGTCTGATAAATTATCTGTCTAATAACAGAATGAACATCAATATGTCCTAACATGCCTTTCGGACTGTGGTGAGCTGCACTCACTTCTTCCTTAAATGGTAACAAATGGTTCAACAATGAAAAGTTCTTCAAATGAGGGAGAGACTGTTTGATGTAGTCCCAGTATTGGCAAGTGTAAGCTGTATGACATATTTCGAGTTTAGTGCTGCGGATGCCTTTGTGGATCAAGGGAACCACTTGGTTCCAGTTTAGCTGTTGTGCTTGAGGTTGTCAGAGAGGTCTGTTAAAAGAGAGGAAAAAAAAGAGGTTTAGTGGATGGGAATTATGTGTTTCACTTTGATCAGAGGAACCGCAGAACATACACACACTGCGCAGCATTCCTGTGGAGCACTTTAACTCATCCTCAGTGCATGATAAGGTTTACATAATGATATGTAAAGTGCTTTGAGAAGGGGGAATTCTTTGGCAGGAGAATCATTGCCACCCACAAGGAGGCTTTCTTTTTCTCCTTTCTCTCCTGCCAGATACTGTTCTCCCCTTTCGTTCTCTCTGTCCCATTGTTTTTTCATCAGTCAACCTCAGAAAACAGATGATGTTTGGTTGAACGGCTCTGAAAGTCCCCACTTTATGTGACGGCAGTAATTTATAGCTGGTGTTTTGTTGGGGGTTCGACGGGAAACTTTCACTTTGGTTTCAATGAAAGGGTTAGGGTTAAAAAAAATACAGTTTACCTTGAAAAGTCATGTGTACTCTCTGCCACCCACATTGCTGATTCATTGAGTGAATTATTTAAAGGATTTTCACAAGGCAACTAAAATGAAAGTGGAGAAAAATGGGGTAAAAGGTTCTTCACTTGTTTACTTTGCAAATGAAGTTGTTCCAAAAAACTTGCCATTTTTCCACCTTTTTTAAATAGATGACAGTGTAGATGCAAACTGGAAATGGGGAGACAGAGCTAGGGGTATAACATGCAACAAAGGTCCCAAGATCAGAATTGAACTTGCGATGTTGCGACTTTATGGAATGCGCTGTTACCATTCGGCCACCACTCTTCTCAATCATTTTGTTGTAACATATTAGGCATTTGACCCTCCTACTGTATCTTCAAATTTCCTCAGACAAACCAAAAATGATTCCCTTACACAACCTAACCTCAACTGTTCTCTGTTAAGTGCTAATTAGCAAATGTTAGCATGGTAAACATACCTACTAAATATAAGCAAGTGTGCGCACTGTAAATGTGAGCATGTTAGCATGCTGATGTTAGCATATGATGCTAAATGACTTCATACATTTGCACAAACCTTTCTTGAAAGGTGTTACCAAATTGTCCTAGAAGGTTGAAAAATGTCCCCTATCTGTCCCTAAGGATCATGCCAACTTCCCCAGTCAACATTGCCTGCGTGAACCCAACAATAAAAGCTAAATCAATCCCATTAACTGGTAGCTCTCTAAGGTTATAGTTCAATCAAAGAGTGTACAGAGTAGAAGTGTGTGTGTGTGTGCATCTGCCAGGAATTTGACCTGCTAATGTAATCGTGCCTTCAGTTCGCTCTCTGTCTTATTTGTTTGCAGACAGCTGTCATCTGAGGATCTGGCCCGAGTCCCTGAAAATTCAACCAGTAACATCTTGAACAGGTTACTGCTCACCTATGATCCCAGAATAAGGCCCAACTTCAAAGGCGAGCCTCATTTCCTCTTCATCTGTCTCTGTCTATTCTGAATTTACATTTTTGCTGCAGTGCTGTCATGCTAATTAAAGAAACAAGTATACCGTAAATATGTACTGTCTTCCATAAACCTGCTGCAGGGATATGCTATCTGCATAAATGGTGTGTTAGGCATGAATGAAAATGTTTTTTTTCTTTTTAATGCATACACTTGCATATTTAACATGTACTTAAACATGTTAATGCATACACTGGCTTATAGTGTGACCATAAGCCGGTGTTCTCGGGTTGGCTGTCTTTCCTCAAACAGTTCAACGTGGTGTTGATTGACACAACCCGACTGTTATGGGAAGGACATCTGTGTCTCAAAGCTCTATAAAAAGAACATACATTGTAAATTTTGTTTATTTTATTTAACTACTGTTATCGCAAATCTCAAGCCTCCAGAATCTGCCACTGTTTTTTTTATTTTTTATTCTTTACTCTTTCTTCTTTACAAGTATCCATCTTTACAGTGTATACAGTGTAAATATCACGCTGTAGCCTTCAGTCTCACAGAGACAGCCATAAAAATAACGTGAGAGGTGATTGACGACCTCTGCGTTTGACTGATGGTCTTCACCAGTCTTTAGGTAGTTTCCATCCTCTGGCACTTGGCAGCAGAAGCTGTATCTGGGACTCACTGTTTGATGTATTGTGAGCAGAATCAGCTCCCGACAGCCTGCGACCGCTACAGCAGCCAAACATCTGCTCTTGATTTCAGGTTGGGCTGAAAGCTCCCCGTCCATTAACATCCATGTCATAATCTTCCAAGCTACATCCTAAACTGTGCCTTGTGCATTGGTTTGCGCAGGCCTATAAAAATGGAGAGCTGCTTTTATAGGCCCTATTGAGAATTTTAAGCTCACAGCAGAAGTGTTTGTGGAATATTTGTTAGTTCGCTTGGTTGCATTAATGCATGGACGTTGTTAGCTATAAGACACCTCCATATTATGCACATTCATTTTGTGAATTGCATGATCAAATGTAGGCTGTGAAATTCCTGAGGCTCCCGTAAACAGCTCAAAGGACATCATTTATTCAAAGGAGTGTGAGCAGTCTGCATTCATCAAGGGTTTTATTAGTTTATGCTAAAGGCTGAGTGGAGAGAGATGCCAGTACATATGTTTACAGCATTAGCTTAGCAGAGGGGATGAGAGGGGATTTTCTATTGCTTTGCAATGTTGACATAGTCTTTGATAATTCCTGATCAGTAACACAATCAATTGAATTGCCGGGTAAAATATGTTTCAAAGCACACTGACACTTACTGTAAGCTACATCCACAGCGGTACCTCACTCTCATTGCAAAGCATCTGAAAAACACGGGACTCGATACTACAAACTCTTCTTTCCTCTCTCAAAATCCAGGAATTCCCGTCGAAGACAGAGTGAACATTTTCATCAACAGTTTTGGCTCCATTCAAGAAACGACGATGGTAAGAATTTACTTAAATTCCACTTCAGCCTGACAGTATTGATAATCAATACGTCTGCCAATAAGATGCAGTGGATCGGAGCTGAAAACTGCTCCGTCCGACAAGTTTTAAGAGGGATGCATGAGCATGTTTGCTGGACGGAATCAGACCATTTAGCAGTAAATCAGTATGAAGGCCTGGGGTTTCCATGCTTCATTTATCTGATGGCTTAATTGCTGATAAAGAAGTGCAGTATGAATTCAAGTGAACAGATTAAACCTCAAGGACAGCACTGGGTCGACTCTTGATCGCTTAGGAAACATTTAAGGGAAGATTCTTGTCGGTTTCTAATGAGCCTGGCTTACCGGCGTTTTTTAATTTAAAGCTGCTGGGAGGAGCCAATAAACATTTTGTGTTTATTTCTCAGTAAATATGTTCAATAATGTGACAAGTTAATTGACATTACTGTAGGGCAGTGTGACGTAATTCCCAATTTAGCTTGATTCTGTTTCACCTGATTCTGTCCTCTATGCAACGCAGCTTTACAGTTTGCAAGACCCACATTTTCACAGTTAACTGACAGAAAAATAATAAATCTTCCCTTTAACATGTCGTCTCATGCAGGCACTTTTTGGTCTCATGAGTGACAAGGTGAATCATCAAGCCAAATCTGACAAAACAAGTTTTAAGAATATTTACACCATTAATATAGAGGACAACAACGATTTGCTCTGTCAGGACATAGTGGCATAATGGCGTCCTGAGCAGACAATGAAGTTACACCTCCTGTGTACGTGTTGTAATCCGAGTTTCTCTGTTCTTTTGTTTGGGAGCCAGGCGCGTGCATGTGTGACGTGATCTAAAATCTGAAATTAACACAACCTCTCAACATGTGGTGGTTACATACATTAAATACCACCATGGAAACAATATATTGTTAGGTTGAGGCAAAAGAACGACATAGGTTTAGGAAAGAAAAGATCAAAGAAATAGCTACTTAGCAAGCTGAATACATTACTAAAGTTACTACAAGAACTCTATTCTGTAAAAATGTATATTCCAACCGTGAAACTAAATGAAACTATTGCCAAGGTGTACTTCCTGCTTGCCAAGTGTACTTACCTTGTAACTTGATATTGTTCACAAAAGGGGAACTTTATTCCGTTGTTTATCTAGTCGTGTGTTCAGGGGCAGCGTTGGGGCTTTAACATACCAAATAATAAACGTGAAGTATGTTTTTTTAACAAAAAAAAAAGACCTGAACTAACAACTGAAATTATAAATATAATTTGATTTGTTTGCAAATGCTGTCAAATGCAACCCTTCTCGCAAATTCCATTTAATTCACAATGTGAATAAAACTAGCAATGTTTGGTCAACGGCATTCATGATTGAGAGAGATGACTACAAGTTGTGATGGAGAGCAGACACAATTTGCAGGCTTCTCAAACAAAAGAGCTAAAGATGAAATCATAGAAAATCATAAAAGTACGAAAGACTGGCAAGACATGCAACAGTACATTGTTGACAAGTTTAGCAGGCAGACCTGTGTACTTTGTGGCAGCGGAGTTCCAATGTTGTGCCCTTTTGCTTAGAAACCTGCTGTTGTTTTTGAATGAACAATCCAATTTACGTCATGGAATATACTGCCAGTCTGTCTTCACTAGAAAAGATAGAGTGCTCTATTTTAGACCTTTGCTCCCAGAATCCTGTTGTAGGTCTGGACAGTGTTTCAGTCCAAAGGAGTGATCAGTGTTTTCCTACCTCATTTCATGACACTCTGAACAAAGCCTTAGCTATTATATACTGGAATTGGAGCCGCATGAAAATGTTCTCTGGAGATATTTCTTCTGGCTGCAGATCAGTAGTGTGTGTCCGCTTGTTAAAGCGTCCAGTGGATAGTTTCACACCAAGACCAATTACAGGCCGATGCTAAAAAAAAATGCGAAATCCTTAAAACTCAAAGTATTACAAACTGGAGTGTGCGGATGGTGGACGAAAAGAAAAAAAACAATAGGAGGAAACCAAAAAGGGGAGAAAAAAAAGGGAAATCAGGGAGAATGATCAGAAGAAGAACGAAGGATCAGGAAGGAGATGACATGAAGACTTATGGTGGAAAAGAGCTGAGGAAGGAAAATATATGGAGCAGTAAGCAGAAAGTGAAAGAAAGGCAAGGGGAAGCAAAAGGGGGAAGACAAAAGGAAAGGGAAGGGAAACAAAGAAAGAAGACAATACCAGACAATAAGAGAACAATGATGAAAAAGAAGGAAATTAAGTGAATGTGGAAATTGAGCAGAGGAAGGTTGATATAGAGTGGAAAGGATACCATAAGGGAAAAGCAGAGAAAAGGAAAATTTGAATTGAACGAAAGACAAGCCATGATGAAAGAAATAGATGGGATCGAGAAGGAACAAGTAAGAGCATGAGAGTGGGACAGAGAAAGAAATGCAAGGGACTCACAGATGCCAAATCTGTATTCCCTATTCCCCCTTGAAGCCCAACGAAAGACAGTGAAGAAGGTTCAAAATTAGTCCAGGATGAGAAAGAAGAGACAGCTGGTCACATCTCCCACTCAATGTATCACTCTGTGGGGTATCTGATCTCAGGAAACCCTCTCTCATCATTTACACCTCCCGAGGCCAAACACCACCTTGTGTCCACTCTCGTTAAAATATCTATTTTCACTTTGTGCTTGTATTCATCTGGAGATGATGACTAATTTGATGTTGTGAGGTGAAATAAATTGTGGCTGTGTGTCTTTTGTACTGCCTCTCAGCTTGCGTTTTCCTCACTGATTACCGTGAGTGGTTGTGTTAAATCTCTTCGGAATCGAATGTGGTACAAGCAGCTTGATAGTGAGCCAGAGGGAAGATATATCTCCTTGTCTGGTTTTCGGGAAGGTGTGGGAATTGGCATGCGTCTCTGTCAGACAGAGTAGTGCCAGCAGTAGCTATTTGTGCTGTCGCTCGAGGACAAGATGGAGTCTAAAATTAGGTTGTATAGAAATGACGGCTGGCTTTCCAAAATGAGATATCAACAATTTGACCACTGCTCCTTCTCCCAAAAATGTTTACTGGCAGGAAAATGAAGCAAATTCTGAGTTACGGCTGAATTTATAAACCATCCTCAGACCTCTGTATATAAACTGGTGTTAGCTGACATTTTAAAATCCTGTCTATTTTTAATGCATATACAACAGAGAAGAAGAAAACCTTTCATGTGGTTTCTTGTCTCAAAGACATTGGGCATCAGCATGTAACACTCCATGTAATTGGTTACATGGATCAATCAAACATGTATATTTTCAACATTTTTGCCAGGAAAATTGTCCGTGTATGCACTGTGTATCCTTGATCAACCCCAACTCCTAAAATTGACATTCCATACATCTAAACTGGAATCTGTTTAGTTGTTTTCTGGAATGTATTTCCTCTCGGATTATGTGGTTAACAATTGTAACAAAACAAAAAACACCACATAACTACTTTCTTAGGTTTTGAAAAAGATCCTGGTTTGGCTTGAAATGTTAAGAGTTTTTTACATAACTTAAGTTATCTCATAATGAAAGAATAAGTTAACATTGACTTTTTGTGACACACACAACACAAACAGTGGTCTCCTGGATGTTAGTCCTGTGTTTGACCCAGACGTACACCCTGACCTCGCCTCTACAACCCTCAGCGGACTATGATTAGAAACATGTTTTGTGACGCATGTATACGTTTCCCGCGAAACACAACTGACAATGCAGTTTCATTGCATTGGACAGGTCATTTCGAGGAGACCATGCCATCTGAATGTTTACAGTATGCTATTTACAATTAGTTTTATATGAGAATTACATACTCAACAGTTGCACAATGTGGGGTCTAACTTATTGGAGAATCCTTTAGAGTTGGACATAAACTTTGATGAAGGGTGAAAATACCCCTAAAAATTAAACAAAAGCCTCTGGGTTTATTATTTGTATTGGTGTATACACATGTTGTTGGAGTATGCTGTTTTGGTCTGGTCATGTCACTCAGGTTCCATGTGAACCAAGTGTTGTTGACTCATTTGAAGTCACGTTTGTGACATTTGTTAGGTGTGATACATACTTCTGTGACATAATTTATGTACGTGGTTTCCTTAGTTTACATTCCATCAAGCCCATTCGTGATGTTTTTCATAAAAACTAAGTGGTTTTGTTGCCTAAATCTAACTGAAATTGTTACCGTTGTTTTGTTGCCAAAACATAACCACAACTGTTTCAAGTTAACGACGTGGGGACGCTTAAAATACATCATGAAATGCGAAATGTCCAGAAAGTGGCGTGCTATTCATATGAATCACTTTAGCAACTGCGAGCCATGTGTTGTGAATGAAGGCAGGTGGTATCCCAGAGGTTTTGTTGATATGGACTCCTCCAAACAAAATAAAACATGGAAGAACACCTGAAAGACCAAGAATTATGTTTTGCAGAACTAAAGCCAAGATAAACTTAACTCAGGGAGAGGCTCAACATGTTGCCATGGATGAGATCCAATGGATGGAGTTTGTTGCGGCCTTGTGTCTCACAAGGGCCGAAAGAGATGAAGTAAGTAAGTAAGAGGATCAATGAGTTTAAAGCAAGTCTAGAGAGAGGGGTTTGATGATGTGTGTCATAGTGGCCAACGTTGGAATTGCAGGACATGTGACCCAAACACATCCACAGCAGAGGAAACAACAGCAGCAGATTTTCTAAAACTCCTGACCAACTACTAATAATTTGAACCATTAAGTCCATATTTTTTAAGGACCGCCAACAGCTATATCAATATATTATTTTTGTGTCATTTACCTGGGCCAACAGTTGGTCAGACTGAACCAGAGAAAGACAAAAGCCCACTTGTGAAATGGGGATGGAGGAGCTGGGTGAGAAGATGTTATTGGACAGTCTGGTCTCCTAAAAATTATGTTTCCAGACAAAGAAACGTACTGAACATTTCTGAGAGAAACATATTGCCTTTCAGATTACCTTTGTTTTTGACCCATCAGAAATAAGTACCTAATCAATGTCAGCGGAAGTCCAGGTAGGGAGGAAGTCGGGGATGATGGATGGGTCAAACACAGGACTTTCACATTTTTATTTTTCACAAACCTATTTTCTCACGCTACAGACGTAACTTCAGTTAAATATATAAAACATGTGTAATCCGGTTGGAGATACGTTTCCCTCAAACCATAACTGAAAATGCAGTTTAGATGTATGGAAAACCATGCTAATGAGGTAGGGTTGCATTGCATTTAGTGCACAACCATGTTAGACCAACATATCCAATGTTTAGTACATGTGTACTAAACATTGGATACGTTACATAGGGATGAATTTTTTTTGCACTGACTATTATTTTTTTCTCGAGAATGATTTGAGAACACCTAAATATTCTATTGCAGAACATAAGTCCCCATTTATATAATTTCATCCTAGTGGAGACATTTTGGGTTCTAAAAAAAATCCCCTCTAGATGTTTTAATGGTCTGTTATGGGATCTGCTGCTAATTTTATGAACACCTACTACAAACTGCGTTCCCATGAAAACAATTGCACCATTTAAAATGTGTAAACACCTGCATGCCGAGCATAAATTAATGATACATGTTGTCTTTTAGCAGACTCTGCATACGCTGCTGCATTAAAAAAAACGTAAAAAAGGCGTCTGATATTATAAAAACTGGGAACAATGAAGAGATGGAAGGTGGAAGCTAACTTCTCATGCAGGAACACACACACACACACACACACACGCATACAGCTGGTATTTTGGCGGCTTTATTTGACATGTCATCCGTCTTCACACTCAGCATTAATAGTCCTTCCCAACACCTGGTCCCAGAGCAGCTTGAGGCACGCCAACAAAGCATGCACAAAAACAAACGTCCAAAAGCCTCGCTGAGTGATACTTTCCCACCGATAAGAATGTGGACATTTCACTAATAAGCTCTCTAATGAGGCATTTGCTGTATCACATGTTGCTGTATTGATAACCTTTGACCCTTGGATGGTGTTTTCTCTATATGTTTACCGCTTTAAAAGGAGATGTCATGAGAGTTTTCGCTGCAGCTGTAAAATATCACTCGGCACATTCAAGTGGTCTGTTGAAGTTATTGTTGAGATGTTTGCTGTGAGAGAATTCAATTGTCAGTACGTTGGAACTGCTGTATCCTAAACAAAGTTAACAATGTCTTAAAAGGCATGTAGGAAAGGTGCTAACAGATAAATTTCCATTTTTTTTTTGTTTTTAACTGCATATCCAATTATTTGTGTCAGAGAAAAGTATATAAAATGCTTCTTAAAACACATCTTGCAGTGTTATGAAGAGGAAACTATCCAAAAATCATGAAATAGAAAATTAAAAAAACTTTAAAAACACCCGTCCAATCCGTCCGATAGTAGTAATATGATACAAACATTAACCATGTCTGCTTGTCTGCTGTACAGGATTACAGAGTCAACATCTTCCTGCGGCAGCGATGGAACGACCCCAGGCTCAAGCTACCGCATGATTTCAAGTCTGATTCTCTCACCGTCGATCCAGGGATGTTCAAATGTCTCTGGAAACCTGACCTGTTCTTCGCTAACGAGAAGAGCGCCAACTTTCACGACGTCACCCAGGAGAACATTCTCCTCTTCATTTTCCGTAACGGAGACGTCCTCATCAGTATGAGGTAATGATCTTAGATTTGTTTTTCATTCGTTCAAAGATAACACTAGTCATCTTTCAAGCTCTTACGGAATGTGTAGAATGTTTACATTAAAAGCCGCATTAAATATTTTTCATTTGTAGTTTTGTAATTGTTACAGGAAAATGTGAGTCACTCATAATATTTAAAAAATCATCAACACAGTGCAGGGTGGTCACTTTTCGATTCATAAGTAAATACATCTGATTTGCAGTTTCCACAGTAATTTTTCCCCTCTGCACCAATAAATCTGCTCTAACTGGGAATCCCCCATTGGAAGCGAGAAAATACACACTGACTCAGTCTTCCGTGACCGAAGAAATCAAAGTAGCATGTATTGATTCATTGATTCCCCCACCCACCCACACACCCACCCACCGTAGTGAGTGAAGGGAATCGGCCTCAAATGAAGCAGGAAAGCACACAACAGACACACAACACTTTTGTCCCCCGACCCCCCCATTTTTCACGAGTTAAAATAAAAGATCTAATATTTTGTCTTATGGGAACAAATTTTGTCCACAAATATAACAGAATAATTACTACAGATGTGTGCCGTGGTCTGATCACAGTAACAGGCCACATAAATCATCTTGAAAAAATACATCTATTGTTGCATCAGCTGTCCAGGTGGTTGGTCTCAGATGACCTGTGGCAGTGTGTTGTGTGATAAGACTTCACGTTTTAGAGTAGCTTTTATTGAGACCAGCCCAAGGTGCACCTGTAATAATAAAAAAGAAACGTGGGGGTGGGGGGGGGTGTCCATGAGTCCCCCTTACTGTTGTGATACATTTCATAAAATGGAAGCGTATCTATTCCGCAAAACGCGCAAGTAATCGAAGTCCAAAACGCATCGGCCGTTAGGCTTCTGCCATCTGCCAAATTCAACTTAAAAAATAAATCAATAAAACGTTAACCCCTACCTCCATGTAGCCTTTGTAATGAGAAAAGTTAGCTATGATCTTCTTGAAACTTTGCAAAATAATGTCGGCCTCTCACCACATATCTCAAAATGAACCTTTACTGACATAATATAGGCCTAGAGAGGTCTCCACCGACAGGAAATTATGAATAAAGCCGTACGAGTGGTTTTAAGTCTACTTACAAAAAACACCTCAAGCCAAAGTTATGCTTTCCGGCTTCTGTGAGGGTCCACTAGGGTCCGTGTGACGTAAATGTCTTAATCAGAGGGTGTATGTGTCGACTCTGTTCGGACACATGTGGCCGATTTGTTGTCACAAGACTTGTCCAGACTTGTCCAGACTTGTCCAGACTTGTCCACATGGCCGCTCTGCTACAAGTGGTAGTGTAGTAATCTACTGCACATGTGTGGAATGCATCCTCGAAGCGGACAGTATAAATAGAACCACTATGCAGCCTTAGTGTCTCGGCTGTCCGTGTACGCTTCCGTTTGGGACCATAACTGAGACTTGAATCAACATATTTTTTTTTATCAATGTTAGATTCAATGTAGATTCCATGTCATCTGAAAAAGACGTTGTGGAATGGATACGGCACTCGCTACACGAACACAGCGTTGGGTGAAATTAATGAAGTGGAACAAAATTGCAATTCAATGACATCATCAGGCTCAGTGCCAAGTTTGCCTAATGTAGCTTTAAATACGTGTTTACACAATAAAAAATAAATCATATGATTTACGGCCTAGGACTATTACCTGGAGACCCTAATGGGATTATACAATAACTGGTCATTTGTGCTCTTAATGCCCTGCAAATCTGGAATGATCATTTTATTCCTGTTTGCATATCAATCAGTTATAGGGAACACTTGTTTCCCTTATTTGCTGGGATTCCCTGGGGTTTCTTCATTTACTTTTCTGTGTCAAGAAGCATTGAGGCTGCATGGTGTGAGAGCAAAATTTGGAAAAGATAATGAGACTGTTGACATGTGTTAAGTTCTTCGATAATAATACTCTTCACATGCAAAGCATACGTTAACATTTTTTTTTTATCTTTCAAGGGGCTCAATGTAAACTAGTTGGGACTACAGCTACACTGTGCTGTGTTTGGTTTCACTCGTCTCCAGATACAAGATAATCCTTGTGAATATGTCTGTAATTCTGAGTGTGACATATTCCGTTTATCGCATGCAAATGCACCATAAGGGTCAACCTTTAAAATCCTTTGAGATCTCAAGGTAATACGAGTGTCATGCAAACAAGGCTTTTCTGTGAGTGGTGGATAGAAGAGGGTTACAAAAGCACATCATATTGAAAAACCGAAAACTGAATTGTCTTCATCTCCCTCCAGGTTGTCCGTCACCCTTTCCTGTCCCCTGGACCTCACATTGTTCCCTATGGACACACAGAGGTGTAAGATGCAACTTGAAAGCTGTGAGTTTTCCTGAAATGATATCACCATAAACCACCAGCCACAAACCACATATTTGCTTTGTAAATGTGATTTCAGTTGGTCTGCATGATTGTATTTGGGGGATACAGTATTTCTGAGGGATGCATATTATTGTTGTTTTTATTAAACAGTTATTTTGGGGTAAATGAAAGCTTTTTGCTTGTGTTTAGCAGCCAATTTCACTGGCAAACACTTAGAGAAGTGGAATAAATCATCATATTTTAGGGTTGTTGTGAAAGTCTCACAGCAAATTGAGCTTGACTGTGGTTATTGCATCTTGTTTACAAGGCAGTATAGACTTGAATTAGCAAAACAACTTCAAGCCATTTCCTTCTAATGGCTTACCCGACTGCTGAGACATATAGTTTTCTGCCAGTCGGTGTGCATTTATATGATATTTTTGTACTCTGATTGTATGTTTCTAATTTTGCTTAACCTGCAAGCAGATATTGTTGGGACATATCGTGTGTATACAAACTGTATATGCAAATATGCATTTGTGTAACCACTGCTGTGGTTTCAACAGTGTGTATGTGTATTTGTGTATTCACATTTTGTACCCCTCTCATCCAGTTGGCTACACCACAGACGACCTGCAGTTTATGTGGCAGACAGGAGACCCAGTGCAAATGGACACCATCGCTCTGCCACAGTTTGATATCAGACAAGAAGATATTGATTATGGGAACTGCACCAAATTCTATTCAGGAACAGGTATTGTCCTTGTCCAATTTTCTTACATATTTTTTTAAACAGGAAGTTTAAAAAAGTAGATATTTCATCATTCAAAATACTCTATTAAACCAGTCCTAGCAAAAAGTTAAGGTATCCCTGTTAAGGTATCCCTGTTGGAGCACAACTGAAAGAGTATGGCAAAGTAAAATATTTTTAAACTCGTAAACATATTTTTTTCAGCATTTTCATCAACCACAATGTCTTGAAGCAAACTTCAGTGCCGTTCCTTTTATCAATTCATTGATTTTTCTCTCCGAATTTAAGTTATTTTGTTCTTGCCATGCTCAAAGCCAATGTCCTTGCTTGATTTTAGGTTCCTAGTCTAAGAACTCTGGTGAGGGTAATGGGTCTTTTTGTCAAGATAAGATGAGTTACTTGCTGTGGATTGAACGATTACATCTTAGTGGATCTGATCCTGAGCCGCAGCGAGCCAGCTTCAATTGAATGCTCTTATCTGACTAAAGGGGATGTCGTGTGTCTTCTTTATTTATTTTTTCTGGTAAAGGCCAAAGGATTATTACACCTCAATCATCCTGCCTCCGTTTCAAAATGTAATTAAACTCCTCTATAACAAACAATATTTTTAAGATAAGTCTTTTATTGTTTGATCATGCCAACTAAAATGACAGTGAAACACATTATTTCTTTCGTCAAGACCAGAGATAAAAAAAAAAAAAACATATATATACAGCTCATATTAAGAGTCTGAAAGTATAGACCCTTGTCATGGCAGACATTTTGACTTGGCATAGCAGGAAAACCTCAGGTGTCATTGATCATGTCTCCATTCCATTCAGGTGTATCAGTGAGCCAGCATGCACAACTCTGGCTCTGTTGCTCAACTGAATAGAAATAAGTAATTAATAAGGTCATTGGTTACCCGTCTGTGACAAGTGCAAGTGTTTGCTTTGTGCAATCTCCAGAGTTAGATCCGATTTAGCGTGTGTGTTATCTTGTGGGTTAAGTTTGGACAAACATACCTTGATAAAGCTGAGGAAGGATATAGCTCATAAATACAACAGAAAAATAAAAAGCAACACATTAAAAATAAAAACTTGGCTCTTCTGCGGTATAATTTAATGTTCATATAGACCCATGTTGACATTCAAAATCTTAAATCAACATTTGAATGTCTAATCATATTGTTTAAACGCAGTATTTCGGCACAGTTGCAGTTAGAGATTAGGCTACACTAATATAATTGGTATTATATGCTATTCATAGAATTAGATTCCAAAAGGTGGCTGCGCAGGATTGTTTCCGACTCGTGTGATTCAAACACTTCGAATAACTCAAAAGCATTTTAAAGTCCAAAAGTCCAAATGTATTGAAAAATAATGGATGTAACTTTTATGAAATCGTATGGGTTTAACTGACAATATGTTCTGCTTAGCAGCTGTTTAGCCCATCAAAAGCTTTTCAGCTGCAGTCACTTGCTCCCCTGCTCGCCGCAGACAAAGGGAGGCATGCACCGCCAAAGTTATATTCATTAAAGAAAGTTGATTTATTTAAAAAGACTAACTCATTCAATTACAATGACTCAAAACAAATGTATGTGTTTAGGGGGACAAACTTCAAAGCTTCATGCAAAAATCCTCAATAGAAGCTTCAAATGTGAAGGAAATGTAATTCGGTTGCCACAGTCTTCATAAAAATACAATGCAGCTTTTGTTTTCCTTCTTTTTTTCGGAGAAAGCAGTGAGCTATTTGTATTGAGCGGGGTAAAATCTGAGTTGAGCGAGTAGTGGAAATCCTTACCGCGCCATTCAGCCCTCATGCCCTGAAACAAACAATAGCTGGCTTTACATTCAGTGTTACTCAACAAAATGCATTGTGTGTATCCTTGAGGTTTAACGAAGAGATGAATGCATTCCTCATCTCATGAAACTGTTTTCAGTTTTTTTGAATCATGCATTGCGTACATTCGTGTTTATTTGATTGATGTCTTTTTCTTGAAGTCAAATATATTCACCTGTCCCTCTCAATCCTTTGGTTACTCCTTTAGTGTCTGTAGGCACTAGTCACACTTTGATTGGGAAATTTAAGTTGCATTGTACAATTTTACCAAATGTTGTGTGTCTACATACGTAGGTATTTTCAAGATAACGGGCGGAGGTAGCTATACTCAACTCTATCATACTCAGACTAATGTACAACATGGCCTTTTGCCTGGCTGGGCAAAAAAAAGAAAATTTGTATTAGTATTCGAACTACTAAAAAAGGTCCTGGTAGTGTGCCATACATGTATTCGGACTAATGTGAGTACACAGCGACATTCACAATGAAATGGAAAATCTCTATCAGCCAAAAGAGCTGGTATGACCTCAGTGCTCTCGCACACTGCTGGCAATAAGTCAGCCTTTTAACGGGTTGCCATGACAACCTGGCCAGACACAAAGATCACCTCTGTGTACGACCGGTTCGAGCCTGCTCTGCGACACAGGCAGCCCTTATTATGCTGTATAAAGCTCGCCCAGAGATCCCTGGGCTAGTTAAATATTACTTCAGCCCATCCACTCTACCGTCCCATTGGACCCACCAACCAGCCTCAAAGAGCAGGAACGCAACGCTGTTGTAGGAGGTCTGAACTGTATTGATGCCTATTCCATACTGCTTTAAGCCCGAATAATGAAGACCACTAAGAATAGGAAATGGCAGAGAACAGATACTTCTTCATAATAGGCATGTTATGAATTGGAAGCAGTGCTTTTTGGAATGCTGCCCTGAGTGCTCAAGCGGGTCCAAGCGTTAACAAAGTTAGATGACATGATGGTAAATTCCTTATGCCCATTGACCTTTTTTCTTTCCCTCCTCTTGTGTTTCCTGTATTACTAATGGTTGGTGCAGCTGTGCTTTGCTTTGTGTTGGACCTAAAAGAGCCAGATCAGATACAGAACTTAACCTGGCTGCTATCTTTCCTCTAAATGCCTGATGCAGATTCAACAAAGTCATTATAACGCCATTTCTCTCACCTGATTGGTTTCAATTCAGAAGGAAAGAAGTTCACATTTCTAGACCGAAATAAGCCACGATAGGCCAACATCTTCGAATTGACAATAATGGTCTGATGCTGTGTTCATGTCATACCGTTCAAATTGTAATTACGAGCAGCCGAATTGGAAAATATGTTCACCTCAGCCACCTTGTGATTCCAAAGAGATATTGGGAATTTCTAACAGTGACAATATAGTCAACTTGGTGAAAAGAACCACACAATACAATACCAACAGTAATACAATGAATTATTTCTTATTTTAAAAGGAGCTATATGCTGTTTGTATCGAGTTGGAACTCAGTTATTTTGTGTATAATGCCAATATCCTATGTACTCTTTCTGCTTCTCTCTGCTGATTTTAATTTCAAGACAATTTGTGTTTCTTAAGTCATATATGACCATAATCTCCTTCTTCATGCAGGGTACTACACTTGTGTGGAGGTTATCTTCACCCTAAGGCGACAGGTTGGCTTCTACATGATGGGTGTTTACGCCCCCACGCTGCTCATCGTAGTCCTCTCCTGGCTTTCCTTCTGGATCAACCCTGACGCGAGTGCCGCCAGGGTGCCTTTGGGTACGGATTATTTGATCAATCCCACCACCTTCCACTGACATTTACCAATGCACATGATGTGTAAATATTCCGCGTGCTGTTCAACCTGGGTCGAGTGCATGATTGGACGTTAGATCAAATAGAGGGGTGGGTGAGAGAGCGGGTGTCCGTGAGGTAATTAGGTGTGAAAAATCCATGGGGAAAAGATTGTAGTTGATCAAATAAAACTCTCTCTTTAGGATTTATACGTTTTTAGGGATCACCGACATTGTGGCCCCAATCATCTCCATTATGACAACATCAATCACTTTGACACCACGAAGGACTTTATCTATCATCCATGGTGCCATGTCCAGTGGTGTTTTATATGTGATACATCACTGAATATAACTCTAATTGACAGACGGGACCCATCGCAGTGGTGCTTTAGATACATTAGGGCTCTTTAGTAGCACTTATTGAATTTATGTCTCAATTAATGGGGATTTGAGCCCCCGTTTAAGTGTACTTACTGCACTTCCTACTGTAAGTTAGTAGTTTTTAGTCATTGGAAAGGACCTCAGGCTAGTAGGTTTGATTTCCACATTCTTCATTGATCTGCCAATGCACTCAGTCACATAAAATTACCTAATTGTCTAAAATATAAAGCCAGTTATTCGCTTTGTTGATGTGATCCCTGTTAAGCTACACACAATTTAACAACATTTAGTCAATTTTGGCAAGTTTAAAATTTGCAGGTACAACGTTTAGCTGATGGCAGGAAACAAATCGCAGGCTCTCGTATTTCTGTTAAACCTTTATGTTAATCATTCTGGGCAACAAGAGTTTTTCATGAGACAGAGAGAACCAGAAGATCCCTGATCCCTATTAACCCAAATTAATGAAGGGGTGTGCTGAGGCGCATGAGGAGCAGTGCTGTTGTTTTTTTAAACATGAGGAGCACACAATCTTTCGAACCTGAAGGAGGTCCAGGTAGATTATTAGACTGTTGGCCTGAGCCGAGAGGGGATTTAAGAATGGTTGAGTACTGCCAGTGCTCAATTTTAGTTGTGGTTTTGTTTACACATTGAATAAATCACAGATTAGACATCTCTGTAGTGTTCATCTTGATTACGGTGTCCTAGTTTCACCTGCATGATGGAAAAAGGGGCAGCAACTCTCAAACACTTCACACACTGTGTTTGGTCCAAATGGAAGACTGACGTGAATGTGATGACCTCACCTTATAACTTACTTATTACTCTTCTTATCACATCTTCATGGTTCACCATTTTTTTTTCTTCCGGCAGCCTGAACTATTTCCATCTATAATTGGCAACAAACAAAGTATTACATTATTATCCTTATGTCTTATTGCATTAGTCTGTGCTACATATTAATGTATTTCCCATACATGCAGGCTAACAGAACACGTCCTCATCATAATCTCATAATCTACTGTCGCTTTGTCAGACGCCTTGTTGTCACTTTTATATAACGCCCCAGTGCTACAAAATTATGTTCTCAAACAACTAAACTATCAATTATGTTTCTAGGAAAGCATATTTTCTTCCAGACGAACGGTCGCTGATTTAACCATTTCAAACAAGTAGTTAACGAACAAAACAAAAGAACACAAACGCTGCAAAACTAGCCTTACAATTATTACGAAATTTAAACAAAAAATAACTTAAAAAAGGAACAAAAAAACATACTTGATTATGTTTCGGCATCAAAAGTGCTTAGTTCACATAGGACAGACCTGTGTTTTGTGAACCATCCACCTCATCAACCACCTCCCCGTATTTATGATATATTAAAAGCAAACACAATCCATCATAAAATACGTTTACTTCAAAACATAATTCACAATGCATTCTTGTTGTATGGGAAAGGGATTTTTGGGAGACAAGGCTATACTACATCATCACACACCTGTAACATTTTCTCTGAGCATCTAATAATGACACCGAAATGGTAAACCCTGGTGCGTCTCATAAAGGCGCTAAAGGGTGCCTTGTGCGTCGGTATCAGACCCCGAGGGGCGTGACAGAACGTTGGTATTTGACGCCCAGGGAATGAGAACGGGCTGAATTGACGCACAACATTAAGAATTCGGACAAAAAAAGAAATGTGCATTCCACTTATTCCCTTCTTACTTTTTACCCCTCCATAATTTAACCTGCGTGTGATATGTCATCCACAAACAGTATCACAGCGGCACCTTTGCGTGTGCAGGGCTGCATGGATGAGATAATCTATTGTTATCCCACTCCTGTCGTCCACTGTCTCCTTTTCTCAATCCTCCCTCCAGTTGTTTATCACCACTTTCATCCCATCATCACTCCAACTCCTCCTGGAAGCCTCCTCTGACTTCTCTCTAAATGGGATCAGTCCAGGTCAGTCAACATTTAGGTTGTGGGACTGCGTTCATTTATTGCTCTTCTGTGTGTGTTAGCCTTTAAGTGTGTGTGTGTCCATGTGTTTGTGTTTATGGGTTTTATTTAACCAAGCGTTTTTGTGTATTTTCATCTATACACGGTGTGTTGTCTTTCCCCATAGTGGGGTGTGAGCTAATGTTACAATACAATGGGTTTACCATTGCATTTCAGGAAAAAGTTTTTTTTAGATTTGCTGCCTGATACAAAGTCCAGGTTTATTTTGGACACGCAGCCGAGCGTGTCATTGGGGAACAAGTCAAACAAAGCTATTTTCGCATTGCCACCACTTTCATGTTTGTCCCTCTTCGTGAATAATAGTTGGGCTTCCGGGGTGACAAATGCTCCGTTTAACAGTTCGTTGCAGTGAGGAAGGAGCAGTTTGATTAGAAATCCTGAACCCTGTACGAACTCTCCCTTGACCAGTGACCATAATGAGGCCTGGAGGCAAAATCCACCGATCATTCCATTGTATTTATTATCGCTCTAAAGAATCATCACAAGAAGAGAAATGAGAGTGAAGCCATTCATTGGTGGTTATAATACCATCTGAAAAGAGTGGTTGTAATTATTTCTGCTGTAGCCTGAAACAGTTACCGCTGTGCACTGGGAATCTCTAACCTGTAATCCCGTTAGCTATTCAAGATAAAAACAATTTAAAATAACTGCTATTAGCGGCTGTCTGAGCTCGTGGAGACGTCCTAATGAAAGAGGTAAAGGAACGGTTGAATTTCTAATTGCAGTCATGTTCTAAGGAACCCTGTGTGGATGTGAGCATTTTATTACAGCATATGTGCATATTGGGAGATTAAATTGTTCAGTATTTTGTGCTTTGAAGAGTAAATTATTCAGTTTCATTTCTCTCAGCAGTAGGTTGATGAAATGCTTTTCCTCAGTGGAAACAAGCATTTAGGCGGCACAGGCAGGTCTGACTTGGAGGTGTTTGAGTACTACATCGTTAAACTCTCATCATACTCTCAGATTAACTGGAGCTGGGTATTGATCCTAAATACTTTCTTGGCCAAAATAAAAAATATGTATGGAAAGTATGGAAATGGAAAAATTCTAGAAAACTAATTTTTGCTTTTGTCAAAATAAAAGTTGATGTGCTAAATATATTATGGCAACACCAATTAAGTTCTGACACTCTTAATGATCAGCTGTTGCTGCTCTTTCTTCCTGGATATCCCCATAATGCAGGGATGCTTGTCTTCGTCATCAGCATGAAACATTGGCCTATAAAAGCTGACAAGAAAAAACAATTACTTAATTACAAAAACTTGCCCAATTTAAACAAATTCCAGAACCCCTTTCTCCATTTCTCTCCTTTAAATGGGTGAGGTAGCCAAGGTGACTAGTTTGGTTTCTCAATGTGTACTGGCAGATTACAGCCATGCAAAGCTAATACTTTCCACTGACCAAACTACACTGTAGCCCAATTTATTTGCTGCACAATTGAATAGAAACACAGCCATTGACTGCCTAGTCAGGGCCATCGACTTGTTTTTCTTATTCTTTGATCACATAATTACATTACAGGAACTGTAGCGGCCAGATGTATTAGTCATAGACGGTGAAAAAGTTACATCTTAATGTTTCTTTCATCCTACGTCTTCTCACTTTTCTGACTTACAAGGTTAATCGTCTTCCCTCTTTGTTTAGGCATCCTCTCGGTGCTCTCTCTGTCCTCCGAGTGCACCTCCCTGGCTTCGGAGCTGCCCAAAGTGTCCTACGTCAAGGCCATCGACATCTGGCTCATCGCTTGCCTGCTGTTTGGTTTCGCCTCGCTGGTGGAGTACGCCGTGGTCCAAGTGATGCTCAACAGCCCGAAGCGCATCGAGGCCGAGAAGGCCAAGATAGCAGCCAAGGAGAAGGCTCTGGGAAAAAGCCCCGCAGCCAAGAACAACACGGTCAACGGGACAGGAGGGACACCGCTTCATGTCAGCACCTTACAAGTCAGTGGGTCTCGTTTGATATCTTCAGTGTGTTTGTGTGTGTGTGTTTGTCACCATTCGTGGATTTCAAGAGTTACTGTATATACTTTGTCACACCAGAATGTGTAGACAGTATACTTATACTGCTGAAATCAGCTACATCTACTCTTTCCAATGATAGTGGTGTATCTGGTATCCTTTGAGAGTAAAAGTACAATTGAGATGTCGTCGTTCTTTTCTATTTCCTGATAACCCATTGATCAAGATGCATACTATAGAATTGCAACATCTCTGGTTTGATTCTGACTAGGGACCATTGTTGCATATCCTACCCGTTTCTAGTTTCCCTTGTTTCCTGTCTGTATCCACAATCTAAAGAAAAAGTTAACTGCTTAAAAAATAACATTAATAATAACACTTGAGACTTTTTCTTCTTAATCGGAAGTCTTCTTGGCTGTTGTTTGCACCTCTACAGCGGTTACAGTGCAAAATGCTGCGGCTAACGCAGCATGACTTGATGCAACAAGCAAACAATGTAGAGCTCAGGTGTAGCTAACCCACTGACTCCATGGCAACATAATACTTCATGTGTTCAGAATTCAAGGCATGATGATGGGAACACGTGTTGCCAACATGTTAAAACATAATCAACCCAAATAGAAATAAGAGAAAGGGAAAAAACTGTTTTTGTTGCACACTATCAATGTTTTTTGTTTTTTTACATTACTAACACATAGAATGTACACAGAGGGTTCTTACAACATTTACATTATCCTTTATCCATATATGTGCAGCTTTTTACTTTGTATTGAAAAATAAACTATTTATACTTACGTCAACTTAAAACCAGACAAAAACTGTTTTGGGATCAGAAAATAGTTTCTGTTTTTCACTAAACTCCCACCTACAGCAACTACACACAGTACAATAACATATTATATATAGATATATATCTATATATATATCTATATATATAATCCACATCAAACATCCTCAGACAGGTCTGTAACAGTGAGGCATAGAGATCTAATCTAAATGCAAAACACTGAAATCCAATCATTGAAAATTGGCCTTGTCTCGAACACACTCATACATACAGCTCAGTCAGGGCTCAAGTCTGACACTCACATGCACGTCAGGTATGCAGCATGTTGTATGGGTCTCTCAATTGTACGCCAAATTGAAATGTATTTACCTCTGAGTCCATGTTAGTCCGGACCACATTTGTTTTTGAGAGGATTACACTATTTCATTGAGGTCTAATGGGTTTTCTTGTCAAAACCAAATCAAAATAATGAGGCTCTAATGAGCTTAATGACTTCAGTGAGTAAGCATCCATAGTCTGATTAGATCCTGTTCACCCTGCAGGCCTTCAGGGAAGTTGATGAAAGGATTTTTTTGGACGACATAATGATGAAACTACGTCCTTTTGCTGATAGTTCTCATGCTGTTTGTCTGCTGTGATAGCACATGGAGTGTGTAGGGGAGTTACAAGACTCAAGATGAGACAGCAACCATATTAGGCAGCATTGTAGAGCACATGGTCAATCTAATCTTGGCTCCAAACCTCTTTCTTTTCTCTCCTAAAATAACAGTAGTTTTGATTTATCAGCATGCGTTCTGTCCAAGATTCAGGATCAAACATCTCCTTTACTGGGTTTTCAAAGTGTAGTCTGTTTTCAATCGAGTCCAACAGCCCTAAACAGCCTCATTTAAATGTTCCTCACAGTTTAGATGAAACCGGCCTCCTGAGTCGATGTGACTTCTCAGAGACATCGTTGCCACTGTATACGATTACAAGACTTTTTTTCTTTTTGTGTCTCAAAGAGTGGTCAGAGAATGTGCAGCATTCAGTGGTCTTTTTCCAATGTATGATTGTAAAGTTGCAGAGTCAGTTTCTATGTGATGATTTGTGCAGTTTCATCCTCAATCGAGGAATCTATGAAGAGAGGACATGAGTGTTAACCAAGGACGTGATGGGAAGTCTACAGTGTATATATACTGTAGTTATTGCAGCCTGAGTCTGATAGAATATTGTCTGTCTTGTTAGAGAAACAATGTGTATCGTTTGCAAGGGGGTGTTTTTTGCAGTGCATTTAGCGAACTCTCAAACAGATTCCTATTTGACAAAACGATTGAAAAAACTTATTTGAGGTGCAATGTGTAAGATATGGCGACAGCATTTGTTTAGTACATAAAAAAAATGAACTTACGCTATCAACGGAATGTGAAGAGGTTGCAGTGTTGATGTTGTGTCAACACAGAGATAGAGAGAGGGGACAAAAGGAAATGGATGTGGTGTGAATTACAGAAATCAAAGCCGACATTTCTGTTCTATTCTGAGATGCAGAAGTTGGTCGTTTTAGGGCATCAAAGAGCTTTCTTTATTTTTTGCCATGAAATGTTTGAAGACAGAAAGAAAAATTAAGATAAGATAAGGCATAATGCCCTGTTGATATAATTGACATGTTTCATAAAGTGTATATAGCATTACAATGTCATCATATTCAAAAGCAGAGTTCAGACATAGATCAGGTGAAATATAAAAAAAACAAAAAAACGTTTAGGCTTCAGGTTTTGGAGCAACGGTTTGTAACAGAAAACCAAACAAGCTGTAGGCAGGTGTCCTAAACTGGAAGGCAGGTAACTTGGACGAGAGTTAGAGTGCTAAGGACACTATTCTCCAAATAAATTGGTTCCCATGCAGTGAAACTGTATTGCTAATTATGTTTCAGGATCACAAACGCATATCACAAATACATTTCTAATCATAGTCTGCGGTGGGAGGAGGTGGACATGGATAGGTGGAACATTCAATGTTCTCTTATTTCAATTAACGTTTGTAACTTAAGTTACGTAACAAACATGATTATATTAAGCCAAAACAAAGTCAGTTTCTTTTTTCCTTAACATAACCAATTAGTTCCGTTGCAATTTTTTGTTTTGTTTTCAAAACTGCAACCGTAATCCAGGAGAAAATATGTTTCCCTTAAAATGTAATAGGGAATGCAGTTGAGTTGTTTGGGAACGTTAATTTGAAGGGGACCGATTTGCTGCTAGTGTACGGTAGAGATGAGTCGCACTGGATAAAAGCTGCCATAAAGTTGAGAACCACTCATTTAATCAATATTTTTAAGAATATTTATTCTGCAGGATGGGAAAAAATTGATTAGAGTCACCAATTCACAATTTATGAATCAATTCTGTGTTCCCTCATGTCGTTCTCTTACACCCAGGTGGCGGAGACTCGCTGTAAGAAGGTGTGCACCTCTAAATCAGACCTGCGGACCAACGACTTCAGCATCGTGGGCTCGCTCCCGCGGGACTTTGAGCTGTCAAACTTTGACTGCTACGGGAAGCCCATCGATAACGCCAGTGCTCACGGCAAATCCCATGCCAAGAACAACAAGAAACCTCCTCCCCCGAAACCGGTCATCCCCTCTGCCGCCAAAAGAGTCGATCTGTACGCCCGAGCCCTCTTCCCTTTCTCCTTCCTCTTCTTCAATGTGGTTTATTGGTCCGTATACTTGTGATTATTTTTGAAAATATCTTGCGTTGTAAAACCACCACTTTATTCTCACAAGTTCTTTGTTGATCTGATTACCTTCAAAAAATTCCAAAAGTGAATACGTTTACATGCTAATATCCTGGTTTTCAGTCTTATCCTGTTTTTGATCGTATTCAGGATACAGCGTTTACATGGAACATGAAAAACCTGGTTATTCATATCCCTTTTTTCACGATCATTACAATATCCAGGTTTCTGAGCGTCTGCCTGCAGGTATTCTCACCATCTCAGCCTCTATGTTCTGTTGTAACAACAAATACTCAGAAACTTGGATATGGCCGAGGTATCCTGTTTTCTATCGGAGTACTCCAGCCAGCATAACCAGGTTTCTGAAACCAGGATAAAATGTTTACACGACTAACGGATAACAGGGATATTCCAAAAACGACATGGTACCCAGGATGCACATGAGTGCGCAAATACCTTTTTAATGAATCTTTACCGTACAAAATAATTGCTGAGAAGAAAATGAAACAATTATTAAATTTATATTTACATGAAAGCAGACAACTATCACAATTTGTGTATTAAATAATGATAATAAATTAATATTTCTTTACGTAAAATGTATATACAGCATCTTGTATTGAAAAACTTAATTTATTGATAATTGTACTTGAGAGGTTAATACAGGATTGACAGTTGTGAAGTCTACAAAGACTGATTGTGTAAGAACCGATCAGAAGATGCACAGATCTATAAAAGAGCATTTGTAAATAATAAATTTAGTTCACCTTTGAGTAATGGGCGTCTGCCCGTAAGGTTAATACGTTTACACATTTATTTAAGCTTCAATGCAAAGTGAAACATTGTTATTACATTGCATGTTAAAAAAAAAGAAATTGCATGTCCATGAAGATAAAATCTAAATATCTATATGTTAAGTATTTATTACATTTTATTATTCTTATGATTTGCTCTGGAAGAGATAATCAGATATGTGAAACACTTCGTTCCTGTTCAGATGGTTATGTGACACTGCCACCTTTCCAACAAATGTAATGTTTGACATCACCCACTTGTAGCTTGTGTAAATGGGTCACTAATGAGCTGACCATGTGTTTGTGAAATTTACAAGCAAAGACAAATAAATGACCAAAACACTTTTCACCATTTCATGTGATTAAAATGAACTCACATATTTAAATTCTCAAACACTGTATGCTCGTTCTTTTGGTGAAAGTAATTCATGTTTTTTTTTTTATTGAATTTTTAATCCTTTATAGATTTAGGAAGAAAAAAAGTCTGTATGCATCTCCTTTTTGTTGTGCCAACATGTATCCTGCACATCACACAACAACACAGCTGTTTCTTCCACCGAGGTTTGACCTATCCTAATCAACAATTCCCAGACATCTATTATTCATGCAAACCTGCCTGGAAAAATGACCCCTGACTATCGTTTGCGAGACTTCTCATATGAAATCAGTTTCCAGCTTAATGAAGCGAGATAGATGCGGACCTTATGTCATGACAATAGGGTCATATTAATGAAGTTCGAGGCAAATTGGACCAGAATTGCACATGTAAAGGAGGGATGTTGCTGGGATCTTTTTTTTAAATTAGAAAACAAGATTCTTTTTTT
The DNA here is from genome assembly GCA_016806645.1 of Ophiodon elongatus. Taxonomy (NCBI): domain Eukaryota; kingdom Metazoa; phylum Chordata; class Actinopteri; order Perciformes; family Hexagrammidae; genus Ophiodon; species Ophiodon elongatus. The sequence continues at coordinate 1,591,877 of JACSYO010000150.1, read as the reverse complement.
TCTCTCTCTCGCTCTCTCGCTTTCTCTCTCTCTCTTGATGGCTGCCATGGTTACAGACATGGAAAAGGATTTTTGTCTGTCACTACAAAAAAATCCTGCCTGAGACACAGAATGGGAGTCAGACTGTAACTACATGCACACTCAAGTGGAAAAAGCCTCTTAAACCACAGAATAATCTTGAATCACCAAGAGACGCATCTGTTTTCACAGACTAATGAAACACTTTAGTCGTAGTTAGTTTTGACTCATCTGAGGACTAATTTCAGCTCTGACAGAATCTCAAATGAGAAAGATTCTGCATTGCAGTGCCCTCCAATGGCCAAATCTATATTTGTTTAATGTAATAAGGAGATGAAATGCTCTCCTGGGAGAAAAAAACAGATGTACTGCCAGGTTGTGTGTAGAGTATGATAATGGCACTGCCAGAAAAAAAGAGAAGGTTGATTTCCACTTCATGCTAAAATACAGGTGAAAGGTTTTCAGTTTGGTACATAAACCATAATATAAGAGATACAATATTGTAAATAAGATATTTTCAGTCGTAAAACTACACTAAATTATTAATGTAAAAAAACCTTTAGAGTGATATTTTGCATGTTCGCAGTGGCTTTTCCTGAAACCTTGTTTAACATCTTACAGTCCTGTTCTTCAGCTCAGGCTGATATGCTAATAGGTCAGATGGCAGATCACTAATGGTGCAAGGACACTACGTTAAGGGGGTTTTAAGATTAAATCCTCGACACCAGGACCGTGAATCAAACCGTCCTTGTGACTCATGTGCCTCTTTGTGTGTGTCTGTGCACACCCCCGCAGCCCAGCACCCTGCTAGCAGCACAGTGCAGTAACCTATATCACACAGGGTGCTTTCTAATCCAACATGACCTCTCACCAGGCTACCACCCAGGCCACCAAGAAAACCACCATGACAGTCAGGCAATGATTAGTGGAGGAACAGTGGAGGAGGAGAGGCCACAGGACTTATTGGAAGCTCATTTACTGTGAACAAGACTCTCACAGGAGAGGGTTGCAAAAGCACCCTCTCCTAGCCCAAAAAAATACATTCAGAGGAAGTGTTGGATTTTTATTCAAAAGACGTAGGTTTTGTACCAGCATCTGATATATTCAGTGTTGTAAATTGTTTTCTAACAAAATATCATATCCTAGAATCAAGGGTATCTTTTTCTATAGTAATTCTGTGATTAACTTACCACCATTACATTCAGTCTCGTGACAGCTGTTACTTCTGTTAGTTTGTACCATTGTTTACTTATTGCCATGGTGTTGTGAGGGAATAGCAATGTTTTTTTCTGAAACCTGAGACATAATAGGCTATTTTCCAAATGCCACAGTGGATTTCAGGTCAGCCAGTCTTTTGGCAGAGCTTGAAATGTGGAGGTCTAGAAGGTGTGGAGGATGCCATTTGCTGTCAGAGGTCAACATAGCGAGCAGCTTAGTTCCAGCCAGACTCGGCCAATCTGTAAAATAGCCATGACCGTCGGTCCCGTCATTACAGTTAGTTCTGCCCAAACCATGAAAATACATGGTGAAGTCTGAAAAGCCTGATAGCGGAGGAAATAGGGGATCACTAGACAATGTGCCACTCTCAAATTAGACTGTTGCGTCTATAATTGGCGTTATATTTTCAAATATTGAAAACAACGTGTTATGCATCTTTTACTGTTTCGAAAACGTATTTTCGTTCATGTCATAAAACAACGACTTCTCAGCTGGAAACCAACAAGCAGAAAGAGATTCATTAGGATGCATCATTAGTAAAAGGCAAAGGGACATAAAACAAATGGATTCAAGAGATGAAATACACAATGCAGACAGCTGGAAACTATTAGTCTTGTTGATGAGCCAATGAGTGCTGTTTATCAGCACCGCACCTCGACACATTTGCACATGCCTTCGTATCTAACAGCCCAGTTGGAGCTCAAAGGGATTAAGTCTGTGCATTTTTGTGAGTGAACATGACTGAGGACTGAAACAGGAACCCATTATATGCCCAACTTCCAATGCAAGAATCAGTTTCAAAATGTTTGCAATAAAATGTGTTCTTACAACAACATATGCACATTAACATGACTATTTCCATTAATAACACCCTTTAAATGTATAACTTTGATATTACCTATATAAGGATTAAATGGGGCTAAGTTTTTAACCTCTCATCTGATCCGAGGCTGAAGCAGTGTTTTAGAGGTCAAATTACAAGAGGAGCACAGAGCAACATTGATACAAATTGAATGGTATTGACGTAAGCTGATGCAGTCAGAGTGTCCTGTCTCAGCACTCTTTCTGACCTTGGAGCCGATCCCTGCAGGTTTAACTCCCCAGAACTGTTCTAATGGCAGTAAATGCTTGGCGTAGCAACTTCTGTGTGTTCAAAGGCCGTGTTATGTAGTCACATCACCTCTTTACTTTACTCTCTGTCACTTTCACGTCTGCAACGACTGTACTATAAGTCACAGAAGCACTGCTGATTTCAAGTCCCTGATTCATTTAACCAACACAGAGAATAACCAAAACCATGTCATAAGTAGGTAAAATGATTGGTTTAGATGTTTTTTTGGAGTCATAACTGTCATAACTTCCAATTGCAGTTCAGAACAATTGTGTGAATATCACTAAATACGTCTTTATTCACAAAATGGTTGTCATAATACATAATACGGATATAAGATGCTCATCTCAACGTATTTTGTTTGTACTGTTGGTTTCTTTTGTCTTAGGTGTTTAATATGTGTTGATAATGTATGTTTCTGCAACCCACTGGATAAATTGAATGGTTACGTTTCTGAACCCAAAATATTTTTCATACATTTATTATCAGCCTCTTTTTCAAACTTGCAGAAATGCACAATGCCACGTGGTTAAAATTGTAAAACAATTTGTTTAGGCGCCATAACTATAAGGTTAGAAGCAGTGTGTCTGAAACACAGAAGCTCCCTGCTTCCTGTTCAGTGCACGCGAAGACAGACTCCACCTTTGTGGAACTTCCTGACAAGAGAGACGACAGTAAAGAAAATGTATCACATAGCTATATGTTCTTGATATTTTCTGACTACGGTATGAGATACGACCAAGAAATTCATACTTCAAGCTGAATGGCCTCTTGGCCTTCTATTTTCCTGCATCCAAGTAGATTGAGTATTCAACTCATTTAAATTATTTTTAATTAAAAAAAAGTACAAATCGCTTGAGATTCTCTTTCCTCAACTCATTTTTGCAGGTGAGTTTAAACATAATTAAAACAATGTGAAAAAACAACAACATGGGAGAGAAGAAAGTCATTTAGAAAACAGGAGTCCGTTAGGCTCCAAATGGACTTCCAGAGAATATTCGCTGAAACACTTATCCATTGTTTCTGTGTACTACAGCTAATGACGGCAAGGGATTCATTAAAATCATTAAACTCTGTTATATCAAAAGGTCATACCCCACAGTAACAGCCAGCGTTTGTCCATCACAAGCTAAGTGTCTCGTTGCAGAGCCTTGAGTGAGACACTAAAATGCTACCCATTGTAAGCCTCTCTAGATAAGAGCAACAACTAAATGCCAGAAATGTAAATGCTTTCTAGGAGAGCGGTCTCTGCAGAGGATTTCTGGGACATAGACGACGGTGGTTAAACATTTCTCGAAAGGTCACTGACTTGGTTTGAGCAGCTACAAAGTGCTGGATTCTCCAGGAGGTCCAAACGTTTTCATTAGCGCACGTGTAAAATGCCCATCTCACTCTCGAGGTTGATTTGCGTAAATTTACTCGAAGGTAAACATTCTCACACAGCCAGCGGGCTCATGATTTGATTATGAGTTACTCTCATTTCATTCCTACAAACTCATTAGAACGCGCCACAGCTGTGCAACAGTTAAATTATCTCGCAGGCAGCAAATTCAGTGAATTGCGGAATGTGCTGTAAGATAATCAAACTGAAATTGCATATCAGGCGAGCAGCCGCAGAGTGAATCCATGCATGACAGAACCTCCAGACAAGGTCAAACTGATGAGCATATGTGGGTATGTGAAACACAAGCAGCTGAGCATGCAATGTATTCTGCCATGAGTAGGATTATACAATGAGAATGGCACCTGAAAGCAAATGTTTGCATGTCCAGTTGATGCAGAGTGCAACAGGTTTGGCACTTAAGGGGGGATTTTTTTTTGTTCCATTCAACTTGAGTCTCATTTTCATAGTTTTGGCCATCGTCACTATTGCGAATATACATAATGTGCCAAACAAGTTATTTGCTGAAATCCATAGACTGTATGTAAGAAGTGGACTTAATCTCCGTGATGTCTCCCATTGGCTTGTGGACTGAGAGTTTGAAGCCTCGATATTGACATTTTGGTCGTCGCCATCTTGGTTTATGGACGTCACCATCTTGGTTTTCTGCGACCAGAGGTAACACGAGAGGATAGAGCTAAGTACAATCTCAACGCTGAATGAGACATTTTTTAGTTGACCAAAATGTTCTAATTAACTTTCACAAACTGAAAACATGCTGTTAAAAGGTTAAAGTTGTGAGACAAAAACACAGACAACTCCCAGACCAGACAACACTGTACCGTTAATCACAAGGTAGCCGTGTCCTAAAGAATAGCCTATTTATAAAAATTATAATTTCCGTCTAATTTCCAGGATGTTCAACATTAAAAGCTACGTTTACAATAATGAATATATGATACATTAATATCTATTTTAAAATTGTCTCAATCAGCCTCTTACTATAAGTGAAGGACTCAAAAAAACGACAACCATATTATTCTCTTCCAAAAATAGCATACAGATTTCTATATTTATGTTTTAGTTTGAGGTGGCCAGGGAAACAAAGTGAGCCACATTGTTATAAGGAAATACAAAAACTTGCAGTGGGCTTTAAATGGAATGTCACTGATGTTATTAGGAAGTTATTTAGAAACTACGGATTTTGTGCACACAGACTGTTTTCCTGAGCAACAATTCATTATTACTGATATGTCAGGTGCTCTCATTTTCATTTTATTCAGTTTGACTTGTTTGCAACTCCGATTGCTTGTTTTTCTTGTGTTGTATCCAAAAGAAATGATGGCCAAAACCAAGAAAATAGGACCCAAGTCATCACAAACCCAACATGTCCTTTAATATTCCCACTCCATTTACTCATAGAGCTAAATGAAGACAGTGTTCTGTGTGATGTGCTGTCCATGGTGCTGAAATATGATACGCACTGTTGTTTCTAACTGCCACCATCCTCAGCTTCCATCTCATTAGTTTGGTCTCATACTACCGTCCAATGATTAATATACATATGTCTGTGTGGGCTGAGATATGCATATCATAAAACAAAGGGACAGGAATGCCATTTATTTCCTGTTAGCTGTGAAGCAGCTCTCCTCCATTTAACCCTGTTCTAAATGGCAGTTACAACCAGCCACAGATTTAGATTGCATTGATTTGTATGCAGATGGTGGAAATAAGCGCTAGATCAAAGTTAAAAAGGAGTTTCATTCCTGGAGGGCATGAGTGATGGTCTCCAGCTGATGCACTTGATGAGTTTTCTCAGTATGAAATGTTGGCTTTTAACGTGCCATAGAGGAGACTTGTTTTTCAGATGACCAAAAAACATTTGCCGGCCTCAAATCAAATTTTCTATTCAATATATATTTTAAATTGCTTTTCTGACATTTTGTCAATTACGGTTCTTAAGGTTACAAGCTATATTCCATGGTGCGTTCTGCAACTAGTAGGGGAGAAAGGATTAGATGGTTAAAATCTGTCGGCCGAAGATATTCAGGACATTGAGTCATGTATACGTCTTCAGTGCAACTGTGGAGATGATACTTCTAAGGTCATGAGTCTGATCCCTGTAAGAGTTAAGTGCTCTAGAGCAGCCTTTATCAGCCTGGCAGGTCTGTCCTCTCTCCCTATACCTGCTTCTTTGAGAGCAAGTGCTCGACCATGTGCCAAGATTAAAAGATACTCTTCTGTGCTCCTGTTGTGTAAACATCTATAACCATGCCACTGCAAACACATTTAAGTCTGTTTATTGGTCTATTTTCTTTTACATTAAATCCAATGGGTTAGTAAAGAAGGGAGGTTCGGTTAACAGCGTTGGGTTAGAAAGCCTTTTGACTATTGAGCTTTGACATAAAAGCAGAAAAACCTGTTGAAAAACTGTGACTAACTGCACAGGCCTAATGCTTCTAACTAAAGCTCATCATATAAAACAAAGCAGAGTTCTATTTCCCAATGAAGCGAGACGTGTAGTGTTCACTCTTGTCACAAAGTGGTTGCCGCTCGGCTCTTTTCGTCTCTGTCCGCCTCCTCATTAACGTCCCTCACTTGTGGGTGTGATGCCGAAAGGATCTCCGGCGCGCCGAGCGGAGACGCGCAGTGTCCCTGTGCGCTTAGAGGAGGTATCAGCTGCCGGCAGGAGGGGAGCGACGAGGAGGAGCGGAAGAAGAGACAGCAGACCTACATTGCAGGCGACCATTCCTTCACTGCTGGCGTCCTTTCACAGCTAGCCACCTGCAGCAGAAAAAAAAAAAACGGTCCTTTGCTGCAGATTTGAATTGTTTTCTCCCCCAAGGCTGAAGGTCTCCAATGTGTGTGGGATCTAACAGCTCCGGAGACATCGAGGAATATCAAACTCCCCTGGTGGATGTGGACACCTAAACTGTGGACATGGAAACGATAGTGAATTTATCCGTGTCAGTTCTCCTGGTTTTATGGGGATGCGCGCTTGGAGGCTCGCCCAGTGTTCAAATCGGTACGTATCCATTAGTTCGAACATAACAACCACTTGGATTAAAGCGACGATTTTTTTTTCGTGCGTAAAATGCTGAGAAATTTTTAAATGATCAGAGAACAATGTGCGAGTGTAGCTCAATAATTGCATTTGGGTTTCAGGGGGACTCTTTCCAAGGGGCGCGGATCAAGAGTACAGCGCATTTCGGATAGGAATGGTTCAGTTTGGCACCTCGGAATTCAGATTGACGCCCCACATTGACAATCTGGAAGTGGCGAACAGTTTTGCTGTAACCAACTGCTGTAAGTGACAAACCCCCCACACCCCCCCCCCCCTCCCGCCCCTCACCCCCACCCCTTTTGTTTTAATGAAACACATCCTTCTTACAAGTGTGCATGTCATCCATACACTGTTAAATGCTTGTATTGTGCGTTTATACGAGATGACTTTGGATTAAATCGTTTTTTCATGATGGAGATTGAAACCATTTATTTGTGCTGTCAGAAAACGAGACTGTGAGCTGGGTAGTTGAGGACGAACGAGCATCGTGTAGGCAGAGGAAAGTTGGTTTCCACAGTAACAGTCAGTCACATCTATGCCATTTCCATTCCTTTAGATTCAGAGATCAAACAAAGCTACGCTGCAGAAATATCGATCCTACTGGTTCTTTTCATCCACCTGCCTTTTAAACCGAATGATTTTCACTCAAGTGAGTGGAGGACCGAGTTTAGTGGCACTGCACTTGATTATAATTAACATCAACCTGTTTCTGGAACTAAATTTAATTTATATTGGCTATCAACGTAGAGATCTGACTTTTTTCTTCTTCCTTAGTCCACGGAAAAAAAAGAAAACCCGCACTTCGAACAAAATAGATTCAATCTATATCACCATATTTATGTTTTTTTTTCTCTCTCTATCATATTTCTTGAGGCAAAAAAGCGAGATGTGACATGTTGAGATGGACATTTCTTGTAGCGTGTAGCGTTGTCACGTCGTTTCTCCGCTCAGGAGGAGCGGTGTTCATCTATTATTGGCTCCTTTAACACAGCATGCGTAAACAGATTTATATCGAGCGACGCGTTAACATTATATCGAAGACGAATAGGATGGGTTGAATTAACAGCCGAGGCCCTTAAATGAGCTTCAGTTCCTCGGGGAAATGCAGAGGATAATAGACCAAATCACGACTCAAAAGACTGCTTGTCTCACATCCAACTCCTGCACTTCGTACACCTTTTTTCTCTGTCGATTAGACAGCGGAGAGTTTTTTTTTTTTTTTTTTTTTTTTTTAGAATCTGTTTTAATCGTGCCTCTCTTGGATCAAAAGAACCAAGATGCTGAGTCTTTTTCTTTGAAATAGCAGCAACAAAAGGCAGCAAATGGGTTCTAAGGTCGCTATTTTTTTTTTTTTAATAGGCACAGCTCGTACATTTCATTAGGTGGTTGCCAAGCGACTACTCCTCTCAACAGTCCCCCTAAACATAAATCACACGCTTCTGATTGGTGCGCGCATCGGTCCAATCGATTTCATTACCATATAAAAGCTCTCTGCTTGGAGAGCCTCGTTGCATCCGACAGATCACAGCGAGAGCCATGTCGATGTCCAACATACAAATATCATTGGCCCCTGTTTGAAAACACTGTTTGCCCTTCTGAAAGAGTCATCTTTTCCCAGCCTTCGGATTAGTTTTGGGGGGGGGGAGGGGGGTCCGGAAATAGTGTTTACTTAGTTATTCTTGACAGCAAGCTACATTAGTATGTAACACATTATTGTATCTGTACTTATTAACTGTTTTACTTTTGTTTGACAGATTTTTTTTTAAATTCAAAAAGTGCATATGAACCCAGATTTGTTTCCTTATACCCCGAATGTGTGTGTGGTGTTACATAAACTCTATTTAGCTACATTAGCAAACAGTTGCTTCTAAACAGCCAACTTAACAGCCGTCTTAATCAATTGTGATCAAAGTTGCAGTCCTTAATTTAGGCTACATGGGGTGTTAATTCAGTCTGGCGGCATACAATTAATTACCTCTGATTTCTTAACATGTTTATATTATATGCTCTATAAAGGGCAGGGAGTAAACCTGATGCCACATTCTTAGAGTAAATACAAACTACAGCATGAAGCAGTTCTGGGAGAAACAAAAATCAACACCAGCAAAGTCGTTTTTCTTATCCCATTCTTGATTTCTGGCACACATGAAGACTGCTGCATGGCTTCCACACATCTCTCTACAAGTCAAATTATGCAAAGTCAGAGATCTGCTGAAATCAATGTACGCCGTATACTTGCAAATTCAGTTTTTATTTTGGAATTTAGAGTATTTAGTGTGCCTGCATGATGGTTTATCCTAAGCAGCTGATACTGGGGATATTTCGATGCCACTTTAACAACACAGCTCCAATTCAGTTATTGTTGGGCTAACATTGTAACTGCAAATTACTAAAACTTGCACACAGTCACCGGTGACCCTCAATGGGCAATTAGAGGCTATAGATGGCTGGATGTAGATTTGATTAGTGTTGTCGAGCTGACTGAACGGCTGTCACATTAAATATTATAAAGGCTGCTAATGGTCTGAGTTTTTATTTTTTTATGTCTCTCAATACAGCACCCAGGCTGAATGTGTGACACATGCACTTGGTTTTTCACAAAATGTTTGTGCATGAACACTATCTACCTCCTCTAATTGACTACTTGAGTAGGAGTTGGGGGGGGTGTTAGGCCGGTAGATGGCAGTCTGCCTCACAATCCACCTCCATGTGTAATTATGGTGTATTAACGCCACCACTTTGCCTTTTGTTAAAATGTACTTTATGAGTGGAGAAAAAATGAAATTGCATCTGACGTGGCATATTGAAAGCTTAAAAAAAATCATAGGTTCTTGTAAGCTTCTTGTTGGGCTCCTGAGACACTCCATTACCAAGGAGCTGCTGCATTCTGGGGCTGTGTGTCAGGTGTGAGCTTTCATTTTGGATCCAAACAAAAGCACTTTGATCTTTAATGAAGAGGGAGACAAGAGGGAAAATGTGGAGCTACATCACATGTCATTGAAGTGGACTACAAAAACTGAATCTCAATATTTTTGAGTCCTGCTCAAACTGTGTATATAGCGCAACGTTTTGAAAATGTCTGAGGAGCAAATCGTTGGCGCGGTCCTCTTTTTTTTTTTTTATCAGATATTTTTTTAATTGTGTCACAATTCAATTAATTGTATGCTTTATCGTTCTTATAAATAATATATATGTAATACAATAAAGACATTATCTGAGATTATTAAATAAGATTTCAACCTAATGGCTCTGTAACCCACAGACATATCAAACTCTGGTTGTACTTGGCCTGCACAGCAGCATACTTCATCAGTGCAGTGTGTCAGAGACAGTAGGAGGGAGGATGATACATTCCTCCATCAATAACAGTTCATCTGGACAGGCGTGCATCTGCTGCCAAGACCAGGGGAATCATTGGGGCTGAGTGAGTGCATGTAAAGCGTGTGTGCGCAGTGGTGTGCTGTCCACCCAGAGCAATAAATTGAAAATATTCTTCTTCGCTCTTCCTAGAATAGATCACCTCTGTGACTGCATGTGGTTAAATGAATAATGCCCCCTAAAACACGACACTGCTGTTAAAAATAACATATATATGGTGGATGTTGAAATTCTGCGGCCATGTTACGGTTTGGTGTTGTGTTTTTCAAGTAATAGTTTACAAATGCTTTATAGGTCAGCAATCTCTTAATAAGGACAACGTTTTGGTTGCCAGGTTATGATCTATAATACATCAATTCATTATTTCCTACCATTAATAAATGCATTAGATACGCACTGCCTCTTATAAAGAACTTCATGTTCGAAGGTGGTACTTTCTTATTTTTCCGTGGTCAAAGTAGACATTATGGCTCACACTGGAATATTCCCTGCACAGATGCACTGGAGACTAAATGGGGAACAGCAGCAATTTACACGTGGGGGTCAATGTACTCGCCATGAAGAATCCAATTCAGCCTGTGATAAGTGGCATGGTGTATTCTGTGGCTCTGGAGGGAAGAATGAGAAAATAACCCTCTATGATGTCACCGGGGTTATCTATGCTTGGCCGGAACTCTCAACACTTTTAACGTATAGCCGGCATTTTTATCTGGGGACATTTAGTTTGAAAGATGGGGGCATTTGCAATGACAGTCTAATGAAAGACGTGATAAAGTTGCGTTATGGGCAATGTAGGAATGAGTGCTTTTAAGAGCTTGACTCATACTATCAGTCAGGATACTTGCTGTGATTTATTTTTTTTACGTGTGTTTTTTCAAGTCCCAGAGCTATATAGAAAAGCAACACTAAATAGGATAACAGCTCTAATGAGATTAAATATTTTGGATGTGTTAAACCATGAACAGAAAACAGTCGGGTTTAGTTTAAGGGGGGTTTGAGCTCACAAGGGGGCACAAGATGAAGGGGTAGTGATGAATTTATGAGGGCTGAAAATAAGTCAAAACATTCTGCTCCACAACATGATGCTTGTTTGTCTTATCTCCAATCTTTGCATTATTTTAGTGAAATGCTGTCCTCACATTGTTATTCAAATTATTCAAAAAGGAAATTCACTCTTCAATTGAACTCTGAACTCTGTTGACATCGTTGAAAAGTTGACATCGCTTTGTATAGCGGGATCATGCGCGTGCGTGGTTGGGAACTTCTCTAAAGCCTACATTATGCATGAACTTCCAATTATCAGTCTCTACACTAGAGTCCAACGCAGATATTGCCCTTTTGTCATCGTCAGTGCAAAGTATTGTGTATTTGAGGCTCAGCAATGTGCTCACACTTTTTTTTTTTTTTTTATAATTGGACAAACCACCTACACAACTGTAGCACATCCTCATTGAAAGGCACTCTGGGTATCATTGCAAATCGTTAAATTATCTACAGCAAAATGGACAAAACTAATTAATGATAATTAGCAGTGTACGCTTAGGGATGATCTGTTCCTTTAATGCAGTGAAGAGCAATTAAATCGCTCAGTCCACCTGGCTATGTGCACATGTGTTTGCCTGCCAAATTAAACTTTTTATGATGCTACAGCATGCTCCCATGCTTTTATTTCTCATTTACCACCACTTTCAAAGCAAACGACTCAGAGCAGTTTGAGGTCACTGACGGCCGGCCAGCGATTTAACACTTCAAAGTTCGAGTTTGTCATGGTTGAATCGAGTCATACTGTAATTTCATGCATCTACATGCACATAGTATCTCAGGGACGGATGCATTCAGGAACCTTGCTGTACGCTCAAAAGCTTAAAGCGACCGTATATGTGCAGCGGAGCATTGGTTATAGCCAATTTATTGTTCACACTTAATTAAGTGCATTCTCCTCCATGTGAGAGGAAGCTGTGAAATATTAAATAGGCCTGGGAGCTGGCTGGTCAGAAAATGAGGCTAAAGAACCCTCTGTGGATCTTTGCTTGCCCTGAATACAGCCCTCAACCGAGCCCTTATCGCTCTGTCCTCATAAAACACAAGACTGAGATAGCATCACTTACAGCGAGATTCAAAGGCTCCCAGCTGAGAGTCCCCTCCTGTCTCATATCCAATGACTTACTTTGCTCTGTGCCTTTGAGGAAGGTGGCTCAACAGCAGCTTTTGCCCGAAGCTAGGCAGGAAACAAACATATTGTTGTCCTCCAGCGACAGTGGCTAGTGCATCGCACAATTTACTAGACACAGACGACATGTTCTCCTCCTGGCTTTAAGAGAGTCACTTAAATATGTTTCACAACAGTAATGCACTAAACTCACCATAAATGTCAATAACGCAATCTAAAAGATAACTACTGGATTTGGATTTTAAATATAAAATACATAAATATTTGACATAATATATATCAATGTCCTTTTACTGGCTGTTTTCCAGAGCTTTCAACTTCATCTGACAGTCCACGTCAATGAAAAGAGTTTATTCAGTTGTCATGGAGTCGACTCAGGTGTCATCACACAACATAAGTATGGAGCTTAAAGTGATGACAACTGAGTCAACTGACTTATGAAGACCATGAAATGTAGATCAAAGCTCTAGGGGGGGAGGAGGGGTAATAATAAGTGGAACTTAAGTTAAGATAATTTTAAGAATACATTTTTATGGTCAATTTCATAATTCCTTCCTCCATTTAGATTGTTGCTTGTTACATTTTTTTCTTTTACATTTACATATATGCACACAAGTTTCCAGTTACTATTCATCCCCTGTTTAGTCACAATGAACCACAGCCAATTGATCATGAATTCAATTCAATTCAATTTATTTTGTACAGCCCAAAAATCCCAAGTTACAAATGTGCTTCAGAGGGCTTTACAATCTGTACACATACGACATCCTCTGTCCCGGGACCTCACATTGGTTCAGGAAAAACTCCCCCCAAAAAAAACTTAATGGGGAGAAAAAGGGAAGAAACCTTCGGGAGAGCAACAGAGGAGGATCCTCTATCAGGATGGACAGAAGTACAATAGATGTCATTGCACAGAATGAACAACATAACAGAGTTATAACACATTCAATGCATATGACAGAAATGATTCATATAATGAGAGTAATAAGTAACGTTGCACTGGTGCAGAGCAACACCAGTTCAGTTCATGACGCACAATTAATGCAATATGCATTTCCCAAATAGGGGACATTGCCAAATCATTCACAATGTTAGAGTAAAGAAATTCCTCTCCTGTCTACCAGCACTACGTGTCTCTGCACCAGGGTGACGCTACTTATCTCTTTGCATTTCTTTGGATGGCAAAAAGAGATCCGGAGATTGTCCCCTCAGAACAGAGATCCTTATCCTAAAAAGATGTAACCGAGGCTTTATCCTTGGCCCTCTATCTTGATGTCCCCTCCCATAGCTTTCATTTGAAAAAAACAAAAACAACCCAGTTCTTTCTCCAGCAGCCTTTTATCAAACTCTAACAGCTTGTACAGCGACGGCAGCATCGACAGCAACAACCATTTACTCTCACTGTTTCAGTCTGTGAATAAGTGAGGTTTCAGAGTGGGGCTGTCGACGCGGCAGAAGCTAAATCTATCATGAGAGTCAGGCACTGTGTCGTGGAGAGGCAGGGTGGCTGGAATGATTATAGATCAGCTGTCATCTCGAACTCATCACTGATATGATGAAGAGCATCATTTCACAACTGCTTCCATAAGCCTGCGGTTGAATGGAGATTCGGTAGCAGCTTAGAGACGCATAAAAGCATAAGCAGCTGGTCATATTTTGTGAACGTTTCAGTCATTTAGGCGTCAACTTAGAAAATATTAATTAATTAATAGCACACCATTGTTATACGACAGATAAAAAGACTCTGAAGTAGAACACATTCAAACACATTTCTTTTAAAAACCTGAACACAATCAAACTACCGGAATTATGTTTTTTGTCAAAAGATTCACATGGACCATTTACTGGAAATTTTCCAGAGCTTTTTGCCACATCTCATGGCAATCGTCAACAATGTTTGAAGGATTTGATTTACTGTTTGTCTTAAAACATTAAAATGAAACAGTCAAAAGCTCAAATTGGATTACATATTTCACCAAGCGTTTCTACAGAGCTATGTATATGAATCTGACTCTCGAATATTTGGTCATCAACTTAAGTTTCACGTAAATAACACATTTACTTTAATTCACCGAATGACCTTTTCTGCTCATTAGCATGCATAGAAGGGGATCTGTTCTTTCCATCATTGAGGTGATTAAGATTTGATCCGGTTGCCTTGTCTGCTCTTACAGGGAGTTCTTGTGAAACTTATTACGTTTTGTGTGTGTGTGTGTGTGTGTGTGTGTGTGTGTGTGTGTGTGTGTGTGTGTGTGTGAGAGAGAGAGAGATAGAGAGAGAGAGAGAAAGATAAAGGAATTGGAAATACTAAATGAAAATGACAGGACAGAATGACTTTAAAGTGTGATAAGCGGAGCAGAAGGGCAGTGAGCAGACAGACATGTCCCCGTGCTCTGTGTGGTTCTAATGTTATGTCTCGCTGAGCAAAATGTAAATGTTTGGTGAAGGAGCGACTGTCTTCAGCTGTGTCCTTTTAAAAAAAAGGAGAGGATGACACAGGCTGAAAGTGGATACAATCATGAAAAAACTCCTAGAGTGTCTGTTTTTTGTCGGCAGAGTAGGTGTTTACCTCCAGTGCATCCCAATAATAAGGATATTAATCTATTAGCACTTTACTTAATTCACAAAAAGCTAATGTATGCCCACTTACAGCACTTTGTTCAGCATTATAAATAATGATTCCACATTTTCTAAGTATAACCATAATGCATCCTCGATCTGTGTCAGCAGTTTTCTCACCAGCTTAACCGTTCTTTAAAGAGTGTGTCTCTGAAAAATCTACACTGTCATGCCTCCAAACAACCCAATGAATCAAGACAGAGGCCCGAAGAGCACATTTCCTTGAAGGTGTGCTCTTTTTTTTTTCAGCCCCGTCTCTTAACTTTGTCCACTTAATTTAGAGCTTTGATTCACTTGAATCCTTTCTTTATGTTGTCGGTGGGGCCGCTAAGCACTGTCTATTTGTCCCCTGATGGTCTGACTGCTTAAACAAAAAGTCTCATCTGGACTCCAGCCAATTTATATCTCAGCAGCTGTCGGCCTGTCAGTTGCATTTCATTCAATCGGAAAGAATCTTTCTCACGCATCAAAAGGTGCAAGCTGTGAAACTGATGTACTGTCTCTGATCCCTGTGCTTACAGAACATAGTAAAGAAAAAAAACAATCTAACTTTAGATGATTTCTTTAAATTAACGTTATGTGGTGTTGCATTCTAGGGGTTATTTTGTTATAACATTTCATAATCTGTGTATGTACTGGACTCATATTCTCTTTGTCCCTCTTTTCAACTTATATAGCTACTTATTTCTTACATACCCCAGAATGACTTTCAGCATTCTTCAGAAGACGGACCTGACATGTTTGAATTCAGCTGTTAGGTATGCATCTGGGTGGAGAAAGTGATGACAATTCCAAAAGCAAAAAAAGGAAATGTTGCGGCTTTGAATACCAGTCTATTGAAGCTAAACTCCTGTCTGAGTCTTTTACAATCTAAAAAAAAAACCGAGGTCAATAAAGTTAAAAAAGCATCCAATGCAGAGAACTGTTTCTTGTCATCACAAAGTTCTGTTTGTGTTGACTCACAGTTGACTTGGTTTTCAGCCACGTATCCCCCTGTCTTGATCCCCTACTGCCTGGCTCTGAGTGGATGTTTGTCCCCATTAAAGGAACCATGGATGTTTCACCATGTGAAGACCTGTAAGACCACGGTCTGTGGGCAGCTTCTTTGATCAGGGATGGGTTCCGTGGAATGTTCAGGGTGTTCATGGATTTGGAAACAGAACAGTTTTCTGTTTTATTAGGGTGGCTATGCATGAGATGTTACATCGTGTCTTTATCTCAGGAGGGTTTGTGCGGGGGTCTTTTTATGTTCTAGTGTGTTTTTCTTGTTGGTTTTTTTTGTGTAGTTTTGGCTTATTACTCTGCTGCTCTCAGAGATAAAAGGGAAAGAGAACATTCTGTCCCCGACTCGCAGGATTATTATTCAATAATTTCAAATCAGACAAAGCAAAAATTGTAGCAGGTGGCAGAATGGAGTCCAAAAAAGGAAAAAAAAGAACAGCTGCAGGTTTAACTGCGAAATGACGCCCTAAAATAACACAATTCAGTTTTCTGTTCCAAATCTGTTTCGGTTTCGTATATACAGTATGTTTATTTTATATTGTTGGTTTGATCTTGGCAAATCCTTCCTATATGGGTAAGAATAACTGCATTAAAAGTTATTGAAATAATGTTCCCGTTTGTTAGACAGATGGCTTCTCTTCTTCGTGCCAATTAAATCAAATAATTTGCATAAAAAAAAAAGACTATTCTAATATTCATTAACGTCAATCAAACCATACTGGCTTTACTGAAAAATACTTTTTTTCTAATTTATCTCTGGTATCTAGCATTGCAAATGTTGGTTTTATTTACTTACTTTATTATCTATGAAGGTTTGTGATGATTTCTTTGCAGAAAATGTTATTTTCTTTTTATGTGGGTGAATTGACCCTGTAACAGGGTATTTAATAATTCTTTCTATTTTTGGTAGTAGTAGTTGTAGTCAGTAGAAATGGCAGCAATGCTAAAAAGAAAGCCCTTTACAGGATGTCTGTAAAAACAAGTAAATCAATCACAAACAATATAGTGCTTTTGGAAAAGCTAAATATTACATAAAAGTATGTATTGAAAACCATAATTTCTAACTGAATGTAGTTTACTCACCACTGTCACCCTCAAACACTCAGATGAGGTTAAATTCCCAACAGTAAAATCAATTCAAAGAGCTATAAACCCCAAGGACAGGCAAGAATGTAATAGGTACTGGGACAAAACCTTTAAATGCACAATGACATGGAGAGTTAAGAGATAAGAAAACAAATACAAGAGAAATATGACAGTGACAGATAGGAATACGGCCAGCGGCGGGCCCACAAAAGCGAGGTCAGCACCACTGTCCACTGGCAGGTGAGATCATTGTGCAGCAGGTGTCTGAAAGAGAGGGTAAAACAAACAGACGAGTACGGACACACTCTCAGAGTATATATATTCAGCCGCGCACACACACTCAGGCAGCAGACAGGCAGAGAGTGTTATGTTGCAGCAGGCAAAAGGCAACTCCGGACTGACTCCCAACTGTCGTCTCCTATTTTAACACAGTGAAACTAGAATAAGAGTAAGGTCGCTCATGGCTCTGAGTTTGGAACATGATGGGTTTGGACCTACAGTAGTAGTCAAATCCAAATAAACATTTAGAGATTACACATGCTGACAAAAACCAGCCCTCACAGCACTTAGCAGCTCCACATCCCACCTGCTGTGATGAAACAGCAGGCGAAACAATGGGAAAAGAGGGCAGCTGCATAAATTATATGCCATTTTCTGATTTCACCATTTTTCGGCCGGAGAGAAAACAAAGTAATAGCATTACATCCAATCAAATGTTTTCAGATGATGACCTTTTATTGTCTCTTAGCTATGCCTATGGGCTTTCAGGTGAAACAAAACAACCCTGCAGTGATGTTCAGATTTGTATCATATTGCTTTGAATCCCGGTTAAATTAATGGCGCTTTTACAGAGGCAGTTTTTGATCATTGTCAGAAAAAGCAAGACACCAAAGTTTTGGAAAACGTGTCAAAGGAAAGTAAATAACGTCTGACTCTCTTTAATGTTCTGCCTTTGAACTATGAGCAGCCAGAATGACAGTTCATTGTTTAGTTTGTTAGGTTTGATTAAGCCCAATGTGAATGTGGTGTGAAGTAATTGCACTGCATTTTTGCACTAATAGTTGTATTTTGGGAACATTCAATGATAGATAATTCTGTTTACCGAAACAATTTTGACTACAATAATTATAGAATGAAATATCGATACAGGCCCATCTCTAGTCTCAACCAGATGTCATGGCAGTCTTGTCAAAAGTTGTCGAGACATTTTACTGAAAACCACAGCTGTCAACCTCATTGTTGTGCTAGAGAAAAACTCAGGTGTCATTAAGATTCATCATCTGTGAACTATGAATGTCCGTACATCATGTTATGTCAATCAGTTTGGTATAGATGTTGCAATATTTCACAGGATAAGTGAAACATGTGTCATGTGGCTGGAAAAGTCAGAACATCACCAAAGTAAGTGGGCTTCATCCTCTGGGGGGACATGAAAATTTAATGATAATCCATCAAATAGTTGTAGATAGACCAAAGGGTTGGACCACCTGACAGAGAGTGCTGTCCTCAGGTTGATAACCGAGTAGATAAAGCAAATGAAAACAGTCGTTTTAAGTAGATTTTTAGTTTACAGTTCATGCTGTGCTCTAAATGCAACCTGAAAACATTGTACATGTTAACCTGTTTCCATAGTACTAATTCCATCTGTGCATTAACAGTTATGCTTATTCAACAAGCTGCTGCTGAGTTTCTTCTCCAATAGAAATATTGTTTAACTGACTAACAATTTACCTTCAACATTTTGCCATTTTTTGCAGCTAAAAGGAAGTCACACAAATGTTAACTCAACTTAGCTAAAAAAGAACAACAGAAATTTGCGCTGGCCACATCCCTGGCTAGTATTAATATAATTATAACTAATTATTTTATTTGAGAATGGTAGCAGGGCCTACTGTTTAATCAACCTAGTATGGTAAGGGCCAAAGAGAATACTTGATTTTGATGGGCAGGAGGATGTGTTCTATTTTAGTTTCTATGTTTTGAAGTAGAAGTAATGTGTATTCTAAGACTGACTAAACCACGTCACACTGAATATATTCATTCACGTATTGAAATAGATGCTTGATAGTTGTGCGAAGGTCAGGGACAGAGGGTGGAGCTAAGGGCCATGAAAGAGGGGAAGAGTCAGAGGTCAAATGGAGACGATGAGCTGATGAGAAGCCTCGGGTCATTTTGAGCTACCCAGGGAGGTGATAATCCCCCTACAGAAGGGAAATGAGAGACAAATAAGACAGAAAGGTTTTCGTTCACATACTTTTTACAATGTTTCTGAAAATATTAAAATTCAGCTTACCTGTGATGTAAAAGTACCTTGACCAGGAGCCATCAAAGACAGGATCTAGTGTATTGCCTCTTTGCTTTGCTCCATCTTGCTGATTCTATCCTCATTCATCTTCAGCAAACACTCAGTGTCGGGGTTTCTATGGCAGCTGCTCCCTCAGATGCTAGATGAAGCCGTGTTTTTATAGATGTAACTAATTTTGCTCGGACAGGTTCCAAGATCATTAGAACATAGAACAGCAGATCTCCAGTCCGCCTTGGTATTTCCGCGAAAGGTCAGTGGACGTACAATATGTTTTATTACAAGAGGCAGATGGAATACGAACAAAGTAGCTGTGTGTGATGTATGGGCCGACTTCACAGAATCAATAAGGCTGCAGAATTCTGTATTGTGCTTAGAGGGATGGATTGGAGTGCATTGTGCATTGTGGGATGGATCGGTGTGCGTGTGCGTGTGCACAGAAACACAACACAGTGCTTCTCTTTCTTAAGATCTAAGACTGATCTGTATTTTAGATAGGTAATACTAAAATAGATATAGTCAAAGCACTGCATAATTATAGTGTGTAAACTACAAATTAGCCTTTAAAGGCTGCTGCTAGTTTGGATTTTGTTTAAACCTTTTTACAAGATTAGGTGTTACTTAATCAGACGTTTGAGAATCTCCATTGGACCAATAATAGTGTCCTTTGAAATATGCAGTGTTTAAAAGCTCCAATACAGATCAGTGTTTAAAACAGGTCTTGCATGGCTGAACAGGGAATTACTAAACCATTGTTTTCGGCTAGCAGATTACACACATTCACACATCTTTAGTCACTGGATCTCACTTTGTTTAACGATAAAGAGGTTATCTTGGCTTCATTAGAAGATTTTAAGAAAGCTAGCTGTGATTATTTACACATGCATCAAAAACAATACTGCTGTTATGTTAAAATAGTCTTATTGCGCTTCCATACATTCAGGGAGCTCGCAAGAGACCGATTAAGTGTCGGTTCCAACTGCTCAGAGGACACTTTTATCAAGATCCAAAAAGGATCACACCAATGCAACTTGATGGCATCTTTTTTTTTCGAATTTATTGTAGCGGATGTTGTAAAAGATTTTTCCAAGCTGAGATAACCCTGGTGGCATCATTTGGATTATTTTTTTCAGACGTGAAAACGCTCCTCCAGAGCCACAGAATTCTATTCATAGGCTGAGTTAAACTGACTTTTATGTTTAACATAAGCAGAGCTGTTTTGATGTTGTTAATTATATTGATTTAGAATTCACTGGAGAAATGCTGGCAAGAACTGTACGTTGTTAGTTGGTGCTAAGTCAAGCAGTACTCAACTTTGCCAATATCTGGCATGTATGAGCTGTTCAGGCAGCTTCCAAGGCTCTGCACACAGTCGCTACTTACCCCATCAGCTACTGGTGAAGCATTCAAAAAGTGCCGAGATAACAACAAAAGGCAGAGCTGAAAGGACTATTGGGACTTTGGGGAAGCTGTTCAACGACAGCATATTGGGCCTATAGTATGGAAAACATTCATCAGACTCCGTTCTTGTGAAACCTACATCCTCTATCCACAGCCTCAGTCAGAAAGCCTCCAGGAAACAGGTCAGTGAACAAAGCGAGAGAGGGAGAAAGAGAGGAGACAGAGAGAAATAGGATGGGAGACGGGAGGAGGGGTAGTCAGAAGTTGATAAGAACTGAGCTGTAATGTTCTTCTCGAGACCAGCTGCCGGAAGAGCTGCTCGAAGGCAGACAAAAACACCTCCCAGTGCGCCTCGCTGGCCCACAGTGACACCTCCCAGAAGTCTTCCCGTCGGCCACTCAAGAGCGTGACTGAGAGCTGTCACCCAAGGCAACAGCATACAGCGCTGCAGTGCATACATGGCTGCCTCACCAAAGAAAGAATTTCACAATGACAAGATTTTCAGACGTGGAGCTGTGGATCAGGGATCTAACCCATTTGGCTAATTTCTTCAGTTGCTTTCAGAAAAGATGACATTTAAAGACTCAACGCTACATGAAATGACGTGCCGATGTGAACATTTTCAGCAGAGTAGCGGGGGAACATGGCTGAAATATGTTACCCTGGCAACAGTCTACAGAGGGAATGAAACCAGATCATGTTGTTATGGGAGCAGACAAAGCTCTTCGAAGTTATAAAACACTGCCTGCGCTCTTAAAATTCGATTGGTTATTGATACATATTTTGTTTTCCTCAAGAGTTGCAGGTTCCAGTTTGGTGAAGCGTATACAGTCTTTTATAAATCAATTCAATCAAAGCTCATTTAACCTAAAGAAGTCCTTGGGAATGGTGTGCAGCGGAATTCAGCTGAGAGCTTTTAGAGGACTAACAAACCACCTGGTTTGTACATTTTTTTTGGGGGGGGGGGTATACAAAGTCAAAATCGAGCTGTGCAGCAACTATATCAGTGACAAATGTGCTCAGGTTGCTCTGACAGAAGGGGTGGTGGCTCTAAGCCGCCTCGCCAACTGGTGACAGATCAGTTTTACATAAAAGTCCCACAGCCCAGAGGCCTTTTCTCTGTGGTGAGAACAGGAGTGTTGAAGAGGGTGAGATATCTAACAGTCAGTTCTGTTCGCTGTGACTGGACTGCTGATCTTCATCACCACAGTGACGTGGTCTCTGTGTGTGTGTGTGTCTGTGTGAGTGTTAAACTGATTCATCATTTTGCTGATGCAGTGGGCCTCTGGTGGTCTTCCATTAAATATCAGATAGTGTGTCCACTGCTAATTCAATGAATAATAATTAGAGCTGAATAAAAAAACTACTGTAAAAGTCTGCAATTAAACTTTATTGCACGTTCTATTTCTTTTTTTACAGTTTTTAACTAATTCTTAATTAAAAAGGTTGAATGTATGCCAACGTTCTCCATAGATTTGAGTTACTAGGTCTAAATGTTGTTTCAGATATTTTACAGTATGAAAAAATGCAGATGTCTTAAAGCCTATGTATGGTCGGATACCAAACACATTTAAACATGCAGAAAATATTAATAAAATAATGGCTTTATAATCATTTGCATTGTTATCAAACCGTGGTGTACTCGTCTGTCTGTTTTGTGGTCTCATTTGAGATGATCAAACTAAATTAATTTGCAAAAAAGTGAACACAGAAATAAAAAAGCTTGCTAAAAGACTAAATAAATTACCAGTACCTGTTATACACATTTCACTCTGATATTAGATTTCAGCTGAACTTGGGTTAAGCAGTTAATTTATGCAAGTTTAATCTCTGATCAGTGATCAAGCAGTGATGTAAACAGTGGTGGAGCGGTGGAGATGCCTTCAGTGCCATGGTGGTGAAAATGAGGTCAGCTAATTGGGACAGCTAAATATATTTCAAAGGGCGCACCTTCTCCTTTGAAGGTGAAACGTATATCCAGAGTCACAGCTGGGGATAATGAGGTGATTAGCACCTTTTGATGACCACAGATTGTCTGACAAGTGCTTATACAACTCTGGTACAAGTAATGTACAGGAACTACTGCACGAACAAGGTATGTAGTTGTTGCAAAGAGAATCTTTTCCAGAGTCCAGCCCAAACTTCAGACAAGATGACACAATTAAAACTAACATAATTGCCAATTATAAATGTTGTTTTCTGTTAAATGCTACGGTACCGTCTACACTGAGCATATACTGCTCACCCATGGCAAATATCAGGGAAGTCAGTGATTTCAGTGTTATTTTGGACAGTTACCATTGCATTTTTTTCGTCTCGATCTTATTTACCAATCTTAACATAATATCTTCATTTATAATGTATTTTACTCAATAAATGAATAAACCATTCTCCTAAATTTATAAGTATAAATTAGGAAAGTAAATGAATGAACTAATGAATGAATAAATAAAATGCACAATGGTTTTTAGAGAGAAATCATATTCTACTCCCTATTGCCACCAGGTCTTTAAACATCTGTGTGGGATATGTTTAATTTCTCCATGGAAGTAGTCCATTTGCACATTTGTTGACACAGTGAAAATTAATTATGCATTTTTAAAGTTTAAATTTGCCTTTTAAAGCTGCCTCCCATAACCAAATCAATAAAAATACTTTTTTTCGCAAGTCCAACAATCTCACACAAAAATTTATAAAAGTCCAAAACCTCACAACAGCAAATTGGGTCCTCTACTTTCAATCAGACAAACAGTTTCACCTGTGGTCTTTGTGTGTCTGTGTCTTTGTGCTTGCTACATAGTGAGGACCTAAATACGTTTTCAACAACTGAGCGAGGACATCTTTGGAAAGAGAGGACATTTTCACTTCTTCAAAGACCAGTGTTAAGACATGGTCTTAAGGTCCAGGTTAGAATTAGGTAAGGGTGAGAGTAAACAATTCCACTTGTAGGCAGTGTGGTTGTATAGTTATACATTTGCAAGCATCAGCATGTCAAATCCAGTCAAAAAAAGACAATGTCAAATGTTCAACCATAAATTGAATGTCTTGACCTTTAATGCAGTGAACTTTAAGTTCAGGAAACCACCATTGTAGGATCTTACATTTTTAAAGCTGTTGTATCAAGCATTTTGTTCTGAAGGCTTTTAGAAAACCAAGGCATTCACTGAAGAGCTTGGTGCTTCAGGTTCCATTAATTTAATTCTGAAAGCAGTTTTGATGATAAAGTAATTTGGTCTGGACATATTCCAATGTAGAAAGTGTTGACACATGGCTGTCTTCTATTCCATGCTTTTAGAGAGCTATGTTAAAACATAACTTTCAATGTCATGTCATATGCAGCTGAATACATCACACACCGTGATAACTGTGGCTTATACATCATCCTCATCAAAAGGCTAATTTCCTTTGTCATTACTGATTCACGGATGAAAGAATTAAAAACCTTCCAAAGAATTTTTTAGACCAACCAGCTCCCACAGCAACAACCAAACATAAAAAAATTGTGTTTTGTGCTCTATGCACTATTGTCTGTAACTACAATGTCAGTATTACAAGTCCCCAAGTCGACAGTGTCTTTATCTTACTTAAACATTCCCAGATTAAGTGAGAACTGCATTTAGTTTTTTTCATTTTTATCTTTTTTGAACAGAATGATAGACGAAAAACTGGGTCCATACCACAGCTTAGAGACCCTGCAGTGAGCAATAATAAGATGTGTTTCAACATTTTGCTCTTGGTGACTAATTAGGGTGACCTCATCAACACTGGAGGAAAAAAAATGTACCCAGTAACTTCTTTTCTGTGTTTGGAGGAGGATTTCTGTGAGCAAACCTCCCTGGTTTCATTGAAACGTGGTCAGATGTGACAGAGGCTTAATGGCTTTTTTTCACAATCCTCACTGTTTCTAAACGTTGCTGTTTGTGCCTGGCTTTTCTTCCTTAATTAAACATTTCTAAATTCCCTATTGAAGAGGCACACATAGATGTCTCGCCCATTAAAAACCTCTTGCTCCTCATTCTTTTGCTGTCACATTCCAATGCCAGCCAAATCCTCTCCGAACAGCCGCTCCATGGAGAAATGGGTAGTGCGTTGGCTTCTGGATGTGAATTACCATATTTGGTAATAAAGTAACATGTTGTCAAACTGTTCGCTCTGGTATAAGCTGCAGCCCAGTCATGGAGGATATCCAGTCTCTAAGCATGAGCTCAGAGACTTTTAATCCTGGGCAAACTCAGAAAGCTCACTCGGAGTGTGCCAGGAAAGACTGCCTGAGAAACATGACAATGGATGGACGTGACACAGGGACAGGAGGAAAGCTCTACAGCTGTATCAAGTTCAGGGGGTGGCAATGAGGGGTGCTAGAATATATTATTTCTGTTCTATAATGCCATAATGTGATAGGATGTTGTTGTTGTTTTACTTCTAAGAGCAGATGTGAGCATTGCAAGTCCCATCTTTCTCATGTTTTGCATCAGAAAATATGACAACCTTATATGAACCCATTTTTTATTTCCTACAGTGGAAATAATACAGAGGATGTAAGGCTGGAGAATGAAGTTGGATGAGGAGTCTATGGTGAAACAAAGGATATGCCTAGTATTTGATAAATGGAGCTTGGTCAGTAGCATCGGTATTTCGATATATTTTACTTTACTAGAATTTTTTTTTTATTTCTAATATTATAATATGGGTGAATATATGGGTTAGAAACAAAAACAATTTACTTTTTATCACTGTGGATCTTTTTTTTCAGCAGAAAACAACATTTGAGCGCATAAAGACATAACACATTAAAATGTATTTAATCCAACTGATCTAAACCAGTGAAAATCACTAATTGAAGTCTTACGTAGTCAGTGATGGAGGAAGTATTTATACGATATACTTGGTGTAAAGTAACACTACCAATTATAAATAGTATTACTATAATTTAAAAGTACATTATAGTATTATCAAAATATACCTAACTATCAAAACTGAAAGTACTCATTAAAGGGCAGAATGGCTCCTGTCCATGTTCTACTACATCATATTATTTGATGATACATTAATGTAGAAACAACCTTTTACTGTTGCACTAGGTTGAATTGGAGCTATTTGTACAGTAGTGTAAACTTTAACATGTCAATCAAAAAGTTTTATATGTAAATTTACAACCTGCAACGTAATTGAAACTGTATAAGTCAAATGTAGCAGAGGGAACATGTATAACGTAATTTAGAATGAATGAAAGGTTTTACTGTCTGTTTCATTATACACGTGTGTAACTGGACATGTGTACAGTAACAGGACATGTATTTGGAATGAGTCCAGAAAACCATCAATTAATTGTAATTAATTGAATTAATGAAGACTAAGGGTATACCTTATATTCCCTTCCTCACTGGCACTCTTTTTCTCTCTACATTGAGGCAAATCTGTCCTAAAAACGATTACATATAATATAACCAAATTAAAATTGTTCACATTTGTAACCCGTGAACAGAGTGCCATGGCTTGTTTAACATGTAACCTAGCCTCTCCTCTGAGGAATGTTTCATCGCCTTCACTGAATTGTGGAGAATAATTTCCAATTAGATTGCGACAGTTAAACAGACGACACACTTTGGGTTCTATTAGCTCCCAGTTAGACAAAAGTGAAATTAGATTAGTGAGGTCTGATCTCTCTCTCTGTGGCCACACTGTCATCTGCTAAAAAGATTAGGAACGATGCCACAGATTGATGGAGGTGGTCGGAGCGTCATTAGCTGTTTGTCCCAGTTGACAGCGATGAACATTTTATTGCTTGAGTCGATGGATCAGTAAAGATTTGGGCAGCACATGGATACTGGCAGTGGATGAAAGCTGGCCCTGCCCCCGTTTATTTTGGCCCATTCTTGATGAGCTCTGCATGTTTTGGGACTCTGGGGGTACAAAGACAGAACAGTTTGAAGTAGCCTTAATGATGAGGAAGTTTACTTTTTATTATGTGGTGAATGGTTTGAATACCCCATCCAAAATAGAACATCTGAATTTGAACTGTATTACACTCTTACCTGCTCACAAAATATTGCTCGTTGAGTCAAGCAAGTAACTTTAGGCTTTTAAACACACATGGGCGTGACAAATACACAATAAAAAAATGCAAAATACTCGCCTGTGAATTTTATATTTCGAGGGCTTTTATTGGGAAAAATAAGAGTGTAAGGAGTGGATCTGATGGAGTAATAAAGTCTGCTGTCTTTGTTCTGTCTACGTCTGTCTGCATTTGTTTTTGTTATGAATAAAGGCACACCTCAACACGTTCTGCACAACGTGATTAGTTGATGCCTAATTATGTGGTGCGAAAACTAAAAGTGTCACTTTTCTTGCCACATATTCAATGATTTGTCATTACGTCATGACATCACTGGTGCAACAAGAGCACACCTCAGAGGTGAAACAGACTTGAAACTGTCAACCAAAGAGGTGAGACAGTGATACCCCGTTTTTTAGTATTACTGTTTGCTGTCACATTTTAATTTCTTCCTTTTTTTCTTTTTTCTCATAATTATATTGTCACAATCCCATAATTTAATAATACCCCTTTAAGTACAGTAGTGTAGAGTTGCAAGGTTGGACGAGTTGGTTACAGAAGTATTTTTACCCACTCTGAATTCCCACTTCAGAAGTATATTTTTTAATCATATCCCCAGTGCCCTTTTAAAATAGAAACACATGGATCTTTTGGACAATTTAACCTGTTTTTAGCCACCAGTTTGAATTGTTTTTCGCCTTCTTTGTTTTTTGAGAAATAATGTTTTTTACATCACCTTGGTATGGCAAATGACTTTAAATACCAATGAGCTTCAGCCGTCGTTGTTGAAGAGAAGAGGCGTAAATCAGAGTTACTTCAGTTTTCTAACAACTGTGCTTTTTAGTATCTAACCGTCGTTATATGATGTATAAGAATCATCACATTAAACATAATGTTAAGAACCACGCTGGGAGTAATACAGTTGCAAACCAAAGGCTAGTACATTTTACTTTTTCATCAAAGAACCAGACATCTAACGCAGATGCTTGTCTTTTTTTATTGATTTTTAAAGCAGAGATGCATGTCTATCCAAGCTGTTGAAGTGCTCGGTCAGTCACCTGACATTGTCTATGAAGAAAATTAATTGGACTTCTACTTTAGGAACCCTGGGTGCCCAAAATGCCTTCTCCAACTTCAACTTCAACCTCACAACTCTATCGGAGACAGACAGTTAAAGTTTAATTTAAGTTCTTTGTGATCCAAGTGAGTCTGTCTTGTTCAGCAGAATAGACAAAGACCGAATACTCAGGCTGCTTGATTCATTCGCCAGAGACAAATTTGAATGAGCTGCTGTTCATTCTGATCCAAAACTTCAATAATGAAGCTGCTCAGTGTTTAACAGTACAAGAAAATGGCTGTAAAGAGTACTCACTGTGTGTGTGGGTGTGTGTGAAACCTAAAAAAATGGAATTGAATAAACCTTTCCTAAACATCCTGTCTTAACATAAAGACGGGAAGACAAAGCTTCTATGAGAGTCTGTTGATAACATTCCATCATTCCCATGTTGCTAAGCCCACAGGACACACTCTTTATGCTACCCAGCATGTTTCAATTAATCAACGATAGCTGCCACAGCCAGAGCAGAAGTAGCAGGAAGCATACAGTATTTAAATCAAGCCACCTAATATATAATATATGAACTCCACTTCTCTTTATCAGCAAGTCATCCCAATTATATTGTGGCGAGGGAAATGATTCATTAGATTAATTACATTGGAAGACACATATGTACAAGTCAATAAGCCTGATTCACTTACATTTGATCAATACACATTTACAAGCAACATGCCAATCTGCTGACCCTGGTAAAATGTTTGAGAAACAGCCCGCAATCTCAGGATTACCTTGACACTCAGCGCTCATGTTTATCTTCAGTGCACAGTGCCCTTTACCAGTCTGTGCATAATGGATGTTGGAGGCCAACAAAGGTACTGTACTGTATGTACCTGAGCATGGGTCATGAATTATTGAACAAAGGTGATTTTGCAGAGTCAACAAGAGAAGGTCCCAATACAAATAATATGACGAAAATGCAAAGTCATCATAAATGCTGGTAGCATACCTTAAACGGATCTCAACAAAGGTGATCATTTAGGTCTAATAGGATCTAAAGAAGATGTCTTGAGTACTGTATATCTACTATGGACACATACGTTGCTAATAGGTGGTGGTGAATCTGTGCACCGTAGCATATCTGCCCTGCCACATATTCTCATAGGAGAAGCCTGAAATGGTTTTCTGCCCGAGCAGAAATCAAACAGAAGACAGAACCATTACAGTATATCATGATCCAGCACAGATGTATATCTCATATGAAGAATTAATGTGCAGTTTTGGTGAATGCTTGACATACTCAACATCGCTTACTCCCTCTGTATCAAAAAGTCATAGGGCAACTCATAAAACTTTCACATAGTGACTGGCGTACAGTGGATCTTTTACTGTTGAATACAAGCACTCCCCTGGCAAAGCTTATGGAAAGATATCTATAAATCAGCAGAAAGAGAAACCCTTAATAGGTGTGTGCGCCCCTAGTGTGCTCTCAACGATTTTGATAACTGTCTTGGATGTATACAATATTGTGAATTATTGCAGAGAGCTTTGAAAGCATCACAAATAAATGTCTGCAGTTTGTTTCACAGCATAAAAATATCACTGTTCCAATTCAGGTGATGTGCGCTAAACATCGAGCAACACACCTTAATAACAAACCTCTTTCTTCTGCTTCAGTCTGTTCACAGTTCTCAAGAGGAGTGTACGCCATTTTCGGATTCTACGACAAGAAGTCTGTGAACACCATCACGTCATTTTGTGGGACGCTCCATGTCTCCTTCATTACGCCCAGCTTCCCCCTGGACGGGAATCAACAGTTCATCATCCAGATGAGACCCGATATCAAGGGGCCCCTCCTCAGCCTTATTGAGTACTACAAGTGGGACAAATTTGCCTACCTGTACGACAGTGACCGAGGTAAGTCATGGACACCATTTTTGAAAGGATCTTTCTAAATTTGATTCCACAAAAGTTACCACTGATGTTGGCATCATTAAATTACCATAATCATGACAGAGTCTAATGGAATACATTCTTGGATGTACAACTCGTTAAATACCAACACTTGTTCAGTGGCTCAAAGCTCCAAGCTATGACGCTCTGGGTTCCCTCTAGCATCAGTTTTGCACATGTCGGGGAATGCGTGTCAGTTTCCACTCATTATAGTCATACAATACAGTGTATTTTCAACATTAACTTCCAAAATAGGTTTACTTAGTTTTTAGGTTTACTTACGCAACAAAACAACAGGTTTGAGCTACATATTTAGGGCACGCAATTATTTCTACTTTGATTGAAAACTACATTGCCCTTTGAAAATGACATTTTTCTCATTTTAACATGACACCGTCTATTGCCCTTTGCCTAAACGATGTGATTATGTCTATTTCCAAAAAAGGTTGCAATGGTTTGACCTCATGCAATCCAAAGATTGTGTTCAAACTGCTTCTTTCTGCACAAACACCAGTTATATGCAAAATGCACTGACTGTAAGCATGTAACACAGCACAGGTAAATCCAGGTAAAGGGCATTTTGGTTTATGACAAAGAGCTTGTCACATACAATCAACTATAGCACCTCCTGTGTTTGGGAGTCTGTTTTACGTAATATAAATGGGAGGGGAGGCAGTCAGGGTCATCTTTGACATACAGTAAAGGTGATGTGCCCTGCAGTTGTGGACTTCCACACCCGTTCTACAAAGAGGCGCGATTTGTTTGCATTATGTGTTTATGCTATGAACACTGACGACTGGAAAAAGTCATATCTGCCTTCACAGCTAAAACTGTGCGCCCATTATAGTGGTAGACAGAGGAGAATATATAGGAGGATAGTTAGTTGTTCAATAGTATTGAGTAGTACCAAAGGAGAATAGTTATAACCAAAACAGGACCTGTCATTGCTTTCCTTTGATCATTTTTCTTTCGAATTTAAGTAGATTATATAAATATACATTCCCTGATTTCGTTTTTGCACTCAGTAGCAACAACAGAAAATGCCAAAAACTGCCACAAAAGGACAACAAATTATAACAAGAAGAATTTGCATGTGGGAGGAAGAATATAACATTTGAAGTAAAGGTAAAATCCCAATTTGGAATGGTCCTTAAAAAGTTTTTGATTTGTAATTTGCAAAAACCAATCGTGGTATTATGTGGGATTTGGGGAGTTGTAGCTTTCCAGTAACTTTATGTGCAATTTCCAAAAATAATGACATTGTTCCAAACAGGTAGGGTATTGTTCAGGTGTTACCACATTTATTTTTCTTCAAACAATTTTAATATCCTAAATAGGTTGATTGTTGATTGATGACATTTGCATATTAGTGGAGGGCATTACTGTATTAGTCACCAAAGCCATACAGGAATTGACACCGGTGGAAGGTTTTACTTTTCTTTTTTCTTTTTTTTTACAGTTATCTGTGTTTCACATGGCTAATTAATTGATTAGTATATGTATTACACTAATTGTGTATCAGTCTGCACATTTCAGTAAACATTTAAAGAAAAATCATTAATTGTGCAGTGTCCCTCTGTGCTCAGCCTGTGAGTTCACCTGTGATAGCGATCCCAGATAAGATCATGGACTGATTTTATGCAAGTTAGAAAATGATCCACCCTCAAACTGTAATATCCAGACTTACTTCATATTCAAATATATTCCATCTCTATTCTTTGATCCTTTTCATCAGTGATTATTTTTTTCAATTCGAGATTGATCTATGTCTGGAAATGTTAATTTAGCAGATGTTTCGCTGTCTGAATGGTTCTTCACATGCTTTATCAGTCTTCAAATTTCAATATTTTTTTCCACTCACATCTGGTGTCTGAATATCACACAACATGGTGCGTAAGGTGTAAAGACGATAACGGCAAAAGGGGCTAAATAACACACAATTGCTCTTTGTGCGTTATCTGTCTTTGCTGTGTCATGTCACTCATTTCGTTGTGTCATCTGCTAATTGTGATTCAGTGACTTGTACCCTTGGAGAACAATGCAGCCTCCTGCAGCACAGAGGGACTGTCCAGTGCTGAAAAGGAAATGTCTTCCAAAGATAGGGTTCCATTGTATTTAAATAGCTACTTCAATGAAAGAACATAATTAAAACCTCAATCATATCCAGTTACTTTGGAATTACACTATCAAGTTTGTTTTCTTTCTTTCATTCTAATAAGGGTATCTGGCTTTCAGGTTTCACTTATTAAGCTTTAATGTCTCATTTTAGAATGAAAATCATTCATTGTTTTTTTTATTTTTTGCACACTAAAAGGACGTAGTTGTGGGATCACTTTAAAAAAGCACATTGCAGGTGTTGAATGATTCTTGATGAAACCCGAAAGATGGCCTACCAGAAATTTAACTAATATACAGAATGGCTTAAAGTAACAGGAAGTGTGAGCTCTCTCTATACACTGGTGTTTAGGCTGAATACAGTGTAGTGCCAATGGCTTAGGAGGGATTTAGTGCATCCCTGCTCTGTATTAACTTTAACTTAATGTTTGACATCACTTAAAGTCTCACCACGCATGCTCCATCTTCACTTGATCTATCTACAGAATCTTCCTTACGCTATACCTTCATTCTCATATTTTTCAACATCCTCTTCTTCCTCTTTCCATCCATTGCTAATCTTCCCAGTCAGCTTTGCCCTGACTGACAGCAAACCCAAATACTGTCCCCCTCCGAAATCAGAGGGCAGGTTCCAACCAGCTTTTTTAGTTTGTCCTCATGCTAATGCTCACTCTGACCCGCTGTCTCTACTGTATGTCCACTGTGGCACTAAAGGGCCTGTTGT
Source organism: Ophiodon elongatus (assembly GCA_016806645.1). Taxonomy (NCBI): domain Eukaryota; kingdom Metazoa; phylum Chordata; class Actinopteri; order Perciformes; family Hexagrammidae; genus Ophiodon; species Ophiodon elongatus. Next base: position 1,559,226 of record JACSYO010000150.1, on the reverse strand, counting down.
GCATATTTCATCATTGCATGGCTGTCTAATTAGGTCAGTGTGATCCACTCATTCCCATGGCAACAGAAGTGTGGAGAGAGACACAGAGAGAGAGAGAGAGAGAGAGAAAGAGAGAGAGATTGTAAGTGACTGAGCGAGTCAAAGACGGAGATGAGGCAATAGAGTTGCCACTGGTTATGATGAATTCTATTAGCACATTGAGACTGATGGCTGAACCAACACTACTATTGTCAGCTGTTGTCACTCAGTCAGTTTAGATAATGTATGTACTGTATGTGGGCGTATAGGCACTCTGAGCGTTGTGTTTTGCATTCCTTTAGCTCACTGAACGCCGACATCTTCTCTTAGATAATTTATTACTGCCACTTAGAATAATAGCTAATGAACAAAGGAAGGTTTTTATTTTTTAATTGGGTTATTTGGTCAACATTCCTACGAGGAATTGTGTTTGATTTTGCACTTGACAATTTACATCCAATTTCAATGTTTAATGCCCTTTAACTAGTCAGTGTGAGACCCCTCACAGACATACAATTCAAAATGTTTTATTTTATCAATAACCTCGATCTTTCCCTAACCTTAACTGAGTGTTTGGTTGCCTAGTAAGGCTCTAAACTTAAAGCTGCTTTAATCTAACACAGTCTCACCGCAGTTTGTGAGATAATACAAAATGCAATTGTTTTTGTGTACAGGGACACAAATTGTCTTCTTTTTCTTTCTTTTTTTAACTCATCACAACTTTTTTTCCAGGGCAACATTAAGTTACAAAACAAAAGTCTTGTTTAGGCAACAAAACCACTTAGTAAAATTTAGGAAAAACATATTTGGAATTAAAATAATTCCGTACACTTAGGTTTAGGCAACACAACCATTTTAGGTTTAGGAGACAATTTAAGCAACAAAACCACAACCACATTTTCCTCCACAAGTCCTGTTGGAATTGTTTTTTTTTTACAAAAATAAACTAAGTGTAAATCACGGCTTCTCACAGCCTTTCGTCTAGCTAACTATTGCTAAATCAAGTTGTATATTAATCTTGAAGCTTGGGCTTAAATATACACTGCATTTAAATTAACAGTGGATCAAAGGACAATGTGTTTGTTAAAGTTGTTGCGAGTAGTGACAAATTTATCTGATGCTGTGGTCCCCCTCAGCTCTACGTAGCTTTGCGAGTGGGTGGGCCCTCCTTTAACTGTGGCTATAGCCATTTTGTTGTTGTTGCTGTGGCTTTAGTTTTTGCTGTTCCAGCTGAGTTTTGTTACAGCATCTTATCTGTACCCATCACAAAAGCCAGGTACAGCCAGCAGCTTGCCCTGTGGTTGCAGCCAGTGGCTATGACCACAGTTGGCTCACTGCCTTTGAACAAAGTGGAACATTTACTGTAACATGAAAAAATGCAGGTTTGTTCCTCAGGAATTTGTTAAAAAGAAAATGGAACCAAAAGAAGAGTGAATACTGGTCTTACATTCATCAGGTTGTCAGCAACACAACTACAAATGAATACTAATGTCGCTCTGTATCTGCATGATGTGTAAATAAGCAATTGTTTGCAACAATGCCATAAACGTAAAAGGTGTTAATATATTGATGCTGTTATTGCAACCAAGTGGCTACAAACCAAACCAACCAAATCTGGTGTTTTGCAGAGTTTTTGGCTATAGCGATAGGGATGTATATGATTATGATTACATTTTACTTACCCAAATAGGTTGATCTTGCGGTATTTTCTGACTTCCGTTGACAATGTATGTAGCCATTTGCATGTTTTGATTGTTTTAATTCATATTTTTCACAATACTTTGAAAAATACCACTTTCAAATTCAAAGAATTCAAAAAGTCAATTACCATTAGCAAAATCAAGTTCCTACTTTAACGACAGCATTACTGCCACGCTACTACCTAAAACCACTTTTAGGTATGTACTGTATGCCTGAGGAAAAATTATCAACCTTTCACTTGGATTAGTGAGGAAACAATAGCTTGAAGCAAAGAGATTATAGCTCATATCAAGCTTGTATTGAAATGCTTTCCTATATGCATTATTTATGAGCCTTTACTTGCCTCATTTGAATAGTTTTCCATCATATTTTGCATATGAACGTACAGTCACATACATCAACCCATCGAGATGCTGTTGATCAAGGAGTATGAAGTTAGGCCTTTACAGTCAAGGCTGCATGTGTGATCACTGGAAAAAATAAATAATCTTCTTTCTGTGAAAAACAAAGGTATGTTTTACTGTTACTCCACCTTTACAGTTGTTATCTCTACGCTTTATCAAATCGCTGAATTACAAAATGTAATGTAATACTAGTTCATGTCTCTGATTTCCCCTCTGACCTTTTAAATTAAGTGCAACTTAGTGACAAATGTGAGGTCACATCAGTACAATGGTACTTCTGTGCCTGTTTAAATAGATGGCATGATGTTGGCTGCAAGCCAAGAAACAACATATGTCTCATTCTAAAGAGGAGCAATAACAAACCGTTCTAATCCAAGGGGGAATATGCTGCATACAGCAGTCTTTGAACTGCAGAGGAAACCAGCGAAGCCAAGTCTCCGCTTGAGTTCTGTACTTAGAGGAGCAACATAGGTTTTTATTATTTATTTTTATATCACAAGGTACATTGTACAGATGGACTGATAATAGTTAGAATAAACTGATGTGCAGCAGATTGGAGAAAGGAATCCAAAACATTTGAATTGTATAAGCAATGGTCAAGTGGTTTAGTGGGGCTATTAACTCAGTGGTAAAGACCATTGCTGTTGGATATTTAAACTGATAATACAACTCACTTCACCCATCTACTATTTTAAAAAGCATGGGCAGGAATGTATAACTACTTGGTTCAGTCACTAATCCTATTTATTATTTTATTATGGAGGGCAACCTGTTTACAATCATCATATATTAGCTACGTATGTGTTCTTAGCTGGCTAGCTTGCCACTTATAAAACTTAAGAGGATACTGTAGTAAGGTTAAGTTCAGAGTTGAAGGTTGTGTGAAGCTTCACTGTGACAAAAGGACTCCTGGAGGACTGTGCAGGGCTAAGCTAACGTTAGCTTGTGATGTTGAGTGAATCCCTTCAGATTGTTGGCCGGCTGCTTGTAAACCAAAGTGCACCACAGTCAATTTTTTGCATATGTTAAAAGTATAGAGGGTATAAAGGCTTTGGACATTTTTGGAAAGCACATTTGACGGAGCTGGACTGAGTAACGTGTAATGTAACACATGCTGCGTAAAATAATATTGCTAATGACTAATTAATAAAATAATTACTTTTCCAGAAAACAAGCAATTTTCCCAACACTGAAGGCCTCTTACCACAGGTAAAATGACAGATCTGTTCAAATCTTCATTTAGTTTTTATAGTGTGCTTATGGCTATTTTCAGCCATATGCTGGTTAGGTCCATTTCACCAGTGTGATTTAACTGAAGAAAAAACTGTGTTGCTACAGTTACTTTGTGCCCATATTTAGAATACTGGTTACAGAGTTTTAGATGTGTAGTAATCCAGTTTTAATGAACACCTGCTAGACAAACAGATATAAACATTTTCTGTGACGATTATATAAGTGAGGTGATTATCAAATAATAATGCACGCAACTCATGTGACCTCACGATGTAAACCGATTATAAAAATATATGTCTATTTATATTTTGGCCAATACACAGTTTTCCTTTAAGCAAACTGTGTTGGTACTGCTGCTACATAAGAGCAAATCGAGTATAATAAGCAATTTACAATATTTAGACTTACTGACAATAGATAGAGGCACATTTTACACTGATATGCATGATTCAAGGATGGCCCTACACTCGCATATAGGCCTACTGGTCAAAGACACTAATCAAACAAATTATCACTTAACCTTAACCACCATCAATGTAGAATCAACCTTACGCTTACATTTTACTTTTATCCATGATGTATCTTCTGTGTAAATCACTCTAAATTCTAATTATCTCATTTAATAAGCATTGATGAAACAGTGAAATTTTACCAAACCATAATGACCGTACTGTAATTATGATGTATAGCTCATTCAGATAAAACTGCAAGCCCCCAATTTCCTCCCCATCATCATAAAACTATTGCTGCATTGCATGAAATTGATTACATCAGTAATTCACCTTACTGTAGCAAGGAAATGCTCAAACCGCTCTCAAGCAGCCCTCTGCAGACCAGGGATCAATATCAGAGAGATATTCAGCTGTGAAATAGAGGGGGTGATACAAATATAAGTTCAAATGGAAACTGTAATATTTGCCTTTAATTGATGGAAATGTCCTACGTGTACTTTAAATGAAAACTACAGCATGTTCTTTAATGTTTAATTTTTCTTTTTTTGGTTTTGGAGTAAAGAATGATACAGGTGTGCGCATAAGATGGTATTGATGTAAATATTGTTTAATCAACACTAACCCACTTCGGCAGAGGGCAGGGATGAGTTGCACCAGGTTCAGTGCTTCGACTAAACACATTCAGTATTTTTTACTGGTGGGAAGCCAATGAGGGATGAGGGAGGGATGGAGAAAGTCACACACTTGTCTACGCTAAAGGCCAAGAGAAGGGTGGGGAGAGGCAATGGACAGATGGAAGTCCATTGTTGACTTAGGAAATAACAGTTCTCAAGACAATCTCCATTAAAGGTCTGTTTACTCGCTTGGACTGGAGCTTTCTGCCATAGCATACACTCTATATCTGTTTGCTCAGTTGTCATGGAAATTAAGATGTTCAAACTCTCTATAGTTCTGACATCCATCTATATTTATGACCGCTGATAACGCAATTTCAGTCGGCTGATAACATTCAAAGCAGGTGATCATGAGCACTTTTCGGATTTCTCCTCTATGTTGGTTTAAACATTGAGCTTGACAGTTCATACTTGACTTCGTAAACAGGGAATGTCTTCTGAATAATGTGATTAAAATAATGGAAGGATTATGAAAGGCTTGAACATCTATAGCTCAACTGAGGCATCTTCATCTGCTGATGAAGGCTGTGTGATATGGTGAAAAGCTTAAGTGGACCTTGAGTAGAGATTGTTTTGTCAACAATATTCAAATATATAGAAAAAGAATACTCAAAAATTGTATTCAAACATAAATCAACAATATAAAAGTTTTGGTATTGGTGCATTCTATTGTAACACCCACTTTCCTCCCACATGTTTGTCAGGTTCATGTCAGAACACCTGTGAGTCATCCTGATGAGCTCTTTATATAAGGCATTCACTCTCTGTTAAACGTCCAAAGGGTTTGAATAAGCAGACAGTCAATAGTCTGAAATGAAAGAACTATGTTTACCCATGCTTTTGAATAAGTCTTGTCTGACACACAATTTGTTTTGAGTTTATTTTCACAACTTTTCTGCTTCTGCCATTTGTGTTTGTGCTCCATTGCCACAACGTCCCTTCTTTGTGGCCACTTCTAAAGTTTGTATGACTGTGCCCTTACAATAAGACATGCAGAAAATGATATACAACAAAAAATACCCCATTCCCGGAAAGCTGGTTTCAACGAAATGGGAAAGGGCAACAAGAACGAGACAAGGATACTGTGCAGAAACACAAAATATGAAAATCTTTTTATTCCTACCTTCCCATGGTGGCGGTTTTTGGTTCCATTTGTAAAAGGATGTCTCTAAAACCAAGACTTCTCCAATAGTCTCCAGTACCAAAGAATACAACGGATAAATCAGTCAGACAGAGAGTATGAATAATGTTATAACTCCATTTTCCATCCTCAGGTCTAACAACGCTGCAGGTTGTTCTGGACACAGCAGCAGAGAGGAAGTGGCAAGTGACAGCAATCAACGTGGGAAACCTAAAAGACGAGAAGAAGGATGAGGCCTACCGCTCTCTGTTCCAAGATTTGGAGAACAAAAAAGAGAGGAGGGTGATCCTGGACTGTGAACAGGACAAAGTCAAAGACATCATGGAGCAGGTAAAGAGTTTTTTCATTCTGTTCACATTCATTGAGAACCAACAGATGGAGAGTTTTCTTGATGTGAAATTTAACAATGTTAGCATGGGGGTTTTGGTGTTGTTATGTTGTCTTTCTTTGATATGTCAGTCAGTGAAGTAGTTTTGTATTTCCCTGCTGACACCAGACTTTCAAGCCAGTTAGGTGTACTGGGATTCCGGTAATGGAATATGGGATGCTCCTGTCTGTTTTCAGCTGTTGGAACAAATAATGCACTAACTGCCGCAGACTGCTGTCGGGAGACAGACCGCTGTGGGTTGTTTAGGTTCAGTTTCTCTTTTTTTTTTTTACTTTTCCATTCCACATTTATGAGGCTTTTAGAGTTGGTGTGTGAATGGAATTCAAGATTACAGTGAACTAGGTGAGGCAGGCTTCTGGTTTGATGGCAACTCAAGGAAGCTAGCATTTTTTCTTTTCGTATGTTCTTGTCTTGGCTATCAGAGAACAATGGAGGGAACAATAGTTCACATGCTGCCTTTTGACTGCTTCAATATTATTACGACAATCTCTCAATATCTCACTTTTTGGGGGGATTTTGGTTCCACTTATCATAAAGTTCTCTGGTTGGGTTGATTTTGCGATTATGTTTCTTCCTTTTTATTTTTTTCCATCATTTTTTATTTATGTTTTCAGTGTTGCATTAAAACACTTAAATTCAGAACTACCTAAAAGTGAGACCATGTGAGTAGTGGTGACGATGGAAATGTAGAGGATATTAGACAATAGTGGAGAAGAGTCATGCAGTCAGAGAACTGACTCATTAATGACTCATCGAACAAAAGTGTGCTAACATTAGCTAAATTAGCAACTATAATATACTGGTCTTACCAGACCAAGCAAACTAAATAAACCACAACTTAGTCAAATCCATAGAAAAACCAAACCAAGACACTTTCACTACTAACTAAAAGAAAATAAAGCTTGGTTTTCACAATTAAGCATATAATTGGTAAACACTTCTTTGTATCTGTTCATGATTATCAATTGAAAAACAGTCAAGAAGAGAAGAGAAAAATCTAAATATCTCATTATGTGAGAATATAATTACGAAGTGTAAATAACACTCAGAAATTATCTCCAGTTTTTTTTTTATTAGTTTAATGCAGGAAAGGCTAACAACCCTATTGTCCTTTAATTTCTCCTGGAGGAAAAAAGTGTTTTTCAGCCAAAATATGTGCATTTGATACAGCCTTTAGAAAAAGAACATTGTCACATGGACCCAGCAGTCCAGCAGATGTGGAAAGGCACCATAACAATTGCACTAATTATTAATTTAGGCTGTAAACAAAACTGCAATTAAAGACAAAACAGATGCACATAAACAAGTTATATTTACTTTACTTTTTACCCAGGAGAGAGGCTTATCGATTAGTATTTAAAGCATGCCAACGTCTGTTTAACCGAATGCTGAATTAAATCAATGCCCGCAGCCTCGGTGCCTGTTTATCTGGGAAAAACAGAATCCATTCAGGTGGAAGTTTTTGCTTCATGTCAAAGACATTTACGTGGGAGATACAAGACGTTATTATACCAATCGGAGGTGCCAGTCAAGCAGCGGGATTAGTTTTAGGTGTGTCATTTATAAGAGGTACAGAAATGCTACATAGCTGAGATATTTCTGTTATTTTTTGCTTTTCTGCTCCACTGATAGGGAACGTGTATTTGCAATTGGATATATCTGTCTAGCAGTATTTGTGACTGTGAACCCCATAGTTTTTTTTCATTCAGTGATAATAGCCAGGACTGTCAGCCATGTTAGGGTTTGTAATGACAAATTACAATGTCTGAATGTAATGGTAGATTTGTATTCATTACATTCATGATTGCCTTATCTCTGGTTATCAGACTGCTGGTCCATTAAATAATTGAAATGAAAATTTTCCAAAATACTAATGATAACCGTTATAGCTTTGAAATGGCTATTAATCATATGGTGAATCATTTTAAAAAAGCCAAAATTTTCTAGTGGAATTTCTATAATGCTATCTTGTTTGCCCGATAATTTATTCATTATTCCAGTGGGAGCTTATACTTTGTGTGTCTCATAACCCTACAGGTCATCACAATTGGCAGACATGTTAAAGGCTACCACTACATCATAGCAAATCTGGTAAGTTGACACAACTTCTACATTTGTTCAAGGATTGTGTCATCACTTTGTATGTTTCCAAAAATGCTTCTTTTTGAAAAAACAACATCTCTCAATTTAAATTTTTCAGGGATTCATTGATGGGGATCTTACCAAAATCCAGTATGGCGGTGCCAACGTGTCAGGATTTCAGATTGTTGATTTTGATGATCCTTTGGTGTCCAAGTTTGACCAGAGATGGGAGGCCCTCGAAGAAAAAGAGTATCCTGGTGCCGACAACAAAATAAGGGTGAGTTTTATTTCTATTTATTTATTTGCAGGCTGGGATTGTTGAGTGAAAATATCTTTGCAAGCGCAAATGTAGCTCCTTTTCTCTAATGTAACGAAAAGTATGCTGTTTCCATCAGCATCACCCAACTAAAGATTTGTATGCATTGTTACACTTACCTCACATATACATTTTCCCATGAGCTGAGTGTTGGCACGTTGAATAAAAATTTTACAATTTAATTTGCATGCAATGTAAATTTAATCAGGATGTTATTATAGTTGCCGCCTATCCTAGTCCTTTGATGTAACCAATATAGTGCCAGCTCTCTCTCGCCTCCCACTCTTTGTCTCTAAACTACTCACTGTAAACTTCTCACATTGAAACATGAGCCATCGCCAACAATATTCTCCCACAGTCTGTCTGCAAAATTGTCAAAGTTCAAGATCTGTTTTATAGCCACACAGCGAGGCTGCTGCAAGTGGTTCAAGTCTGGGTGAAAAATCACTCTGACATTTACAACGCAGAACAAACTAGTGCGGCACAGACCATAAATACAGCAGGAAAAAATAAAAGACCACCAGACATAGGCTATAATATGCACTCTAATTAGGACACGATGCTTAAATGCCAAGGAGGACGAACAGAGACTGTGTTGTGTGTGTGTGTTTAGATCTTCAGAGGAGGATATTTTATTTTCAAAGGGGTTGATGTTGGTCCTCACTGGTTGGCAAGTTTAATTTAATGGCAGAACTTGGAGTTAAAGCCTCTTTTGTCAACTAATTATTCAAACCCTGAAAAATTGATGAGGCGAGTTTGTGTTCAAGATCCATGGTTTGACTTGAGGCACAGACATGACACGTTCTATGTAGTTTGCCTCAAAACATTGAAGAATAATATTGAGATGCATATAAGCAGTTGAAAGATGTCGCAAAGCCATCTGAAGTGAAGTGTCTCATTCCTGCTAATTGAGACCCCACAGATTTGGTCTTTTTGCCCAAATGGAATGAAGTTGTTGGGAAATCTGCCCTGCCATAACAAATGACAAAAAATAACTCTGTCCTGGGGGCTCTCACCCAACACCAGTGTTAGATATTTTGCTTCTCATCTCTCTGGTGTCCTTTGGTATTAAGCAACCTTTGACCAGCTGTACTGGTAAACATGAGCTGCCTGCACAGTCTACAGTTTACTGACATCCGTTTTGTGATTTCTTGGTCTTAAAGTTCCAAAATTTAACTCTGTCAGTGTTTTAAAAAAAGAAAAGAAAATAGCTACATTTTGAAAGGATAAGACTGAAAAAAAATCCCAAAAGGCCAAAACCAATTACATTTGCTTTAGATTTTAGCAAATGTTACCAAATCAGGAACAAAATTTAGTGTTTTTTGTGATCGGCTATTTCCAGTTTTGGATTTGGAGCTCTTTTCGTATTTATGGTAGCAGGACACGTGTGGGTTCAACTCAAACTAAACTACAGTGTCCATGAATATTATGTAGTGAAAGAGCATGTCATCCATTGCGAAGGAATGGCTGAGTGATGAGTTCTAACAGTTCTTGAACAACACAGGAATAAGCTATATCACGAATAGGAGAGATTTAATTTCATGGGTAGGAGTTAGGGCGAAGCCGAGGGACTCCTACCTCTCTGACAACTTCATTCCCAACTTCTTTTCCCATTTTTCTGCTCTAGTACACATCAGCGTTGACCTACGACGCCGTGCAGGTGATGACGGAGGCCTTCCGCTACCTTCACAAACAGCGCATCGACTTCACCAGGAGAGCCAACAATGGTGACTGCCTGGCCAATCCTGCTGTTCCGTGGGCTCAGGGAGTGGAGATCGAACGCGCGCTGAAACAGGTAACACATTACACATACACACTCATCCTTTTGTTGCTGAAGCCTTGTTGCCGTGGTAACAGCAGATATCCCTGAGGAAATGCACAAAACACCCACAGAAAGTACTTCATATTGAAAGACTGAAGTTTTCACCATGCTCAGATGTGCTGACAGCTATTCTTCAGAAGAGACACAGAGGTCCACCCACAGACTGTCCTCTGAGCTATGAATCAAGATTAGCTTCACTCTGAAATGGAGCTTGAAGCTTGAATCGCCGGTTACGCAGCCACCTCAGCATGACGTAGGGTTGCATTTCTCCAAACGTTGATTCTGTTTCAACTTTTCTTCTTTTTTTTTTTAAATGCTCTTTCATTCAGATTATTGGGAGGACTGGCATTTTCACTGCAATGCCAGATTTGGTGTAGCCTAACATTGTAGAAGAGGAGAGAATAACCAACCACACTTTTCCTCTTGCACAAAAGGAAAAGTACAGATACTTCTCTCATACCTTTATGTCTCCTTCCACTTTAACTTACATTAAACTAATTGTTTCAATAAGAATGAAGAATTATGCAAAACACAAAAAGCTGTTTTCATGCGAAAGAGCAGTCGTTGTGTACATGCTGTGTCAGCCAGGTTGCAGATGTCATGTTGTAAAGGTTTGATTTTCTGTCTCTAAGGTTCGTGTGGAAGGCCTGACAGGAAACATCCAGTTCGATCAGCATGGCAAGCGAGTCAACTACTCAGTGAACATAATGGAATTAAAGACCAACGGTCCCGTAAAGGTTGGCATCTGGATGGTTAAATACATATCTAATTTAATATAACTGTTTTGTTTTTTTTTATCTTGTGGATGGTTTAAATTTGAGGATCAGATTATGTAAAGCAACACTCTTACAGTAGTACTCAAGATTAATCAAACACATGTTTCATGAATGTTATTGTTCTTCCTCCTAACAGATTGGATACTGGAATGAAGTTGACAAAATGGCTGTCACCAAATCGGATGTCTTTGCAAATGACACAACGGGAATGGAAAACAAAACAGTTATTGTCACGACTATCTTGGTAAATATCAGAATATATGATTGTATAACTTAATTTAAGCTTATTTAATTGTCTTTCCGGTGTCTCCCTTCTGGTGTTAAGTAGCTGGGGAAACAGTTGGAAACTTTATTTGATTTAGACTGAATTTGGCTATAAGATTGAGGTATTTTAAATCTCACATTGTTCTCATAATTACATTCCAGCCTGATCTGAACTAATTGTTTTTTAAGATGCTTTTAACATTGTAATTTCAAACCCCTTGTGCTGAGCACTGTTTTCTGTTTTTGTCTCTGTCCTCCAGGAAGCTCCGTATGTAATGCTGAAAAAGAACTCTGACCTTTATGTAGACAATGAGCGTTACGAGGGTTACTGTGTAGATCTGGCCGCGGAGATAGCGAAGCACTGCGGATTCAAATATCAACTGAAAATAGTGGGGGATGGGAAATATGGAGCCAGAGATGCAGAGACTAAAATCTGGAATGGGATGGTTGGAGAGTTAGTGTACGGGGTGAGTAGTCTTTATCAAGAAGTAACTTAAGTCTTTGATTAATACCACATGCCACTTATTCTGGTTATTTTTTCCTTTGGTTTGATAGAAAGCAGACATCGCGGTGGCTCCTCTGACCATCACGTTGGTCCGAGAGGAGGTGATTGACTTCTCCAAACCCTTCATGTCTCTGGGAATCTCTATCATGATAAAGAAGCCTCAAAAATCCAAACCAGGAGTCTTCTCTTTCCTGGACCCTCTGGCCTACGAGATCTGGATGTGTATCGTTTTTGCCTACATCGGTGTCAGCGTGGTGCTGTTCCTCGTCAGCCGCTTCAGCCCGTATGAGTGGCACACTGAAGAATATGAGGACGGGCAGATCCAGACCAATGAGTCGACTAACGAGTTTGGCATATTCAACAGTCTCTGGTTCTCCCTTGGAGCCTTCATGCGCCAAGGCTGTGACATCTCACCTAGGTAGGTCACAAACATCATTAACTGTCATGTTATTCTCTGTTTAATTAACCAAAAATAACTTGTGACTTCATGTATTTATAACTTGGAATGTAAGTGTGCTTTATCACATTTCACAGCAACTGCTGACAGAGATTATTGGCAACTGTAATCTTGCAAATTGCGAGTCAACAACATGTATATTTTGTTATGCTAGCGGTCTGTTGGTTCAACACTTTAGTCCGGACTGAAGTATCAGTATCTTTGTCATGGACTTACTGGAATCAATAGGCAAGGAGGTTGATTAACTTTGACAATTCACTCACATTTCTATCTCCACCAACAGGTCTAATTTTCAACTTTCCAACACTTTAGTCAAATAAAGGACATTTCTACTTCATCTACTTACTGTCAGCCACAGTTGTAACTACTCTCAAATTATTGTTTACAAGCTAAGTTTAGCGTAATCAAATGCTAATTAGCATATCATACTAAAATGCTAAATTTAAGCATATTATCATGATAAATGTTACATGTCGAACATCTCCATGGTGACACCCAGTAGTTTTTAACATACATGTTGACATTCTAGATATAAGTTAACAAGGTACTGTTAACACGTTGTCATATGTAGCTTTGCTACTGCACATCAAATAAACTATTTTGATTCAGCTGACAATTACTTGTTTTCTGCTGCTACACAAAAGACAAACCTCTTTCTCATTTCTGGCAAATTTCTTCAGAAATAAAATAAATAAATAGTCTTTTCAGTATTTAGCCATCCATGTTTCTAGTTGGTAATGACCTTTACAACCTTTTAGGGCCACTGGCAGTACTGAGGATATTTTATCGTATGCAGTGTCAGTGCTCGTAGGAGAAGTCCTGCTGTATTATTATTTATTCATAGGTGGTACAATATATATATATATATATATATTATCTTTAGATTTACTCTTTTCATTCTTTTATTTTGTATTTTCTTCATACAAATTCCCATTTGTGTTTGTACAAAGCTTACATTCATTAAGGGAGTTGGAGTAATGGTGCTTCTTCATTGAATTTAGTGTCAGATAAACTTTTGTATATAGATATTTAATAACTTGTGAGAGCAGGCCCTTGTAAGTAAGGTTTGAGTCATGTATTCCACGGAGATGAAAGATGATTCAACGTGTCTTCACTATCTCATCCCGGTGATATGAGAGATGTCAGCATGACTCTGAATCAGGAGACAGTGTTATATAGTGCAATATGATGTTAGTTTATTTCTTCAACTGAAGGAAGGCTGTCTTTTTAAAACAATATTTGTTGAGCTTCGAGGCATGTTATTAAACCCTAGACAGAACTTCAACACATTACTCTAGCATAGATTTAGTATTATTGCACACTGCAAAGGTTGAATCATCTTCACAAGTCTTTGTCCTGTATAATGATACCAGTGGTGAATAGAACAGTTTCCGTCGATTCATTTGTTTGTGAATGCATTTTTTACAATTGGCAGGATTATGAGAAAACTATCAGAAATCAAGCATCTGACCACTACGATGAAACCTTTTGACATAACTAATGAAGTGTTCATTGAAGTATGTTTCAAATATGTAAAATCAAAACAACATTGATCATTGATTGGGTCATAGAGGGGTTTCATTTGTAGGCTATCATATTTACTTTTAAAACCGTTTTTGTTAAAATAATAGTAATAATCTGACAACATAAAGAAAGGTATTTTCTGGTAATTCCTGGATTATTATTACACTTCAAAATAGCCTTTAGGAAAAGTGTGTTAACAACTATGAAACTTATGTGGACTCCACTCACTGACTACAGTTGCAGAATATTTTGTTAATAATTTATAATTTTATAAACAGACAGTGTCAAGTTATGTGGAGTGATCAGAAAACACATCAAGTGAATATTTATTTATTTATTTTTTCCAATAGATCTCTCTCTGGACGCATTGTTGGTGGCGTTTGGTGGTTTTTCACTTTAATCATCATCTCCTCCTACACCGCTAACCTGGCTGCTTTCCTAACTGTCGAGAGGATGGTCTCTCCCATTGAAAGTGCAGAAGACCTGGCAAAACAGACTGAGATAGCCTATGGGACTCTGGATTCTGGCTCTACCAAAGAGTTTTTCAGGGTAAGAGATACTATCTTTGTATTCTACACCTCTGGAAACAAGGCTTTAGCCTCGAGCCTTAGTAGATGAAATGCAATTTACTTCATTTCTCGATGAACCATGCTCCTCTGCTGTAAATTCAACTTGGTGCAAAAAAAAAAAAATCTTCCTTGATTGAGTAACTTGAAATTCCAGTAGGTGGTAACGTTTTGTTCCAAGAAATACAAATTATAATCGTCATTTTATGCTTTAAAGCAGTAAAAATCATGAAGCAGCACATACAATTTGGAGGATGAAATAATGACACCCTTAACACCTTGCATTAAAATCTGTTTTGGGTGTATGCAAATGTCAACGTACATCAAATTCCTGTCTAAGGGCCCTCTCCCCTTAAATGGTGTGAGTAATAAAGCCTCTGGAGGCTTTGAATGGTCAGTTCTCAATTGGATCTCAATGTGGACACTGTAGACACATTAATCAATACCAGAGGTAAATGTAATCAGGTTAAATCATATCTAAAAACAAGACCAATTTTAATGCCAGTGTAAAGAAGTCAATGTGCCTGGAAGCTCTTATAACCTGATCGTGCTAACAGCAGGTTCTTCTACCATTGTCTTTTTTTTTCAAAACAGCGCTCAAAAATTGCCCTCTTTGACAAAATGTGGACATACATGCGCAGTGCGGAGCCCTCAGTGTTTGTGAAAACCACAGCCGAGGGGGTTCTGAGGGTCCGCAAGTCCAAGGGGAAGTATGCCTACCTGCTCGAGTCCACCATGAATGAGTACATCGAGCAGCGAAAACCCTGCGACACCATGAAGGTGGGAGGCAACCTGGACTCCAAAGGCTACGGGATCGCCACGCCGAAAGGATCCTCATTAAGGTGGGTGGAATAGTATAACAATGTGTCCAATGTTGTTATAGTATCCCACCTACCCTGATGTAGCTTTGCTTATTTGTCTCTGGTTTGTATAAGGAGATGAGGTAAAGCCCCTTCCCCTTCCAATTCTTTAAAAACCATTGCAATTTATTGTAAGTCGATAAATTGCAAAATAAATGTTTTTTTATATATATATCTATATATATCTATACATATATATATATTTGAATAATTGCCAAATTTGCTGCAATAGTTTCCCAAATTATTATTGTTAACGACTTAATTAAGAGTGTATTGAGACTCATTCCTCTTACCCTGGCTGGATTTCAGCTGGTTATTTGAACCTATTCTAAATACTTACTCATATTAATGAGATTGTTAATCTTAATTTGAAACTTTTCTATTGCTTCACCCATTTAATCTAAATTTAGATTTCTCTCCTATAGTCTTTATGTCTAGTACTGTCCTAGCTTATGTCTTTTTCTATGTTTCTATATGCATAACATGCTGCCTTGTTGTTCTGCCCTTTTTCTCATTTGATTGACTTTGAATGATTGATTAGTTTGTATATTTCTGATATGATATTTTAAGAATGTATATAATGTCTTATTGCTTACTGTGTTTTGCTAAACCCTTGCAGTACACTTCTTTTATTTAATGACTTAATGAACATTTCCTTTGTGGAAAGAAATTGGAAGTTACTAAAAACGTTATACCGCCCGTTAATTGTGGCACTGCTTGGGTTTCAATATGTATTTAATATGCATTTTCTAATGTTGAATATTGAAGCCATTTAGATATTTATTAAGATAGCAATAGTCTTTTACTAAGTGTGCCCCTCAATTGGATCAGTTGCACTAAAATCTCCCTCCATCCTCAAACAAAGCATAGATAAATATTTTTTAATGGGTTAGTTGGGATAGATGGTGATTTCTTTAGGAAATGTTGCATGTTTTTGACATATTTCCATGAGGTCTAACCATTTTTTTTCCCCATTACTGCTGTTTTGCTGTCTCTCTTTTAGTGGAGTCACTTGCCAGACACTGTTATATGTATGTTGTGAATGTGAGTACGTTGCTGTAGCCACTAGTCCCCCTAGTCTTAGCACTCTGTCCTCACTGTTGTGTTACGGCTAAGCTCTGCCACCTTTGACAAACATTCATGTTGCACTCACATTTGATCCTGATTACATGAGAAAAGCTATTTTGTGATAGAACTACCCAATTACCATGAGAGGGGAGGGGGGGTTAATAGACGTAAATAAATTTGTTTTAATCTCTAAAATGAGGGAGTGATAGACAGACAATTGATAAGTGGCTCACCCTGTCTTACAAGTATGTTTTATCGTTTCAAGAAATGCGGTTAACCTCGCAGTACTAAAACTGAATGAGCAAGGCCTGTTGGACAAATTGAAAAACAAATGGTGGTACGACAAAGGAGAGTGCGGCAGCGGGGGAGGTGATTCCAAGGTCAGCCCCAGTGAGCAAAGTGATGGGTAACTCAATGCAACTCCCAAAAGTAAGCAGCAAACCAGCACAGGGTCCCAATCCACACTGACAGCAGGCCAGTCACCTGCTGAATCAGCTGCAAAGCTAGCAAGCCTCAGCAACGTGAATCATCAGCACGTACACATGCTGTAGCTGACAATCAGGTTCTCTAAAGAAAGTGCAAGACATGTCCCATGAGTTCAGTAGTTTGGCCTATTCCCATTGGCTCACTGTACTTGGACATACGGTTTATCTGTTGCCCTTGCTGCTTACTTCAGGCGATACGTTAATGCACATTTGGCTCTGCAAAACTCGCTTTTGCTTAGGCCAAATGGCGCATCAACGTCTATCGCCACTGCAACGGAAAGAAGAGAAAGAAATGTAAGAAAGAGAATCAAAGACAGAAAAAAAGTTTAATCAGTGTAAATGTAATAATAACATAAAATAACATTGATAATGTTATTTATGTTATTTTCCACGTGAAGAACGCCAGTAAACCTTGCGGTATTGAAACTCAGTGAGCAAGGAGTCTTAGACAAGCTGAAAAACAAATGGTGGTACGATAAGGGTGAATGTGGAGCCAAGGACTCTGGAAGTAAGGTTAGTCACTGCAGGTTCTATGTGATTCAAGCACACTCATAATTATTAGTGGGAATGACCCCATTTAAAGTAATGATAAATCATTTCAAGCAAATGCACAAACAAAGCATGAGATGCCTTGGTAAGATGTAATTTACTAATGCCTGCAGACCTACTAATGATTAATACCATTTATATTATTTTATAATACAGTAATGCATGCAATGTCATTCTTGAAATGTGCACTCCTTTATCAAAATGACCCGTTAAATCCTCTTTTTCCAGCCCCCCCCACCCTTCCAAATTTCCAAAGACAAATGAAATAGAAAGTTTTTTTCTTACAAAAAAGCTTTCATGAGATATTTATGAATTTTTATATTTGGACACAGCTACACAAAGGAAACGCTCACAGCACAGAATACTGAAATCTGACAGTGATTGGCTAATCTCTGGACCATCTATTAAGGGTGTCCAATGGTGTTAAATGTCCTCTCTGTTGTATTTGTATCACTGTCTTCCACTGTGTAGTACTGTGTGAGTCTTGTGTTTTCTTTTTTATGTTTTTATTTTGCGTGGCCTCGTGTTGATCTTAGTGTGTTATTATTGGAGTTCACACTGAATTCACAGACAACAGTTGCCTCTCACTCCTGTCCCTTAAACTATATCACAAACGATGACAAATCCACCATTGTTTGAAGTTCAAATCAATAGCAAACTGTTCCTTCACCTACCCTTTTTTCCAGTGTTAAGCTTCATGAAATCAATGACATCAATTATTAATGAAATGATCCGTGTGATAAAAAAAAAAAAAAAAATGAAGCACTTTGTTCTGAGTGATTCTCTTTCCTCAATCGGCACTTGTTTCTTTTCCTTGATAATTGATACTCACCTCTGTCTTGTCACTTAAATACTCCCAACGTTAAAACGTGTAACTGTAACTGTGTTGTCTATGGCTGTCATGTTGTCACTTTTCCACACACAGATATAGTGTGCACCACTTTGACAAGGTAGAGCCCTATGTATCCATTTGGCGTCCACCTTAAATGAATACATGGGTGTTTTTATAAGCTAAAGAAAACTCACTGTACTGTATGTGTCAGACCCCAATTGGTTTATTACTAAGCTGTCTTCCTTCTTGTCTCTGTCTATAAGTAAAGGTCTTTGAGCACGTTTGTAACAGCTTAGCCCTTTGTAATGGGCAACCCATGTAAATGGTCCTTGTACAGTACAAATTTTGGATGTAGATCCACAACACATAGACTTTATATGCACTGCAAACAAACTGCTGCTGCATTTCATTATGATTACAGTACTAACCTTACCCACTACATTGCTTCAAATTTACCCAAAATGAAAAAGCACCTGTGTGTTATGTCTTGTTATTTAATTGTGCTTTTTAGATATTATTGGCTGTCAAAAATTGTATTATCATTATTAAATATAGTGGTGCATTTTTGTGCATTTTTAGTTTTTTGTCGTGGTTGTGACTGTTATATTCATGTGCATCTTTAAATCTTTCAACCTTTTCACCCCCGCCGTGCCGCTGACCTCTGTCTCGTGTGCACTTCGCAGGAGAAGACGAGCGCCCTCAGCCTGAGCAACGTGGCTGGGGTCTTCTACATTCTGGTCGGAGGACTCGGTTTGGCCATGCTGGTGGCCTTGATTGAGTTCTGTTACAAGTCCCGAGCCGAGGCGAAACGAATGAAGGTGGCAAAGAATGCACAGAATATTAACCCAACTTCCTCGCAGAATTCACAGAATTTTGCAACTTATAAGGAAGGTTACAACGTATATGGGATCGAAAGTGTAAAAATTTAGGGGGTAGGGAACGAGGTTTTCATAAATTCCCCCCAAATGCACGCTTTTTTGGCTCCATCCGTTCCATCCTTAAGTGTTAGTGAATGAAGAGGTTGGCCAAAGGATCGTATGTACTGGTGATTTATGATTTAATGAGAGAGAGAGAGCGATATCCCCCTTTTTAAAGATTAAAACTGTGTTTGTCCATTTAAGTTTCCTTGCTATTTGAAACCATTTTCATGTATGACTGTTGATGGCCATGCTTGTTAATACCTCTGTCCTAGTAACACATTTCAACAATAATGCTTGCAATGACCATGCCTAAGCCTTTACATGATCATTTGAATCGTGCATTGTGTTACCCATTGAGATCATGTTAAGTTCTCATCTACATTCTCGTGTTTTGAACATTTATAATATTTTAAGCTTACAGATGTGAAGATGCCCTCACCTAACATGTTGCCTCCTTGTTTGTGTATGGGATTCTTGTGTGCGTGAATGTGGTAATGTCTGTGATTGCTTGTGTCTGTGCGTACACGTGACTTTTGTGTGTTTAGATGACCTTTGGGGACGCCATGAGGAACAAAGCAAGACTTTCCGTCACTGGGAGTACTGGGGAGAATGGTCGGGTGATGACTCCAGAGTTTCCTAAAGCTGTCCACGCTGTCCCGTACGCGAGACCTGACATGGGACTAAACGTCAGTCTGACAGATCTGTCCTGATCAATGAGAAACTTCTGAGTGCCTTACAATGGTTTCAATAGAACGATTTTTTTTTTTCTGTCCATCCCTCCCTCCTTCTGTTCTGGCATTTTTTTCTGTTTCTGTCTGGTGAAAAAGGAAAGGTAGGAGATGGAGGCTTCATTTTGTGTCTCACAAAGACTTGTATTGTTGCTCTCTGTCTCTATTTCTCACCATGTAAAACACCTCTCTCTCTCTCTCGCGGGGTGGAATTACATCTCGGAATTTAAAAGGGAGGCTCTTTTTTTCTAAACTGATGACACCACGCTTTTCCTATATAACTGCCTGGACTGGACTAAAATAGAAACGAGGGCTTGATTGACGGCAGCGGTTGCTTCTGGGAGTCAGAGTTTCAGTCATCTCAACTTTGTGAGTGTGTGTGTGCGTATGTGTGTGTGGAGAGTGTGGGGTTGTGTGTATCAGGATGTCGTCAAAAACACACTGTTTCTGTAGCCACCACCGCCAAACAGGATTTTCAAGCACACTTGATATCATCTGCATTAAGATGTGAAATTGTCCTTTTTTTCTAAGAAAATCGAGAAAAAAGTTTATTGAAAAAAAATATTTTTATGTATTTTCACAAAATAGCTTTTAAATAAACTTGCTTACATACTGGTTGGATATAAACATCTTAATGTGTGAGTATTAAGACAGAAAAAAATACTAAACAGCTTCTAGTTCCATATTTTTAAAGCCAAATACATTGCATATGGGGCTGAGATGTTAAAACCATGTAATTAATTCCTACTCTAAACTTTCCTGTATATTTTATTCTTTAACATTTGGTGTTGATATGAAATATATGTCAATGCTTGACATTTGGAATCAATCCTTCTATGTTTCTCTTGTTGGAGTTGGTGCAGCGGTTTTGCTTTCTACTTTCGTCTCTTCGTTTGCTTCAGTGCTTTTGTTGTTTGTATTTTTTCTGACAAAAAACAGACTTGTTTTAGTTTTAAGAGGAAATTGAACTGTTTACATGCCATCAATGCAAAATGAAAAAAATATATATAGTATGGTCTGGTATTATCGCATCACATTTTGAAGTGACATCAAAAAGAGGCATCGACATCCGCCCGGTTTAAGTGGTGGTTTACAATGCCAAATAAGTAAGAGTGCCAAATTCTAGTGCCAGTAGACATGAATATAGTCTTGATATAATCAATCACTGTCATCTCAGTGAATGTAAATGATACATTCTGTAACTTTTGTAACTAGATGTACAGTTGGTGGCAATGACAGTGCTAAGACAATAGCCTTTACGCTTTGTTTTCCAGTCACCATGTATTTTGCATTGATCTGACAATAAAGTAGCACCAGTTGCATGTTGTTGCCGCAAATACTACATACGTTAATTTCATTACTGCCAAACATGCATTTTCATTTTAATGTTGAAGTTGTGAGGTTAATTGTTTGAAATTGGAAATACAATGTTAGACATATATATACAATATATACATATATACATATATTTTATATAAAATGGTTGAATATGAAAAAGTATAGCCCCTTTTCATTATGGCGTCAAAGCTACTCTCCTTCCATTAAATACAACATTTGGTTACTTACAGAAAATACAGGATTTTTTTTTCACTGATTATTGTTTCTAAATCTTACTTACAAAACTTATGGAGACAAACACCTCTAATTACAAGGCACTTTTTAATTTATCTTCTTTTCTGAAACTGACCTGCAAAGAGTCCTCCACTGCAGCACAAAAGGAGGTAAACTGTATTATTATAATCACTGTTGTTTTTGTAATCAACAATAGAAACATATACCGTAGTCGCTTATCAATTTCATCGCATATTCAGGCTATTCTCACTGACATTTTGTATATGGAATGTGTGCTAACTTGTTTATTTTTTGGGACTCTTTCTAAATAAAAGTGGCTGATCTCTTGTTACCTCTGTGTGTGTCATTTATTCAGGATGAGTGGCTGTTACTCCTGAGGAAGGCCTCACAGATCAAGTGATGTATTGTATTTGCTGGCAATTAAATGTCTTAAATGAGATGGAACATGATTAGTAAACTTACTTAATTACAAACAAAGGTTAGTTCTGTCTGTCTTTCAGACAATTTGCAGAAATGAGTGCTAGAGTCGTAACAGTAGAAGTCTTTATCAGTTCATTAAACTCATTTAAATTAATAATAATTACCTTTAATCATTATGCCAATAGATATCAGTACAGTCCAAGGACAGTGTCATATTGTTTATTGTTTACGGAAAAGGTGACCCTTAAGGGAAAGTCCATCCAAAAAATAAAGTTAAAGATTATAATCTTTTGGTGGAATACTACATTTCTTGAAGTCATTATGAATTAAGTTGCCAACTGGCTGTGTAGTAAAACAGCAGCATTATTCAGCTGATGTAAATTGGTTTAGTACACACAAAACCATGGTCCAATCACAAAATGTGTCAGTTATTTTCCCTGATTAGACCTCTCCATAGGATTATGTGCAGATGTGCTTGATTGACATCACTCTGACTTCCCTGTTTAAAGCTCTGCACACCCACATGTTTCCACTTTCTCTGGTTGATTAGCCCCCTGCTCAGGTTGAGGCTGGTTGAAGCTGGGAGTTATGTCATGTCACTAAACTCTGTGAACTAAGGCGGCAGTCACTCCACAAAGTGACATTCACTCATCCATTTTTTTAATGGCATGAATCTCTGGGTCAAAGTTAGCGAGTGTTGAACTGGATGTGTATCATTTGCTCAGATTTATTTTGCCTCCTTGATGAAATCCTGTGAAGGGATTTGTCATTTTAAATCCCAGCATAAATGAAAACACCTGAGTTAGACTACTGGTGTGAAAGGGCTTAAAGAACTTCTAACAGTTTCAACAGGCATATTCAACAACAAACTCACTGTGCACAGTTCATTCTATGTTGGCCTCTTTACTCTGGCCACAACTGGGCCACACTCTTCTTTTTTGATTAAAAAGAAGGAACAGGGTGTTTTTTTTTTTTTTTGTTTTTTTACATTTTCTAAATCATGAGTGAAGTGCAGTTGGATTAGCGCCAACCAACTTCAGCTAAGTGTGCACAGCCCGAATTTGTACAACAGTTTCACATGATGAAGATAAAGTTCTTTCTACCCAAAGTAATGTCAATATATCAAAATCATAAAAAAGAAAATCAGGAAGACTACTTTATAGTATTTCAGCAGGTCAAAATACATGTTTTATAATTATACTATAGTAATTTACTGCAGCATTCCCTGCTCTCGTGACATTTCAAAGTGTGTACAAACTAAATTAATTAATATTTCTTGTTTTACTCTCAAAAAACGTATTTTTATAAATACAGGATTCTGTCCATTAACAGCAGCATGGTAACTCCATGGAGGATTATGGAGGATAATAAATATCTTCAATAAAGTTGAAAGCAGTTTAAAGCAAAGAGTGATGAGGTGCCTTATTTAGTCCACCCTCCTTCTGCTGAGTGGTAATGAATATCACATATCTCCATGAAGATGGTTGACTCTCCTCTGCTCCATAAAGATAATCCCTTTTTTTCCCAATCAGCCCATATGTCCTTCTCCAGTTCTTTGTATTCATTTTTCATCACACCTTAAAGTTAATTACATCATATTAAAGTCAATTTTGTCAACATGAACCTCACAGAAATTGGACTGTCGCCCAGGGACTACAGATCGAGACAATGTTTTACTGGATGTTGTATCGACTGTTTCTTCAGCGCTCATCAATGTTCTTTGAACAACAAACAAAAACACTTTACACGTATTAACACAAATATCCAGCTTGTCCAGACAGGGAAATATTGTGACTACAACTAAATATACTATATAGAATCTTGAAGAGCGAGCTGCTGCTGCTGGTCCTGGAAATATGTTTACCACTCTAAATGATCAAAGTAATTTCATGAGTACCTCAACATAGGAGCATGGGAGTTAACATGCTGCATGTTTACATTTTCATCAGTTATACGTTTTTAAACTTGTTTCTGAACGGTCAAGTTTTATTCGTACGTTTAGTAGGGAGCGGTGAATTAGAGCTGTCGCAAATTCAGAATACATTGTTTGCAATTGGGAACAACTGAACTGTACTTCATTAATGAAACACTTTCCCAAAATCTATGCGTGAACTAATTAAACTGCTGTATTAGGTTTCTACAAAGTGATGAATAGCTCTTACTTGCTGTTAGTGGTGCACAAAACAGATGTCTTACCAACTGTTCGCTTAGTAGTTACCCTTGTACATGCGAACAGGCTTGTACATCTTGAGTCAATTTTTTTTTTTTAAAGAACCACATTTTTTCAAAGGTAGTAGCTTGTGGATTCAACCTTGAGGGGTTTTATTGTATCTCCATCCAAGCCATGAGCGTTCCTCACCAATGGTATTATTGTCTTTAATGAACCAGACTTAACCCTTATTAACCCTGGCTGCCCAAAATAAGTCCCAATCCCTCTTTGCAATTCCATCGAGAATGCAAGTATGTATAATTGCTGCTGCCCAGGTCTGGCATGCATTTTCTGCTACTGTCACACCCAGGAGGAAACCTGATCCATGTCTGTTCAGTCAAATGTGATAGAAGCCATGGCTGCCAGCTAGAACACTGTTTTTGCTTATGGAGGTTCCTAATTGAGTGAAATTGCAGAAGTATCTGCTTAGTAAAGGTGCCTCAATGCCTCCTTTCGTATCTCCTTCAGCTTAAGGAACACTGGACCAGCCTTTACAAAAGGAAAGGAGACAATGCCGTCCCATAATTCTTTGCGTCACAAACACTTAAAGCAATGCACCATTTGGCCATCAATAGCATCCGCCGTCACTGTTTAATTGTACTTCATGGACTACTTGAAAATATTCTTCTTAGGAGGTGGGATTCTGTTTTAGACAGGAATCCTTAAGCCTCGGTTACTTTCCGCAAGGCAGTCACACTGACATGAGCTGATATGGAATCATAACTGGCAAACCTTTGGATCTTTTATACTCTCTACGGGTTCCCTCCGTGGCAAACCGTCATTCACAAATCTCCTCAAAATTCTCCATTTTCTCCACCCATCTGTGTTTACTTAGTTAAAAAATGTGGGATGTGCATGGAAAAGGGGTCAAATCAGACGCGCGGAACCCCTCCGAAGGGCCATGTCTGTTGATGTGATGTCATTTTTGCCTTGCCGATACTCATGACCCTTGTGGATGCGGCTTTAAATGTGTCACTGTGGCCTACTAATTTCTATGTGTTACAAATAAAGTTGGCAAAAAAATATATATATGATGTGTTTAGTGTATTTGGATTCTCTTGTGGTTCTCTTTCATGAAGACCTTTAAGCACTTATTAATCCAAAATCCTGCAAAAAAAGTGGTAAAGAAAAGACATAGGATGTTTTTATTTTTTTTTACTATTCAACCTAAGCCCAAGTCTTCCTATGATTCGAAACGTGACTTTGGGAAGATGAATAGGGGTTCACTGTCACTGTTGGAGTTCATCCCAGATTATCAAACTTTGATGTTCATACATTACACTGCAGAATGTGCGCATGCGAGGCGTTGGACTCTTGGTATTTAGAAGAGAGAGGGGAGACAAACTCTTCGACTAACTAAGATGCCGCTTTCTGCTCCAGGCAGAAATCACACTCTGCTCCACACAAATTCCACTCCACTCACATCCTGATCTAAACACTTGTGTAGAGAAGAGGGTTGTTCACCATCTGGTGTTGAGTTGGATCAGATGGCTAACGGTTAGTGGACACATCTGGTCAACTCAAACATATTGTATCGCAATGGATTTTTATCAGGTGAACAACTCTTTGAATTCTGGTCTTACCTTGAACAGTCCTTTTGTGTTTTCTATTGTTGCCATGCATTTGTGATAAAAACCTGTTTATTTGTTTGTTTTTTGCATGAAAGAGCTGTGACAAGCTGTGTGACCTTCTGAAATTGATGTGTACCAAAGCTTAAGAGTAGTGAGGACATTGATGCTATAATCTTATACCATGTCTCAGATATATTTTATGGAGTCTTTAGCCAGGGTTATGATATAGAGACAGATATTTTATGATCAAAGTTTAAATCAAGTACAGCCATATTTCACAACATGTGAGCATTAAAACAGATACAGTATATATAGAGATTAAAGTGAAATGTGTCTACATTTAGGCTACATCCAAAGATTAACGTAATTGTACAGGCCCTTGGGAGTTTTTTGAGAACAAGAAAAAGGCGAGAAGATGATTAGCTTGAATATGAAACCATCTCATAAGATGAAATTAAATGAGAAAAGTAGGTAACGTCTTAGAATTTGGAAGATAAAGTGTGTGAGAGTTACTGTCCCTCCAGAGCTTAAAGGTGTTGAAGAATTAAGCCTTCCTATTGTATGTCTTCTTGATCCTCATTCCTTTAAAGACGGAAGGATTTAGTAGCGAAATTAGATACATCCAGTTTGAAAGAAAGACCTACTCTCACAAAAAAAATCATTTTGCTTATAAAACTGAGTAATTTATGCTTTTAAAAGTTGAATACAAACACAAGCAGATCCAATTATTTCTGTTTTAGACAATCTGGTAATCTATATTTCCTTTGAATCATTTACAAGTTTCTTCATATTCAAGCAACATAAAACTGCTTGACTTTCAACCAAAATAAAGAGATTTGCATAACCTTAATCAGTCCAGCTTTTTGTAGTTTTTAGCCTTTACTTTAAGACCAGTGACTTTATAAAGGCTACTACTGTCCCATGGCTACATTGCAAACATTTTCTCTATAAGAGTAGCCACAGCCTGAGGTCTTTTGCCATTTCTTGCTTTTGAACTTTGTATATGTGCAAGATTGAGTCTTATCACTATTCACTACTAACTAGTTCTGCAAATATTAGGAATATCTTGTTGATGCCTAACTTCGGAAAGTCAACCGACCTTTGATACTATTTTGTTTTTTTCTTCTATGTGGAAATTACTTATTGAAGTTACATTACCCATGAGCGATGCTATCATTCCACCAATCAGTCTCACCACCTTTGTGCAATCAAGTGTGCTTATGGGCCATTAGTTCAGCCAATCATGGCAGGGAGGGATGGTTAACCAAAATGAATCTTCACCCATGTGAGCAATCAGCCTGAGAGGCACGAGCTCTGTCTCTCTCTTTCTCTCTCTCTCTTCCTCCTGGGTTTCACATTGCTGGTTGTCCATGGTTGCTATGATAGGATCCTCCCTGGGCTGAAGCTAATGATGACAGAAGGTACACAGAGAATGGCCTGAATCTGCCACCTCATATAGGAGACATCAATAGCACAGCCAGGGCAATGCTTCATCTTCAGGTTTATTAACTAAGGCCTGACTTCCTGCCATGGCCTCATTAAAATGCAGCAATGGCACAGAAATGCTCACACAGCAATGATGGTGCAGATTTAAGATGAAAGAGGTTTTTGCAATTCAAAGTGATTACAAATTTCATCAACTCACTCATAACCTTTTGTTTCAGCAAATTAAAAGTGTAATTTTTCTATTTGGTTAAAAATAAAGAATAACTTATGAGCAATAGATCTGGTGTCATTTATTTTCATATTGATCCATTTTATCTTTACCACATTTCCAATGACATTTGTGGTTTGTCTCGCAGCTTAATAGTCCGTCCGCCTGCTAAACTTAATGAAGGTGACACCTCACCTAAATGTCACCAGAATACAATCAAGGTGACAATGAACGTCAAGTTAATATTGACTGGTTTACGCATTTAAGAAGCCAATGTAACATGGAATATCGATATGACAGGACTTCACAAGTTTTCAATTTCAAAACATCTGCAATTGAAATGACAACAACAGCTCTGCCATCTATAACAGCAGTTCAGGTTTACTTTCATAGGGGATGAAAGGCAGAGGATGGCAGTGTCCAGACCTCTTAGAACCTGAGCGGATAAGACAGGAATGCTAATTCAGGATCAGATTAATTTACATCACAATGATTCAGAAGGCAATGGACAGGGATTTGTTTGTGCTTCACAAACCCCCTAACAGCAATGTGTTGGTTGCAGCAAAGGGAGATTACAAAATGCATTGCCCAATGTTTGCTTTGGTGGAATTCATTATTTTTGATGAATAGGCCGCACATAATTGTTTAACATAATTAATTGGAATCTTGTTTCACCTTAGGGATCAATATAATTCATTTTATCACATGAGAAGGAGCCTAGCGAAGTGAGATTATTACTTTTTTCTGAAATTAAGATCTTGTCAGAATAAATGTTTAGATTGTTATTTCATTCTCATGCCATGAGATAATACAACCTGCGGTCTTTGAACCAGGATTGAGCAGGATAACTTCTGTTGGTGTGTTACTGATGCATTAGCAATATCTGAATTTGTCCATTATTAACTAGTTGAGATGGATGATAATTGATTAGCCCTTGGATTCAGTCAACCCGAAATGTCTCCTCCCAATGGCCAATCAATTATCTTGTTGTCAAGAGAATATGCACACTAATTAGTGTTTTGACAAGAAGAAAGATGATACGAAAACCAGGGAATCTATACTGTAATACAGGGAACAAAACCCTGTCAACTTTCATTTACACTTCATTCATGTCATAATTATATAAATATTGCCATGACTGATAATATAATAAGACAAAGAAGAGAAAGAATGAAAAAAAAACGTATATTAAATTATTAGTAGTAGTATTATTAGATAAGCTATAAAAGTAAAATTAAACTGCTGACTCCATTACCCCGTCATAGTTCAGCCCAAATTCAAAAATACATCTTTCTCCTCTTACCTGTGGTGCTCTTTCCAGAAATTATGACCCGGTTACACAAGATAATCCAAAGACCTTGTTATGAGCGTATTCATATAGGAACTATGGTTGAAAGAAAATAGTTTTTTTATACAAATTGTTCCTTTTGTAATGATTTGATGGAAGTAACATTACTGTTGGGTTTTTCAAACATATTTTTCTTTTAGTGCTTTGAGCACTACAAGTCGAGTGTGCCATATGGTGTACTCAAGAGACGGCATACATCTCTATAGCCGATATCCTTAACACCCTGCTACTCAAAACTATCTAGATAGATAAATAGCACTGTGGGGAAGAGGTAAAATGTGTATTTTTGATTTTGGGGTGAGCTCTCCCTTTATAAGGGAGAAATTACTTTATATTTCTACTGTTGATGTAAAAAAGCATTCTTATTGTCCGGGAGCCGAAATGTCTTATATTATTTTATATATATAAATATTGACATCATAAACAATAGCCATGTTCTTTAAGTGGTACTAAAGACCGAGATGCTAAAAAAAGATAATGTTAAGAGTTGGGGTACACCTCTTGAAAACCAATGACATTTCCAATGCAGATGTGACATTTTCAATCAATTTCTGCTTGAATTATGCACAGCAAACAATGGAATGGTTCATTAGTGTTTGCGCCATTTTTGTCTACTTGTTTATAGCTCTAATGGGGGAAGAAAACATTCCTTTTACTAATCACCACAGTGAGTGATTAGAAACCCTGAGTGACAACCAAAGCATCTCACATCTCACTGCCACACAGAAAAGCAACATATTCCTGAAGCAGCCAAGGTGGTGGGTGGTGTTGTATGCTGTAAAACAGTTATCCTCTGGCTGGGTTGTCATGGCAACAGTGTTAGCTGGGTTTCTCATGTTCCAGTACAGCGTGTCATCCCTGTAGCTGCACGTTGGCGTGCAAGACAGGGGGGTGGGGTGGGTGAGGGGGAGGAGGGTCTGCTCCTCCATGCATACCACCATTTAAAGTCATCCATGAGAATAAAACAAACAGCCGTTAGGTTTTATCTGTAGAGCGGGTCTATAATCATGTGTGATTCGGGACAGAGTGACAGTGTGGGGTGATTCAAAATGAACCGAGAGCTTCTCTCTTGAACGAGGTCGAAAACATTACCATGGTAACGGACCATGGAAAGCTGTTGTTCTGTTGTTTTCTATCGCTTCAAGCACGTCGAAGGTGTGCAAGCTCTTTTGAGGTGGCATTTCTTCTGCAAATGTCACAGATGCAACTTAGACGCAGCAGCTGCGTTTAATAGTAGTGACATTCAAAATGAAGCAAACTGAAGATTTGCACTTTGATCACATTTGTTTAATTTATGAGTTTCCTCTGCAATGTGACAGGTTAAGTATTATATGTGCTGCAATCAATCAGAGGTCTGCATGTGTGTACAAAGCTCCATCTTCATTTCTGTTTTCCTAGACTGAGAGTAATTTGGTAACGTTCAAGCCAGCAACCCAAACTAAACAAAAACAACAGTCAGAAATAAACAAATCTATCTATTATCGCAATTTATCGATGGATAATTTTTCCCTCTCCTCTTACCATTTTTTGCATTGTTCACGCTCACTTGCTTGCCATTGCTGGCTGAGCAATAAACTAATGGTCTGTCTCACAACATTGTTGGATACGACAATGTACAGAGGGAGGCCATCCTTAGATGCTGCTGTGTGCTCTCAAGAAAATGGATCATTCCAACAGATTAGAGAAATGTACTGTATGGATATGCACTCTGGATGTATGATGTCTTTCCATTTTACGCAACCCAGGGGAAAACGTTGTGTGAATCAATAAATAAATAAATATATATGTATATGTGTGTGTGTGTGTGTTATATATATATATATATATATATATATATATAAATAAATAATCTGGCTTATACAAATTTGTGTCTTATGAGCTCATGCTGGCTTCCCCTCCGTTTTCCCAAACCACACTGATCATACAATCTATTTTCCTCACGAATATTCTTTAATCTGCCAACCTCAAAAGCTAGGGAAAAATAATACAAACATTGTTCATTTGCATATACCACCTATTTTCACTGATACTATAGGCCGTTTTGGGTAATTTTTTGTTTCAACAATATTCTCAAACCTTTCTTCTATGACAAACATATGTGCGTGCAGTCTTGGGCCTGGACTGTAGCGTTAAACTACACAGACATAGGATAAATTGTTCACACTCTTTTCTAAATTTCTAAAGTCATTGTAGGTCAAACCTTATCCTCATCATTCGCTAATGGCCAAAACATTTTAACATTCCTTTGTGTTGTAATAGACGTCTAGATGAAAATCCATCTTTAGCATATTTTTGGGGAATATTTGTGAATTTGCACGCCAATTTCTTTACACAATCAGTGAGGTTTAGGGCTGCCAAGGTTTATAATAGATATTTCTGATTATTAAATTCAGGAGGCATTGAAACATCAAACTGCACGTGTCAAAACAGACTCCTAATTCTGCAAAATGACACCATGAGTTAATCCACTATGAATGAACTACGAAGGAAGCTTTAAAATTACTGTGATAGGACATTGGTAAACAACATTGCAGCGCATCTGACGAAGTACAAATTAAGAGGCAGCTGTATGGGGTGTGTCTAAGTGAGTTGCCATCTGTGCAAAAAAAGTATTGAGCTGTAAAACTCTTTCCCTAGCTGTTTCTAGTCCGCCTTTATTAGAAAACACTGAGTTCTACTGATACTGACCTGCGATTATAATTCAGATTTTTTATGTTTATCTGTAACTCATGCTTTGTTCATGTCATGGTTTGTCACATAAAAAAAAATCATAAATCTTGATTTCAATTTTAATAAATGAAATGGTACCCAGAGATCTGAGGCGTTAGCTTCAGTGAACATTTAGAAATGTGACACATTTGGTTCTCAAAGGAAGATTCCACTCTCAGACAGACACCATCTGACTCCAAATATCTCGGTTGCCGATGGAGCTGGTATTGTCACAGACGTAAGGGGAAATGGACCTCTCGCCTGGGAAGATGGATCTTCCATGTCCACTGAAGACCACCGAGATTAAATCTTTCATCACACTGGCTTGCTCTGATTTATGTTGCCTATGTAGATTGCAGTGCTATTCACATGAGCAAACTGTTTTTTAGCTATGCATGAGCAGAGGCTCATTCTGCTGTTGATTGGCAGTTGAGTGTGTGTGAGAATAAGGGTGAGGGATTGGGTGAATGTGTATGTGTGTGTTTGCTGTAGTACGTGCAAAGAGTGCAGACAATTTCGAGTTTTAGAGTGAGGACGTGTTCAGAAGGCGAAGGCACTCTGGTCTTTACTCACGACTTCAAAAGGCTGTTTACGGGTCAAGGTCACAGTTAGGTTTAGATTCTATTTAGATTAGGATTAAAATAAGGTGATAGGCATAGTCAACCCAGTCTCACCTTCAACTCGTCAAATACCACAGCATGGTCATGGCCAAGCCATCCCACCAGCCCATTATCATTCCCAAGGCATCAAATACTGACATCTGTCGACGCCCAAGGCATCCTTTGGTGTCCGTATGAGACGCAATGGGCTTTCAAGTAACTGCAATGTAAACCCATCCGCGTCATTATTAGACGTACTGAGAAAATGCTTCAGGGGTGTGATGATGTACTATTAAGATAAAAAAAAAACGTAGGGTGGGAAGGTGGATGGGTAAAAAAAAAAGAAGGATTTTCAGCCAAGAGACAGCTGTTTGTGTCTGGTGAAACCAACTGGTTTCTCTTTCTGTTCACAACATTAAATTTCACTTTCACTTTATTTTCCTACACCTGAGAAAGTGGTTTTGTTACCCAAACCCAAGCAAGTGTTTTGGTTGAATTCACAACGTTAACCAAGTACTGCAACCGTAGTTGATTGTCACAGTTTGACGAGCTGGGCTACCCAGGGTGTTAGAAACGGATGCTGATGGTCATGACAAAGCGCTGTAATTTGTCGTGTTGGGATGAGAACCGGTTGGATGCATCAGGCTTTCCGTTAACTGCAATGTACACCCACCCACATTGGAAATCATAAGTTTTAGCTGGTCACACCCGATTTCACGACGTTCCAGTACAACAAGTCGGAAAGCGTATGTGGTTTTCTCCGGCCAGGTTAGCCATTGTTGGCAATACGAGTTGATAACAGCACATTACTTTAGATTTTTAAATGTTAATGTGTGGAGCAGCCATCTTGGGTTTTGAGGAAGGGGTTCGGGTTCATCAGATGGAAATCTGACTTATTACAGTTGAAATTTACTTGTGAGAACTTCCAACTCCCCATTTTAAATGGAACACAACACAAGCCTCAATTGAGGAGTTGGGAGTGAGGATGTGTTGGCATGGTGGTTGAGGTTAGAAGTAGGGCTCTGTCTCCAGAAAGTGGCACAGTGAAATGTATCTATGCTTATTTCCAAAATATATGATTATACGTGCTTTGTGGTGTATTGACTACTAATATGGCTAGTTGATGAACTGAGCTTACCCATGGCACATATCCTCACGCATTTTTTTTGTACATAATTTCTGTAGAAAAAGAGTCACTGAAAAGAGAATAAAAGCTCTCTAAGCTAGGAAGCAAACCAAGCCTCTTCTTTGGAGCAGTTTCTATACCCCAACACAGGAGGGTTACAAAAGCTTGTACAACACAGCTTATAGGCAATACTTGCTTCCTCCATCTAAGACGCTCTTGCTCTCTGTTCCATCAAATGTGAGCACTGTCAAGGCAGCTTGTAATTGGATAACAACACAAATTTGCATGACAAAGTTCACACATTTTACCACAGAACTTTGCCGTTTGCTGCTGGTGAGACCATGGCTCTAGAGGCTAATGTGCATTATGTCAATGATGGATGCTTGTGTGTCATCTTTGATTTTTTATGCGTTTCAGATACATTAAACACAGTTATTATCGTTTAACATTGTTTTCTTTATTTTATGTATTTTCCATGAGCCTAGGTGAAAGCATGTAATGGTCCCAGGAGAGCTATTGACATAAGGGCTGGTTTGGCTACGAGAGCCAAGGTAGAGGGTAGAACAGAAGGCCAACACTTGGCAAGGGAGGAGAGGGTGGATTGACACTGTTTCCATGGATGGATGACCAGTTATACACTCCTTTCCTCACCAGGATTCCAACTCTTTTTTCACTCTCATAAACACCTCCTTAGGAGGAGGCCGTTGATTTTCCTTCAAGATGATTTAATTCATTCAGGGGAGAAGCCGGCATGCAACCCTACATACCACCAGTTGGATGCTCTCTGATGAAGTGGTTTGATGAGATCCTTATCTAATATTGCTCAACCACTGGGAATTTTTTTTCTTCACTTCACTTTCATAAATATTGTGTTCATTTAATTGGACTCATTGGCTGGGCTAAATGGGTCAAAGATTGAAAAAGAAAATTCAGAAAATGTGATTTCCTAATAAATTGGGGTATAAACATGTAACAAAAACAATTAAAGGAAAGGACACTGTTGCAGCAAATTCTGTATTCAGTAATTCATTTAACTATACCAAGCAGTCCAGCAGAGATAAAAACAAACATGGTGGCACAGATAGGATGATAGTAATGAAAAAAAGAGAATATTCAAAGTTGATGGCCACAGATCCACTCATTAAATCACAGATCAACAATCAGACCTGGCCTACACTGACCACCCCTCAAGACGTAGCTGGGGACAAACAACATAAATTAAAAGACTAGGGATGGGTTCTCAAAGCCCTTTAGACTAAAAACTGATAAATTGCTTGTCACAGGATGAAAAACATTCCCTCTGGGACAACCCCTCCAGCAACATACTGGTAGTAACCACCTGGAGTTTTCCAACTGGATTAACGGTTCCTACTGTGCCCAGTGGAACACGACAGGAAATCTGTGTAATAAAGCATTTAGTAATGGGCATGATGAGATGCTAATATGAAAGTAATGAAAGTTAAGATGACGGGTACTTGCTGAGTGATCGGAGTCCATGGCTTATGTGCTGAAACTGTTTCAGTACCACCATTTTTCTGCTCTCTTTTACTCACAGGACACAGTGTTTACAACACATCTTAAGTGTTCTGTTTGAAACAAATTAAAGATTTATTGGAAGCAGAAATTGTATTCTCTCACTTAATACTGGATGCATTTCATGCAACGTCAGAAAGATTTTTGATCATGTCCATTTTATCCAGACCCTATTCTGTATGTTTTTGAGACAATTCAGGTGCAATATCTTCACTCTATCAGGCTGGGACCATACCGGGACAATGTCTTTTGGAAATCAGAAGATGTCTGAAAATGTGTTGTGTTTATGTTAAACATTATAACAGAATTTATCAAGGCGTTCTCAAAACTATTATTTAGAACCCTATGAGGATGCATGTTAAAAGTCTTCATTGGAGTTGACAAAATGTCTTTAAAACTGATTCTGACTCCTTTGATAGGCTCAATGGCTGAAAAATATGTTAAATTGCCATCTTTTGGATGTGTCCTTGATCAGTTGTCCGACTAACTAAAAAAATGCTGTTTTGATCTGCGGATCATGTTGAGAATATGAAGTTACGGCTGCTTTGACCAGCTATGGCCTGCCCCCATACCAACATATGTAAATCGACAGCAACTTGGCCAGGCAGGCTGGCTCATAATTTTTTTTATGATTTTTTTGGGGGATTTATCCACTTTCCCACTTATATAGTATAGTATAGTATAGTATAGTATTATATAGCAAGTTAGAATGTATTATTGTGCTTGTCGTTGCCAACTCCTGGGGAACTATTTCTTCTCACCTGTCAGCATGGACTTAGAGGGGTTAATGCAGGTGGATACTACTATCTTCCTCCAACAACACAGGAAGTGAGGAAATGTTTTGAGGGTGGATGGAAAATACCTATGGATGGGGACGGATTGGGACAGGATGTGGCATGCCGCTGTTCAGCAGGATGATTACCATCCGCGAGGAACAAGTAATAGCACTAAGTTTCCTTGATGGGGCTGTCAAGGCTTTTCCCATTCTCTCCTGTTAGCAGGGACTAAACATGCACCATCCTTGCATTACCAAATGAGAGCAAACACCAATAGTGGCAGCACTAGTGCAATGCAACATTTTCTTTTCCTTTTATATACTGACTGAAATTAAATGAAACCAAACATGTTGGAAACCAACTTTGTAGATAAGGCCTATTGGACAAAGTGCAACTCAACAGCTGATGTTGCGAGGAGGTCTGTCAGCAGTGCCTGGTTTTGGCACCAACACTGATTGGGAAGCCAGGGGGAATATCCCGCCAAGGTGTTACATTGTTTCCTTGTCTCTGTCTACAGGGGGTAGGTGGAAGCACAAACACAAGCGCATGTCTGTGTAACCTACTAGCTTTTGAAATTTTTGGAAACCACCAGCAGCAGTAGAACCCTGGCATATATTGACAAAATGTGGAAAAGAGGCTGAATATATTATTATATGTTGATCTGTGATCTTGTTCAGCGTGATCAGTGCCAAGTAGTGAGGTAAAACCCAGTAGTAAAGATGTATCACTTTGCTGATTCAAATCACTTTGTTCAGCTGAATGATTCACAGTCACTGTATATTTGGTCACATGAGTGGAAGTACAGAGCATAAAGGAGTTTTGACATGCAGGACTTGTTTTGGCGACTGCTTTCAAATGAAAAATGTTTGCCTGAGGAACAGACGTACAGTGCTTTCAGACCTGATCTGTTGGAAGACACTCTGGTGGGTGTGCCTGTTTAGTGTGCTTCATTTGGGCTGTCAAATGCATTCTGGAGTCGCCCAAACAACTGCAGCGTGACTGCAAAAGTAGTGGCTCTCAGTCTACCTGTTCCAATCAGGTGTGATTAATTTATAGTGTATAAAGCAGTTACAGGATTTATTGAAAGTATCTGTGTTTTCGGCATGAATTGAAATGCTAAACTACATTTTAATTCATCTGTTTATCTGAAGCAATCTCTATAGGCAATCTGCAAAAGTATGCAAGATAATTTGGTTGCCATGGTAACATATATGCTCAGCAAGTAAGTTCAAGGGATTTAATTACATCAGACAGTGAAAAAACGGGGTGAAAACAAAAGTGTGTCGTGTTTGTGGACTACTCTCTGCATTTTGCCAGTACCTTATTGAAGAATATGACCGCAGTACAAGGCAACACTTTTTTATTCTGTTTTTACCCGTGTTGTTATTCATGATATATGATTTTAGATGTCTCTAATATAATCCTAATTATTTCTAAACAATCAATTATTTCTTTATAGCTCTTTGTGACTAAAAGAAAGGCAAAAAAAACAGCTATTTTGCACCATTTAGCTCTGATGTGAGGGAACTCAGTTGTAAAAGTTACATTAGAGATTTTTGATTGTTTATGAATTTTAGCCTGATTTAATTCAGTATTCATTGAGAAAACCAGGTTGGCCACCCAGGCCTGATCGAAAATGCTGTTAACTCATATCACATCTTTCACTTACTGGTTTGCAACACATATCCACATTTATCTTCAGTCCACACAGATAACATTGAAATACCTATGAGCCGCCTCTTTGAGGGTTCAACTTTTAATCTTGTTAGTGAAACACCGACACACATTCAAGGTAGTCCAGACGGCAAGACTGTCCCACCTTGTGTGAAGCCTGGCATTCAGTAGATTTCCGTTTGCCAGTGATGTCCCCCTTACACACCACCCTCTCTAAATCTACAAATACACACATGCACACAGTTCCCCAGAGGGCGATGGATCTCAGCAGCTACTCTCCACTGTCAGGCTGTAATAAGGCTCCCCATGCCTGCAGCCTTCGTCCAGTTGGCCCCTGATCTATCAGGCCCGTGCCAAGGTGTCAGAACCTATTAACCAGGAGACCCTGGGGCCACGCCCATCAATATTATGTTTATGCTCATTATTCCAGATAAACTTCATCCATCAAAATGTTTCAAAGACAATGGGGAAAGACACACATGCACGGGATAACAGAGGTATATAAAAAGGGGGGATGGCTGACCTCGTAGTATAACGCGACTGCACCTGTCCTTGAAAATGGCACATACGAGTTGGTGTCCCTCGTTAGAGTGTCATCCCATTGATTATTAAGAAGGAGTGAGACATAAACATACCCGTGTTGTGCTAGATGAGAAGATCTATAGATGCTTCAGAGAGAAAGACAACGGGTGAGATGTTTGCGTGTGAAGGAGCTGCAGTTGTAATGAGACACAGAGAAGCAGAGATACGGATCGACATCAAACATTTCAAGCAGATACCACAACCACAGATTTGAAGCAGCCGCTGTCTGTGCCGACTTGCAGAGCAAGACTGTGGAGGTGAACAGATTGTGACGACAGGTGCTCCTCAGCGGTTATCTGTTTCTAAATGGGAACCCACGCCAACCCCCCCTACCACCCACACACTTTATTCCTGATCTAGCCTAGCATTTAGACTTAGACCTCTCCCTCCTCTCTGTGTCTGTCTCTGTGCTCTGCCACAGAACCAACTACAAACCAACATGCGGACATAAAACGGTCTTTCCTCAGATTTGGACAGACTAATGCATCGACAATTAACCAACACTTTTTAAAACACAAACTCCTCTGATCAAGTTGACAACCAAATTAACCCACACTTGAAAGATAACCCACATGCAACAATAAATACGTTCAAAATGTGGATTATTAATTGTGTGAGGTGATCTGGTCATAGACGCAACTAATATAGGAATTGATTTAAAGTTGAAAGCAGCAAGTATTTGTTCTTTCATCCACAACATGTTTTACTATATAACAATATATCAGAATCAGAAGTCTGCATGTATCCCTTAAAGGTGTAGTGTGTAGGATTTTGGGGTATCTATAAGCAGAAATTTAATAATCTATTAACAAGTATGTTTTCATTAGAGTATGGTCACCTGTAACTAAGAATTGTTGTGTTTTTGTTTCCTTAAAATCTGCCCTTCATGTCTACATTTGGAGCAGATTCCTCTTCCACGAAGTCCGCGATGTTGCACTGCCATGTTTCTCCAGTAGCCCAGAACAGAAAAACCAAAACACTGGCTCTAGAGAGAACTGTTCACATTTCTATGTCACCTGAAGGCCACCGTAGCTCTCCAACACCCTCGGAAAGAGACGGGTGAGCACAGTTGGTTGCAATCTGCAAACTCACCACTAGATGCCACTAAATCATACTCACTGGACCTTTTAAGTATAGCTAAGGTTTTGAGAGGAACCAGTTTACTGTGGCATATAGCCTAATGCCTTTAGCCTTATAATTATCACAGATGTAAGAGAGCTAAAATGAAGGCGACCGGCATTGCAGCCATTTTACCCCAGTGGTCAACTGTACTACTGCAATAAAAAATAAATAAATCCCTGTCTTCCCCAAAAAAGTATTTCCCTCATAAACCACCATCACAAAAGGGACGTCTGTACAATTGCTGACAGTCTTTTTACTTCTCTTTGAGGTATGAATTTTTAAACCGTGAGGGCTTAAAACTTTCCCACACGCATATGAGGTCATCCCAGTCTTAAGTCTATGAGCTCAGCAAGACCAAGCAAGCAGGGCCAGGGCGAGAGATGCACATCCAAAGCCAATTCCCACAAATGTATTTTGAAGTTATTAGCGGTAACCACAAACTATTCAAGCATTAACTAACCCACAACCAGCACATCAATCTCCAATAAATGTTTGTATACATAGTAATAATAAATTATCTGTTGTCATCCTGCTGTCTCTGAATAACAAAACCCAGCATCAACAACTTACCATTGATTTTTTTTTGTGTTGTTTTCTCTCACACCATAGATCCAAGATATACTTTGCAATCACCTCTCATAATACAGTTGAATGGCCAAAGTTTGACCACACCATTTAGGCCCTCACATGAAACCCCAAATGAAAGCCCGACTTAGGTTCAGAAAGAGACTGGGAGACAAATTGCATGCCTTTCTCACTGTTCAGATGAGAATCAATCTAATGCATTATTTAATTGGTGAAATTGAAAAAGTCCAAGACATGTTTTTCATTCTTCCTTTTAAAGTGCTGCTCAGCAAGTGGTAAATGAATGAGTAAATGAATGATGTTTAAGCTTTAGAAGAATTCAATATAAAACAAATATATTATGCTATTATAGTGATATTACATTAATTATAATTATTTCCAATAATAAATAACTTCATCTCTGTGATTAATAAACTCTGTCGGTGATATAAAAAAAGAACATTTTTAATATAATACATTATGGGATTTTAAACCATTTATTGTGGGGACATTCAAAATATTAATGCTGCCATCTTATTACACATTCAGCAGTTTCCCGTGCTTCGGCGTTGCATTGTAAGGCTCCAGATTTAGACCATAACAGCCTTTGTCATCCTCACAGCACAGTGGGAGTTTTTGTCGCTTTGTTGGAAAATTTGCTTAATGCTGCAATATTCATGTTTTCAATAAAAGGTCCATGGATTCGGAGATGATGGGCAGCTATGGTTAATGGTATTAATATTGTAAAGTGTGGTCCAAACTAAAAAGACCCATTGTAGTTGCATGTTAATAATTTAGCCCAAAAGAACAGAATCATTCTCCGGCTGCAAATATATTTTCCACAGCATTGGCATTAAAACATTAAGTCCCTTGACATATTTGTGAGGTGCCTCAAAACACTGACTTGATAATTTTCATAAAGTGGCTTAGACAATATTTTGTCCAGCTGATGAAGACAGAAACATTATACACATTAAATTCTGATTGTGAATAATTTGCTTGAAAGACCTAAAAGGCAATACTCAACAAAAGTCATTTTGTTGCCTCAGTTAATAATTAAAACCCTATTTCATGATGGAAAAACAGCTGAGTAAAGAATATTCCGTCAGTAACTCAAAACCCTTGATATCAAATGTACCAGGGTTGTAGATAGCTAATTTGTCATCCTGCTTTTAGGAATAAACTATGAGATTTCTCATTTCAAACCGAGGGCCTCTATTGACAGCCGGCCAATAAGTGACCATCTGTCTTCAAGTTTGAACAGGAAGGCGGACACTGGTAATTAAAGATACATTCTGGTTTTCCAATATTAAAGGATATTCATTTTCAGAATTGGCAGTCGTCTTTGACAGTAATTTGGCCTGACTGGACCTCTGGAATATTGCCCATAGCAACTCTCATTTGCATTATTGGAACTACGGCGCTACTAATGTTAAGATATGAATGTTGGGAATTATGAATAAAATATATAAATATATCATTCATCTTTCAATTTGAAAAATAAAAAGATGGCTGTGGGGTTTGCAGTATATTATACAGGAACCCTGAGCTTTTGCAAATAAATGCCATTCAGTGTTTTCCCTTTTCTCAGAATTTGATAAAAAAAAAATGAATCCTGATGGAAAATCCTTCCTCCCCTACACTCAGGATTGATGCAAATAAACACTTGTGAGGATTTAATTCGACAATAGCTACTCCCCTCCCCAATACTCCCACACTCCTACCCATTTAAGGGCTGAATTATGATTTGAATCCCCATATTTTAATAACTAAACACGGTATTGTCTGTATGATGAAAAAAATAACACTTTCGATCGTTTCTTCCTGCTTTTTATGTGTTGCTCATTCTAACCTTGTATCTCCATCCAACCTCCATCATGAAGGACCACATCTACTCACATAAACTGCCAAAGCCCTGGTTCTTACCCATGCATTGTCTGATTGTTTGCAATGTGTGTGA
Source organism: Ophiodon elongatus (assembly GCA_016806645.1). Lineage (NCBI taxonomy): Eukaryota > Metazoa > Chordata > Actinopteri > Perciformes > Hexagrammidae > Ophiodon > Ophiodon elongatus. The sequence goes on along the minus strand of JACSYO010000150.1, from coordinate 1,518,042 downwards.
CATAGGAAATGCATTGATGCACTTAATGTGGTCACTCTGGATAAGAGTGTCAGCTGAACAATTTTCTGCAAACAGCTGCTCTTAGTGCAATTACTACATGAGTGCTGTGAACGGTGCTTTCCAAAATCAACATATTATTAAATGGAAAGCCTGAGTAGTGTACATTCAGGATATGGCATACATAAAAAGACACTGCTGAAGTGAAGGGGGGGATGGTCGGTGAACAGTCTGCCTATATAGCCCTGAGGCTATTGGAGATGGAATCTGGAAATCTTGATCACTGCATAGTTAAAGTTACTTGGCTTATTTTATTTCAGCTCACACATCAGAAGGGAGGTAATGTGGGGACAAATATGATATGATATATACATTTTTGCCTTTTTTTAAATCATTTTCAAAATCATTTTATAGTTTATTATATTATAATGGATATCGTGTAGTGTTTTCTTCAGATGACAATAGCTTGTTATGCAATAAATCCAGTCATTAGTTTTGATAACATGAAAATATTTGCTTTGAATAGAAGACTATATAAAACTTTATGACCAACCATTCCAATAAGAGCAGGAATCCATAGTAACTTGGAAATGTTTTCATACCAATTTGTTTGGTTGTACTGAGTATGACATCAATGTCAACAAGGAGTAGCCGCTCTCTGCAGGGTGAATTCAAATAATTGCATTCAAAGTACATCATGTGACACAATGTCCCAGAGGGAAACTACACAATCGTCCGTGATATGTCTGTTTATGTACTGTGGACATGCCTGCTGATTTACATCACAGAATTAGGTTATGAATTTCCTATGAAGTTCCCATAGGTAGAAATATAAAATAATAAAAAAAAACATTACATTACAACAAGATTACAGCCCATCTCCCGCTCAACCCCAAACACACAAGATTGCACACAAGATTAAGACATTAAAGGAGTATCAAAAACAATACTACGGTAGTCAATAAAAGTTTAAATAAATTTTAAGAGAATTTTTTATATAATTGTTCAATTGGTCTTAAGGCTGTTTTACCAGCCTGATACCTACTAGTCATACAGTGACATATGTTAAAGAACCATTGCTTTTTAAAATAGGTATTTGATGCCTCAACTGTAAGGGAGTTCCTTGTATGTCTAAATTCCCGAGGTTAATTTTAATGTGTTACCCAGCTTTTAACATGTTTTTTTTAAATCTGGAGTTGGATCAAGTATTTAAATTCTTCCACATTTTCAATTCTTTGCCCAATACCTAAGATGTCAGGACAGCCTCGAAGCCTTTATCTGTTGGAAAAGTTCATAGTTAGTCTTTTCCAAAATTTAGAGTGAAAAAGGAGTCAGTAAGTCATTTAGCAACATTTTCCGTTTCCTTAGTTTATGTAATGGCGACTTCTAATGTGTTTTTCTTATGGGTGTAACACTTCCATGGTGCAGGTTTTCAGGGGGGATAATTTATTGTTTTTCCGCACACACTGTTGTTGGCCACATTGGTATGATTTAATCGAGTTTTGTTTAGTTATGGAAAGGTCGTAGTTAGCCAGTTTGTGATTAGTATTAGTGTCATAAGCCCAATGATGTTCCCTGTTCTTAGTATTATTGTGTGTGCAGTAGTTTGTAGACTCCTGTATGCGCGTTGCAATAATATGAATACCCATTACTGTCAGATGATCTCAGCGGCAGGGTGGAATATTTAATTCCATCCTCATGCTGTGCTTCAATGATCTCCTTTGTCGATCCGTCTATTTCATATTTCTTCATTTCCCTTGGGAAAGCATCAGAGCTGCTGCGGTGAAGGAAGGAAGTCCCGACGACCCTAATTTAGTATTACCATCTTTGATAATGGCCCTTATGAAACTCTTAGTTCGGTCCTTAACGCAGGAAATATAATAAAATGTATTAGGAAACTATGACTCCAGGTGCCAATCAAAATGAGTCTTAAATGAGGCATGAGACACGTCTGATGCCAAAAACAACCACGCATAGATGGAGAAAAGTACTTGTGTTTACTCAATTAAATTTTAACGAATACAATGAGGGTGCTTTGTGAAGCTCAGCAATGAATGATGCACTCAGAGAGAGAGAGAAAGAGAGAGAGAGAGACTAGTTCAGCACAACTGATATACTTTTTTGCATAATGGCATTACTTCAGTTTTTTCTCCCTCGTTCTTTAAATCTAGGAGAGAAGAGACAACATGTCCCTGGTTAGATTAAAACCCAGGTTGATGTCATTACATTGGATCCATCGCAGACCTCGAGGCCACCAAGATACTCTCGAACTGATGTAATGTGATGTAATCTGCAAGAGACTTTGCAGCATGTGTGCAGCTTTAACCACTCAATGCAATTTTAATATGCGCTAATAACTGAGAAAAAAACAGTCCCGCTTTATCAAAAAGGAAATATGTTCCTCTTTTATGATATGTATGTGACATCCAAATGTTACTATTTTGTCAAATAAAGCCATATATGGTATCTACAGTGCTATTATTGGAAAAGTGTGACCTTTGTTTGGATTACAAATTGTTTAAATTTTGGCAATCACTCATTTTAGAGGTACAGGTGGCTCTTTTTTTCTCAACCGGAGGAATCTCATCTTGTAATCTAACTCCCAGCTGACTTCTCATGTCCTTTACCTTGAGAGTTATATGCCAGTATACTGATTCCCAGCTCGCTCCATCCCTCTGGATGGACAGAAGTGTGGTCATTAAAAAAGCATGAGCAACAAAACACCCACAGGGGCCACAATATGGGACTGAATCACTCTGATTTCCAGCCGGCGGATTAAAAATAAATTGTGTCTAAAATATTCAGGGGGACGTTATTAGTGCAGCTTTGCAGTTTCTTGCCTCCACCGAGCAGCTCCACGGTCGAGCTGCTTTGCCTGCCCGGGGTTTCAGGTTCATCCAGGCGTCGATAAACTCTTCGGGGAAAACATTCTATAGGGAAGCAATGGGAAAAAAGGGATAATGGAAAAAAGAAGCAAGCAGAGAGAAAGGAGGTGTTGAAAGAAGGAGAGAACAATATGGTGACAGAGTATGAGAGTGTGGCACAGGACTTTGAGGACTTCACCACATCAGCAAGTTGTGTGGTGCTCCTTGTCAAGGTGGAGATGGTAAAAGGTTTGACACAGTCACATCCAGTTTGACAATTTAATATCCTTATAAACAAAGCTGGACAACTTTTAGACTTTCTAAATCAAAGTACCTGAACAGACAGGTAGAGAAGTGCATATAGTTTACATTCATATTGATAATTAATGAATGCCATGTAAGGTGATGGGGAGGCAGGTGAAGACAAAGAGAGCAACACAGAAAGCACACAAGAGATTTAGAGAAGGCAGATGTCTCTGCTGTTAGCTGTTATAGTGCTGTTCGCTCAGATTTGCTTCAAAACATGAAAGTATGTTTAGACGTTTCCAGCTGTCTGGGATTCCTTCGCCGACTGTACTCTGCATGGCACGGAGCATAAAGCTGCTCGGGTAATTGGACAAGAGTAACCGTGAAGGAGTTTTATCTGTAGCATGCCATTTGAATCACGAGCAACAGCAGATTTGTGTGGGCCGGCTGGAGAACTGTCCATTTTGAGAAATAAAGTTAGCTAATTTTGAAATATTCTGGAAAAGCTCTGATAATTTAGATGTCTTTATTTTATTTGATCCTTATCATATTTACTATTTATAGGCAAAGACAAATGAGTATAACTTACATGTATCTAAAAATAATGGTCTAAAGAATATTGGATTATTTTTTTATATAACATTCATGTCAAGTAACTCACTAGCTATGACTTTAAAGAGTAGGAGAGATTCTGTCCAATCTGAATCCTTGGGAATTACTAATTGGCACCTCATGATTTACATCCAGTTCCATTGATCGGAGCCAATGCAGAAAGTAGTACACCCTGTAAGGCAAGGCAAGTTATTTTATGTAACGCATTTTCTGCAACAAGGGCATTCAAAGTCCATCTATCCATTATCCGAAACGCTTATCCTTTTTAGGGTCGCGGGGCGCTGGAGCCAATCCCAGCTGACATTGGGCGAAGGCAGGGTACACCCTGGACAGGTCGCCAGTTCATCGCAGGGCACATATAGACAGACAACCATTCACATCCCACGAGCCATTCAAAGTGCTTTACATGAAACATCAAAAGACAAAAGTGCAAAGGAAACACTTTATATCTGTCTTTTTCAATTCAGCTTTTTTTTTATGGTCTGTTTTTAGTCGTATTCATAAAATACATAAAAAGTAGTATTCATAAAAGTTACAATGTAGTGTAAGAAATTATTTTATAAAAGTCAGCGGCAAACAGAAAAGTATTTAGCCCTGAATCAAAAGGTCTAAGAGTTGCAGCTGTCCTGCAGTTTTCTGTGAGTTTGTCGAATATATGATGCATGAAAACTGAGCGATGCTCCTACATGTTTCGTTTTGACTCTGGGGACAGAGAGCAGACTGAGATGTCTGGATGGTTCATAATATAGCAGATGTGTAGAAATGCATTTTGGCCCAAACCAATCAGTACTGTATAAACCAACAGTAGTATTTTGAAATCAACACCTTGGACTGACGTAGCAAAGTGGAAGGTAATCATTTGGAGGTTGTGGGTGGTGGATGAATGTGTATTGCATCTGACTTTCATGCAGGTGACTGGAGTTTGCATCCCTTTGCAGATCTGAGATAATTGTTTGCCTTTTTATTATCTGTAACCAAGATTTTCCCTTCATTTTTCTTAACGATACCATATTTGCCACAGTTGGAATTAGATATAGAAAAGTTATGCCTTTGCAGGTTTACCAAAATCATCCAGTATTGATGCAGATTCTGATGTCACGATTCATCCATCTGGCCAAATAAAGTCCTGGTAGTGAGAATGGTCAGTTGCCTATAAGGAAATGATGATCGGACACTAAATGTAAAATGATCTCCAGCACCATGTGAACATTCAATCAAGACTAAGTTCATCAAGAATATGTTAAGCTGCTTCTTTGACAAAAAGAGTGTCTCCCTCTTTTTTATGGTTATGAGCACAGTCGAGATCCTATTGAACAACATCAAACATCTCTATAGTGCCCGTGTTCCTGTTAAGGAATGCACATGGGCACTACAAGTTTTATGAAGCTTTTTACCACGAACTAGACGACCTGCTTGCAATATATTATATGTGAAAAGTATAAATATTGTAACAATATGCTTGATTGCAAAGTGTTCCAGACTACTGGTTCCTAGTGATGCTGCAATATTCACATTACATTATAGACAGATTACCTTGTGCCCATTAAAACAGCTACATGGAGTACACGTATAATTCACATGCACGCACACAATAAATGGATGGCAATCATGCTGTGATGTGTATTTCAGCATCTGTTTAGCCATTCAACATTAATGCATTGCTTTAGTAAAGCCGCACACCTGCTCCCTGCAGCAGCGAAGTTGTGCGTCTGCGCTTTTTGCGACAGACCCATTCCGACCATCCCACCCACTACGTCGCTTCACAATAAATCACTCTCCACCCACTCTCCATCTGCACGCACCGCCACCAGCAGCCCCATTCAGTCACTTACCTCCCTGGCCAGGAAGGAGCCTCGTTGCGTTGCATATGTTTATTGCTTGAAGTGTCCACGCAGACAACTTTTTTTGTGAAAATGAGTGTGTGCGGTATGTCTCTACTGTGGTGGACCAGCTACCAGCTGTCCTGCTCTGTGCTCAGTGTTGTTTTGAAGATGTTTCTTATTGATGCAATAGGAGACATTGATTAATTGTGATAAAAATGACAAATTAATCAAATTTGTACTTGTTTGTCTATAATCTTCACATGCGTACACATTTCCAAAAATAAACCTCAAGCACCACCAAGCCATGCATAAGTCATGTATTGAACTACAGCTGTTGACATGTTTCAATTTCAATTAGCTATTAATGTATTTCTCACATACATTTTCTTTTTTTTTTAGATCAAGACCATCAAATGCGGTGCGGCCATTTCAGTGATTTTTTTTTCTTCTGGAAAGTTGCGTAACGTCTGAGCGATGTTTGCAACACAGTTTGGCTAATGCATGAAAAAAGTTGGCAGCAAACATCAAGAAACAAGAAAGTGAGCTATATGTTGCCTTCTATTAAAATCAAAACTGCTAATCTGACAGACAAGCCTGCATGACGCACCTTTGCCTCGTCATGACCTCACTGCAACACCGACACAGACAAACCATCCATCTCCCCAGTTTCCCGTATTGCAAGCGTTGCATTTACCATTGTCCTTGAACTGTTGTTGCTGCCTCGTAAGCCTAACTTCTAATGGAACAGGACGGCCAAGTGAAGCCATCACTTTGCACATCAAATCTAATCAGGCATTCAAACTGGCCTCATACTCCTGTGTAACCTGCAGCCCAACAATGTGTACTGATTAATCTCACCCCGCAACACTATTTGTCCAGTTCCCCATCCTCCAGCTCCATCTCAGCTGACTTCCACCCTTTTAAAAGAGAAAACAAACAAAGGGCCTTTGTGTACAAAGTGCGTGTGTGTGTGTGTGTGTGTGTGCATCCATGTCTATGTGTGTGTGTGCGTTTGTGAGTGTATACACGCCATCTGCTCTAGCCATGCAACATCAGCGGTGGATATTACAGGGTGAGACGAGAGGTCCTGGAGCAGATGTGCCAGAGGAGGGGGTTGACATTGACTGAAATGGGAGCAGAGGTGAGATAGCCACAGGAGTTCATCAGCATTTCACTGAGCTCATTAACAAAACGCATTATTTGTATATATAAATATTTTTTTTCTTCTCATATCACAAAAGTATCTCAACATCTCCAAAATGATGGTTTCACCCCTGTCCTCACACATTTGGAAAGGCAGTGCACGCAAGCAAAACTGAAACCAACCCAAATAAATGTTTTCACTGATGTGTTCAAAGATGTGTATGCAAATAATTTAGATCATAATCTTAAAATCTCAGTCCTGTTTGTGCTAGTGATACCCATGGTTATTAGGGCTGTCAGAATTGGCCAAAAAGGAACCAGAAAACATCCAAGTATGTGTCCTTAAAAAGAAACAAAGTATTAGAATATTTGTTTCTTTGCTTTGCTAAATAATTGCGAATAAGGCAGGACTGCGCTGCAGGCCGTTTTGATCTGGACTTTTGTTGGATGCCCTGTTCCTATTTATTCTTGTCATTAGCTTTAAAAGGCTGCAATGTACGAGGAACGGCTGACTTGTGAAGTTGAAATGAGGAGGAAGTGCAAAAACCTCAATAAGATGGCAGCAGGCTCAAGGGGATACGGCACGAACGTTTCCTGCTTGCTATTTGCTGTATTATGTCATTTCCAGTAAATATCACAATATTGAGTGTCAACTCACTCGTCTTTTAAATAGTTACATCTCCAGTCTAATCTGGGGCACACAGCTGATAGGTACGTGGTTTGTTTACATGACGTAACGAAGCACTCGCTGCAAGGACACAGTGTCAATTAATGAAAGTGGCGCTGTGTGACTCCCTTCACGCTGTGCAGTCGGTGTGCACGAGGCATACTGCCCTTCGTGTAACAGCCAACCGTGGCTTTCCAACTCCTGCAACATTTAAAACTGATGAAAAATGCTGAAAATGACTGGTTGAAAGCTTTTAATGGGAGGTGGCAACTGTAGGAAGTCTAGTTTGCAGCTGAGTGTTAACAGTAAACACGAGGCTCACATTAACGAGAGCAGATTAAAAACAGTAATGTTGGAATACATGGATCATTTCCTGTGAATCCTTTGTGTGTGCGAAGGCAATTTGAATCCAGCACGGGAATGACGAACCTTCCCAATAACAATAAAAACTACCGTATAGGGAGGTTTGATTTACAAAATAAGTAAAGCTTTAAAGCCAGTGAAAAAGTGGTTTTAAAACTTTATGAAAAAACATTTATTTAAAATTGAACACAAAAAACAATCAGATAATCGTCTTGATCACAGCTGTGTAGTTGTGGTTCGATGGGAGTGCAGGCAACGTGAGCAAAACAACCTCATAACCGTCATATTTTGATTTAAATGTGATCCAAATGTGATTAGAATCACCTTTGTCCAATCATATTCCATCCCACTAACATCAAACCAGTGAAAAAAAAGGCAGGACAAAGGCACTAATAAAGAAATCGATCATGTGAAATTAGGAAAACGGTTGTAACTCTTGCAGCAAATTGTGTGATATTGTTGGATCCCATTGCCCAGAGAAAGAGTCAGATTAAGAAAAACGATTTTTGTCAGAGTCTTTTAGAAACAGTGGATGCTGGTCAGATCTGTGACCTCTGAAATAAGGTGTCACCCTGCTTTTGTCACCCTGCTGTAAAAGGTACGATGTAATCTCGGCCAATACTGTCAGATAAATGAAGAGGCTTAGGATTACTTCAGCCTTTGTGTGGCCATTTTTTGGGGTCACTGTGTGCATCAATATACAGCCCAGCATGAGTGTTTCCAGTTCGATCAGCATTCACAACACATCTAACAAGCGTTGTAGAAGCATCACAGCCTTTATACTGTGGAACAGCAACTAAATACCAAGTCAAATCTGAGAGAAAAAAACTCTGCTGGTTGTGCTATTTGAAGTTCATTATTCTTTTTGTTAAAAAACACGAACTTCAATTAGACTTTTAACTGCAAAATTAAAGATTTGTCACATGGTATAATGAGGACAAATAGTTTTTTTGTTAACTTTTTAAGTTTGAGTGTTTAAAGAAAGTTAATGCAGCACTTTAATGCTTCTGATGTGTATATGTATGTTCTATAATGCCACAGGGAGCTCACACAAAAAACTATTAATTCTGTAAGCATTATTAGTCTTAGGCAATAAGACTGCAAATCGACTGCATGTTATGAATATTGACTAACAGGTAGAGACAGGACGACAGGACTTGGGCACTAATGCATATGAGCTCATTACTGTGGGATCACTTTCGTACACCTTTTAAGGGACATAATAAACTGACAAAGTACACAGAGTCGGCCATAAGCACAACAGTTTTAATAGCTTTCAAACTAAGCAGGGAAAATACCCACCCTGATTTATGTTACCATGGTTACCAAATTATTTGCAAGAATAGGTTATATGCATGGCCCTATACTACAGAAGAGTATTAAGGACAGGCATAAAGAGTAAAAAAAATGAGAGGAGGAATTGTTTGGGTGATTTTGCATTTTGAGAATTCATTTGAAATGTTGAGTATAAAGTATTTACTAGTTTATACTAGTTGTTTGATTTAATCTAAAAAGTTTTACATTTATTCTTGACATTTGTCTTTATTCTCTAAATGGTATTTTGACTTAACATTTCAACTTTATTATTGAAAGGGTATTTAAACTTCAATGTCAACATCTCAACTTTATTCTCAGAAGGCCCCAAAAAATATCTTCGTCCTCTGATTTATTTTACCTTATTCTCCACATTTGGAATCATTCTCATTATTTTCTCCTCGTGGCTGGCCCTAGTACTCTTCTGTATTATACAAATTAATTATACTATCACTTTCTGAACTTATGTCAAGATCAGCAGATGGATTTATTAGTGGTTTAGCATTTGAAATCATGCTACAATCACATATCTTCTATCATAAAATATCATGGTAGGTTTATTTGCTTTCACAACACAAACAAAGATTCCTCGACAGCGGACTGAGACACACCTTTTCAAGCGGTCTGTTTTTTTTATTTTTATTCATGGTTTGATTGACAGCTTTCACACAAGCCCAAATTAACTGCACTAAGTGGGCAAAATGACCTGAGTTTGCCTTAACCGAACCAAACAGGTTAGTTATTAAAGCACCCTATAATCACATTGGCACTGACAGACATGGCATATTTTGTTGATGTTCTCAGAGAGGACATAGTTCTTTAGCAGAATGGTCTCAGGTTCAAATCTTTAATCCCCATTTTAACAAGTTTCAGCCCATTGAAAAAGTGTGAAAGAACCTCTTCTCCTCTGGTGATTAGCTTTCACACTAGACAGACTTCTCCTCTGAGGATTAAACAAAGCAACACATCATCACATCATCATATTGTATCATCAGAAGTCAACACAGTACAAGTCGGTCAAAAAAAAACAAAAGTGAAAATGCAAGCAGTCAAGGACAGTGACCTTCTATTTCCAGTACATCCACGGTGGAAGAAACTAAGGTGAAACTCCAATTACCCTCCTGTCTGCTGAGATGAGGCTTTTTTTCCCCTTCTTTTTTTAAGGGGAAGAGGGCTGAGCCGCAGGTGAAAATGTTTAATCAGCTTTGGCGCTCGCCAGGAGATAAAGTTGTTCATCAAACACGATGGATGTAGGGGCAGACTGGGCTTTGTGTGGTTGCTATCACAAATCAATGCAGCCTTGGAGTCTTGGAGCCGACAATGAGGCCTTTGAGCAGAACCATTTTAATGAGTAGCAGTGGGTTTCCCCTCATCTGACTCATTGTGGAGCTTTGGCAGCAACTGCACAATTGGAGCCTCCTTGTATGTATCTTGTAAGTGATATTGTTCTGAAATGCTACTGTTAAAGTGTAGTTACAGTAGTTCTGACATGTGTGATGATGTATAAATAGCCATTTGGAGTGGAACAAAGCAACATTTTCTGAAAACTTTGAAAGGTTTTTAATCAAAAAAGCCATAAAAAATTACATCACTCATTTTCAGAGCATCTACTGCAGAGTTTATAAGCAAACGTCACTTTCTTGCAGACAGAGACGAGGTAGATACTCTGTTCCAACATACAGCAACAGTACAGTGAGAAATCCATCATGAAGAAAGTGAGATATTAATTTCCCCTCTGACAGTCGCTCCAATATACCAGAACACAATTCAGCCATAATATCTTCAAAAGAAAAACTCTGACTCCACTGTTGATATTGTTATCACTATTGCTCTCTTTGTGTAAAACCCAAAGCTCACAATAAATCAATTCAAATATTCTCTCTCAACAAAGCCAATCCCGCTAAATGTAGGAAGTAAATGAATGCAAGAAATGAGGAAAAAAAGTTACAATAAAAAATACATGTTTATATTCTCTGCCCAGTCTCATTTCAAGGGTGTCAAATACTGAAGTTGTATCATGGCCCTCTGTGTCTGATACCGGAGCACAAGGCACCAGGCTCTCAAGAAAATACAATGTAAACCCATTCAGAGCAATATAGAGTGTTACGTACTTTGACAGAGTGAGTACTTCACTACCAAATGATCCTGCTTTTCACCACAATCAATAAATCACAATTTTTCTTGTTTTCAGGGCTTACATAGATGATTATCATGTTCTTTCCCACTGACATACAAACAATAATACGCGTCTGAATTAAACACTGATTCCTCTATATGTAAGTGAATCAATCGATCATTGTGTCATAGTCGAAGCTGTTGCTATGACGCTTGTCAGTGTGCTAACTATGAGCTGTGATGCTCCATAGAAGGTCTGTCTTTCTCCAGGAGGCTTGTTCTTTCCTTCGTTTCCTTCGTATCCAGCAACTTTCCACACACACTGCAAGAGTACGGTCTCGCACGGTGGAATCGCTGCTATACAATGAATATTAAGATGACCAAACATGTTTGAAAAGACACTCATCCCAGTTAGTGAAGACCAAAACATTGCTGTTAATGTTAAAGTTAATATTGGACTTGCATGCTTTGACTGGCCCGAAAACATTGCTCTGAATAAATGGTATTGCTGCTATGCTCGGTGTTTAAGTCGGCAACTGTTTGCTTACACGCGTCATATATCCAGACTCTATTACCAGAATTACATAATAATACATTTTAAACAGTGAAGTCAGTTATTTAAATAGTACATCCATATGATTTAGTGCTTTAATATGGTAACTTTCACATCATTAAACCCATGTGGATCGTGTCTCTACGTTTATTTTTGGAGGAGGCAGACTGGACGCCTTTTGTAGAGAAAGCTTCTGGCAAGGATTCAGCAGATGAACCCATTTGTAGAAAAAAAAAAAAAAAAAGATAAAAGTTAAATATAGGCGAGATGTCCCAGTTTCTCAGATATATAGTCAGGCATCAATTTATAAAAGCCTGTTTTGTATTGAACATTCTACATTTACATCGTTACATAAATACTACGGTTGTTACGGAGACATAATGATGAATCACCAGAAGATGAATTGTCTTTTTGCTGTCTGAATTGGCTCAGTTAGACTGAGGAACAGATGCCTGCTACAAGCTAAACCACAACTTGCAGCTGCCACCTGTGGCGCATAGAATATGAAGCTGTAAAAGCAGGATGTATCATACATTTGTTTCTCTTAATCTTACTTGATGTTTAAGAAAGACAGAGATGTATTTTGTGTTTTTTTTACTATTAAACTTCAAATCAAACATATGTATCATCTGAGTTGAAAATCCAATTATTTTTGGAACTTGTTTGTTAGTCTTTACTGCATGTTTTCCTCTCAGATTAATAGCTACACTGTGGATTTAATACATGATTAAGCGATGATGACGTCCCCTTTGACCTGTGTTTACTCGAGAACAGATGTTCGGCCTTGGTTGAAGATTAAGTCGTGAGGGATAGAGATGAAAAAAAAAATCCTTTGACATCTCTCAGATCTGAGCAAAAAAAGAACTGTTTAGTTTTCTCTTAATATTCAAACCTGTTCGGAAATTTTCCCAGGCTTCAAAGTAGGCTACCTTTTAGAATATTAAGCTGACATTATACCTCCATGCATAACTTTCCATGTTCATCTTAAACTCTTCAAGAACCTGGATGAGTATGCCTAAATGTACACGGCTGAATAAGTTCAGAATTTGGGCATTAAGAATACGTCTAGTAAAGTCTTCATTTCACAGAGGAGCTAAGTCACATTTTTCCATTCAGGAATAATTTCAACGTCCACCTGCAGTAATATCTTCCACTTTCCTCTCCATCTCTTTCAAAATGCACCAACAACTTTGTGTCCCCTCATGACATCAGGCTGTAAATCCTCAACGTGATGCCTAATTCCTCCTCAATAGCAGCTGTGTGTTGCGTTCACCTCAGGAGCAGCAAAGGGGTTTATGGTTAATGGGGTTGTCCAATACAGAGGCAGAATTAGCCCTTGCTGATCTTCCTGTGTGGTTTCAGCTCACGCTCATTGTGTTCCTAAAGGAGGCAATGAATAGAAATTAAATTTGGGAAAGGGGAGGATTTTTTTTAGCCTGGTACCTGAAGGTAAAGGCCGGTTTTATGCTTTGGCTATTTGTGCTAACAATGACACTCCAGATTTTGTGTTCCTGAAAAAAAGAAGAAACAGCCAGACATAAAAGTGTTCAAAGGCGTGTTGGTGCAATGTATCCTCAGACAATGATTCCTATATCATCTCCTCGTTTTTTCTACAAAACCCAGCAATACGTGTCAATTTACGCTCGTTACACAATCTTTTTCAAATAAACTTCCATATTTTAGGCAGCAAAAAAATACTTTAGGAATAGATCGTGAAATAATTAGTTAGGTTTATGCCACAAAACCACTTAGTTAGGTTTAGGAAAAGATCGTCCTTTGGGTTTAAATAACCGTGGATGTGCCGTAACTAATTACAAAAGTTACGTGACAAAAACATCAACGATGATCTGTCGTGTCACATGGAGAAGGAACAGCATTCTCCTGACTGAAAGATCGCTGTTTGTTATGTTTTCTACACTCTTGGCTAGGAAACTTAATGGAAAGAAAAAAATAAAATTTCAATCTATTGATTAGAGATCTTATCATCTGATCCTAAACCTTTACACCATTTGGCAACCAGTTCTGGATCGGGTAGAAAATATGATACATAAGTACTGTTGTTGAGCATTATGTAATTTCACCATGCACAAAGTCTCTTCCTCACCTTCTATAATAGCCATTACGAAACATGTGATTATAGTGACATCTACAGTTATAAAAATAAGTAAAGGTGTTGATTTGTTGTTAAATGTTATTAGTTGCCTATCCAATATAAAAAAAGTAAAAATTTGTCAAAAAGTCAATATTCGTTATGTCAGTCACATCTTTTGATAATTTTCTTATTTCACATTCTTACACCCTGGCAAAAGTTAACATACTTTTTATATATCGTCTTCCAGATCTTGTATAGCCTGGCAAGAAGTTCTGCCTTTGGTGCCCAGAGCAATCACATCTCGAGAGAGAGAGAGAGAGAGAGAGAGAGAGAGAGAGAGAGAGAGAGAGAGAGAGAGAGAGAGAGAGAGAGAGAGAGAGAGAGAGAGAGAGAGAATTAAGTTCAGATCAGTGTCCCAGTAAATCTGTTCATCTATCTGTCAGGTTATACAAATAACAGAGCTTACCTAAGTTGTGTGGTTTTATTTGTGCTACGGTCTGTTAAATGGGGTCAGACTCACCGTAGTGATGTATGTTTGCTGTCTTTCTATTTGTAATGTAGGTGTGGCTCATTAGTGATATTGGAAACAGGTATGCATCATTAGGTCATCTAAGTAGTGACTGATAGGGCACTCTCAAGCTGTGGAAGGAAGGGTATAATATTTCAGCAGTTTATGGAATTCTGTTCACACTAGTGCACTCATGGGTGTGCATGTGTGTCTTTAGAGAAACGGTGATTTCAGCAGTATGTGGAATTTTGAATAAGTGCTTTTTTTTTTTGTTATTTAGTGTTCTTAGTGTCTGGTTTGCCATGTGCTTACCTGGGCAGACAGAAGGATCCAAGTGTGGCTGAGATGGTAAAATGTCACGTCTGTGCTTAACTGTGGAGATGTCCTCTGTTCTCTTAAGTTAACTTGATTCAGCTAATACTTGTAGTTTGTGTTTCATTACAGAAGAAAAATCCTGCGTCATACTAGTCACTGTACTATATGAAAAAGTAAGCTGGTCTAACAATAACAAGAGACCTATATTCTATCATTTTTATTTATGAAGGTCTCGTACACAAACTGCCTCAGTGTATCACTTTTCTTCTCTAATTTAAAATCACTGCTATCTGCGGCATGTTTAACTCTAGTCCCCCCTTGGGTAAATCCTGAACTTAGAAAGATTGCCTTTCACTACTTAAGACCATATAAGTGCAATTAATTACAGAGGATTTAAAAACTTCAATGTCTAATCCCACAGGCTAATTTTAAAGTGTTAACCTTAGTTTTGGCTTTGTTTGTTTTTCTTTCTCTCTGCTGTGCTCAGGTCTTGCTCTTTCAAAAGTGATCTTGATTTCAATGAGATTACCTGATTAAAAATGTTTTATATGAAGGTAGTAGCTTTCTGTAAGAGAGCAGGTTTTAAGTGTTTAGTTTTTTTGGTAAACTTCCGTGGCATATTTTTGCTCATTTCATAAATATAGTGCTGCGTCCTTCCACATCTTTGTTAAGACTGGGTTGGCAGGACAGGACTTGACACCTGACCTTTAAGATTGAATTGAAATAACCCAATCCCAAGTAGTATTGAAACTTCTACGTTCAAACATCACTTGTAATTGATCCTTTTTGTGCTCAGGTCTTAAAAAAAAAAAAGAGGAAAAAAAAGACTTTGTAAAGTTTTGCTCGCAGCCAATGGAAGGGGGGGGATCCACTATGTGGATTTTGCCATACAATAGAACGGGACGAACCACATGCAGTTGATGAGTTACAACAGTGTGCCGGGGAGAAAGGCAATTGGGAACAGGAGGGAGTATTGTTCCAAGCGGTGTCTCTGCTTTGATATGACAAATTGAGACGCTCTTAAACATTTCCTTCCACAGAAACATTTAGGCAGAATGCACAACAGAGTGTTGAAGAGTCTGGAGTGTGGGCACACATCTATCTTTCATCTCTCTATATGGAGAAAATGAATCAAGGCTTTAAACAATCACTCCATGGTTACAACAAGCTTACTTATGCATATTTTCTTATGGGAAGTTTCCTTTTGATTGGCTAAGCTTCCTGATGTGAGTCCGCCCTGCAGACTTCATTGTTTGACCATGTATATGTTGTGAATTTAATGGACCATGATGCACTGGGTAAAAAATATAAGAGGCCACAATGATGTAGCCCAATAGGAAGAGTAGGAAAAATATATTTATGAGCACTAGAACAAAGGGGACAAAAGAGACACACACAGTAGCAAGTGCATGTTTGTCCTTCCTCAAATAAACCACAATGTTAAAACAGAGCTTTCTTTTCACTGTCACTCCACAAAACTCCAGAAAACTATGTACATCATAATGTAATATTTTGTATTGCGTGAGACAGAGAGTGAACTATTCTACATGGAATAAAACTATATCTTCTCAACTTTAGTCTTGAAAGAATTTTTGTAACATTCAGCCACTAATTAATTCTCACTGATAATTTTTCATGGATTTGGAATTTGTGGAGAGGTTATTCTGTGGGGGGAAAAAAAGCAGAATGAGAAAAATAACTAACAGTATTAGACTCTTAAAATGTATTTTTTTTTGGGGGGGTGGTTGACATTGTCAGTGGTAATCGCTGTGCAAGTGTTGTGCCAGAGGAACACACACAGCTTTCATTTTCATGATGGATATCGAATAAAGACTTTTTTTAAGTATCAGTATCACTTTAAGGTTACTGATTTAATGGATGCGAGCCAAGGCAATCCCCTACTAGGACACTTTGCACACACCTCACGGAGGCTAACATTGTTGACAATGGGGCCACTCACACAACTACACAACAACGCAAAGATTTTGCCCTGCAACAGAATCCTCTCTCACTCTAACTCATAACCCACGCGCATACTCGGACCTACCACACATACACACACACTTTTGTAGTTGTACAACTTTCCACCTCATGCACAGCAGGTCTCAATCACAACTCACAGCAAAGACGCTAGCGATCTAAAATTATTCAACCTTACGATAGAAAACTCCACTGCTTTTTAGGTTGCACTGGGTAACGTTTTTTTTAAACTACGCAACATTTGCGACAGCGCCACCATTGAAAGAAGGCCCTACTAGAAACAACCGTGTATACAATGTCAATATAAGGAGGAAACACCACAACAATATTTTTCTGTATTCATGTTTGTGACAATGTTTTCTAATAATGAATACTAATAATGAATACTGCTGGACATTATAAGGTTTTATGTTTGGTAATCACAAGTAACATTGTAGAGGCTTTCAGGTCTCAACACACTGGATGAAGCCATTGCGCTCAATTACCCCCGGCGCAGTCCAAGCACTGTGGGGCAGAAGGGCTCGCTTTGCCATTACTGTAAACTACAGGCCTCGCTGAACAGACCCGAGTGTGTGCTGTCGTCTGTCATTGAATTTTCTTACTGTTGTGCTGTTATATGTATTATTGTCTGACATGTTCGGTGCTGTGGAGAGGAATTTTCGCTTGGGGACAGTACAGTCTAAATTTATCTGTTGAATCTACGTTGGTAAGGACACAGCATTTCTGTATCTTTGTATACAACACAACGCCCCGCAGTGTGTCTTGTTGCCATTCAACAAAAAGGGCACAAAGGTGTTGATCCAAACTGACATTTAAAGTTGTTCCATCCGGGCGGAGTATGCGGCCATGCGTTCCATTCATAATCTGCCACTGTCTCTTGTTGTTGCACTTACAAGAGAAAAGAAGGTAAGACCTTCGTGACTCCAAACAACTCCCAGAAACACAGTCAACTGTCAGCAGTGTTCAACTTTGTATACGACTGGCTTTGGTTCAAGCGTTACCCAAAGAGGCGAGATAATTAGTGAGCGTTCTTTTTCTTTTCCTTTTTTCTATCAGAACAGATTGTCAATTTCCTTTTTTAACTCAGTTATTTCAGAAGCCATTACTTTGCACCAGCAAACTTTGATTTTAAAATCCATTACTTTTAATTTTGGCTGCGACGCAGAGGATAAATGTGTGTGTGTGTGTGTGTGTGTGTGTGTGTGTGTGTGATACATTAAGAACCTCAAGCACTCATCTGCTGTGCACACCTGCCAGGAGTTCCTCAGTGGGCCAATATTAAGCTTTAATTGAATCTCATTCTCTCATGGCAGTGCCGGCACAGTGGAAATCTGATCTTTGACTTGGCGTCACTCCATGGCAGGTGGGATGCAAAAGATCTTCTGGTACACCAGCTGTCATAAAGTTAGCGCATTCGGACTTTAGTATGTTATTGGCTTTGAGCGTTACCTGAAACTGTTACTGAAACTGATTATTATAATTTTTTTACGTATTTACAGGATGTCTTATCTCCAATGAAGACGAGTCATGGGCAACAGGTAAACTTCCTAAAGGCGCCACCAACTTGGTAGTAAATCAAAGCGAAGCATTGGCATATGGAATATATGTAACAAAATACGACCCTGAGTCAACAGTTTCTCATAAACATGTGTGAAAAAATCAAAGTGCCTGTGATGTATATGTATATCCTTTTGTATTTGAAGTATTTCACAAAACAAAGGAGAGCGATGTGGTTTCAAGTCTACAGAAGGTTCAAGAAAAGACAAAGAAGAGAGGAGACATTGAAGGTTATGAGGGTGAAGGCAGCCTTTGTTGTAGGAAGACATAATTTAAAGGATGATGAAGCCCCGGTTCACAGCAGAAGAGCAAGCGAGCACCGACATTCACTATTTACAATGTGCAGAGTGGGTGGTGGAGCCTAATGGCATTGCATTAAAGGCCTCCTGTAAAAAGGGACTTGTTAAATGAAAAGCATCACTTTTAATTATGGAAGATTCACTCAGAAAGCCTTGGCAGAGCAGTAGCATCACCACCACACATATAAGGAAAGGATCTGAACAAAGCCACTCTTTGAATCTGTTTCTGTTGACCTCTTTTGATTTTCTTTTGTCTGTCAAAGTGCAAAATCCATCAGAAGCAATGACTTTTCATAGTTTCATTGTTCATACAGTTTGGGATGTGTCAGGGACTGCGTGTCAAGTTTCCGCTTGTTACATGCAGAGTGCGTTTCAAAATAAACTTCCAATGTTGTTAACTTAGCTTTTAGGTTTACTTATGCAACGTAACTAGTTGGTTAGTTTTAGGCAGCAAAACCACGTGTCTAGGCTTGCGCTAAGAAAAGATCTGGGCTTGAGCTAAAATAAGGTGTGTTTGTTATGTGAAATAACTGTAATTATAATTGGGTGATTGGTTTTACAATACTGTATTTTACCTTTTTAAAAAATCTATTTGTAAATGACTGTGTTCTCAAGCAGTGAGACATTCAGGATTTGGATAAAGGACAATGTTCAGCTTTTGATACATACTTAACATCAAAGAGACTCTACAAGTTTGAGTTATGTGTACAGTAACAAGAATTGGCCCGTAATAATTTTCTTTGAGAATATATTACCAGTGTGAATTTACAAAGTAGCTCTGCAATGGAAAACTGTGTCGCATCCCTTCCAATTAAAACTTTAATTCATCAAGTGCAGACTGTTCCCGACAATGAAGGTCACATTAACACAGGAGAAAACTGTCTTCTAAACATACAATGATCAGAGCGTCCCACCCCGAGAAAAGTCTCAACTCAACATTGTTAGATCTTTTCCCTCTTAACCCTTTTGGTGCACATATTTGACTGATGTTGGGTGTTTCTGAATATTGAAGTTCAGATTCTTCAAACATCTAGAGTTGCCAGCTGCCAACGTTTTCTACTTTCAACTTCAATATTTTGCTGCATTTGTATTTAAACCACTTTAGGAACAGATTCGGTCCAACAACTCCCCTCAGGAATGTTAAATTATTGTGTACTCATTGGCCAGTTCCACTGACTGTATTTGAAGAGACAGTGGGTCAGCTCTCTGAAGCTGAAGAGAATGTGGCTCAAACAGCTTATCTTTAAAATGATTAAGCTTCTCTCTGTCTCTATCTCTGTCTGTCTTGTCACTTTCTGTTCCACATTTCTGTGGAACACCCCCCGTCCCCCTTCTCTCTCTCTCTCTCTCTCTCTCTCTCTCTCTCTCTCTCTCGTCTAATTCCCTCTCCAGTGGGAGTGACATGTCTTGTGGGAGGGAGTGTGTAATAGTGGGAGTTAATTTAATCAACATCATGCTTGGGTAAGGCAACCATTTCTCAGACAGTCCACTCACTGTGTGTGTGTGTGTCTGTGTGTGTATGTGTGTGTGTAGGAGAGTGACAGGAGGAGTCGATTGTATCAGCTCACTGTCCCTGGAGAGCACGACTCTGTACTCCCTCTGCACCTTGAGTCACCTGCCCGTGTCTTCATCCTGAGCCATGGGAGATGGGTGGTTGGGGTTTGTCCAAGTATCCAGCAGAGGTAATATTATGGGATGGCAGCAAGTACAGCTGTCAGAACCCAGGAGGTCAGTGTGTGTTCTTTCTTGTCCTGTGCGTGTGCTTTACTATGTTTGTGTGTGCACCGGGGGAGGGCTCAGCGTGGTTGTGTAGCGGCCTCTCCACCTCTCTGTGTGAGTCCGCAGGTAACCAGCCAGGCACTTATGAAGTTCATCTGTGATGTAGAGCACATAGGGGATTTTGTTTTACCCTTAAATCAGCTTTCCGATGGGCTGAATTAATTAGTTTACGCAGCATGTAGCATTCTAATCAGAGTTAAGTGGTAGCACAGCATGAAATAATGTAAATTATGGATGCATAGTATTGAAATAAATTCTAAGAGCCAATAATTTATCTGGTAATTTCAGCTGATACCATTTTTTTATTATCTATGCCATGCAATAACACAATTTCTCCATTTTCTGCCAGTTGAAGTTATTCATAACACTGTAACTGTGGGGTGCAGATGCAAACATCCAGAAAAACACTCCATTGTCCTGCATTGTACACACAACACCGATTTGAAACTGTCTGCAATCTTGAAGATGAGCAGAATTATTTCCACCAAATATATGGCATAGAGATATATGTCGTCTGTGAAAATTACTTAATATCAATGGGTGTTGTCATAATTTTCCCATGATTTCTTGAGATTGTGCAATTTTGTATGCAAATTGCTGCAAACGGGTGCTAACGTTTTTTCAAGTACAGTACCATAATTCCATGAGGTTCGGCTTCTGCTGCAAGTGTTGACCATGTTGATAAGCAGACCAAATCAGACCAAAGTTATTTTACTAAGTTCTCGTTTTTTCTGAACTGTGACCTTCATTTGTCCCTTTCACATCACTGGAACCAGGTGTTAAATAGTTTGTCAGGCTCTTTAGGGTTTGTAAGGATTAAAATGTGAGAATGTGTTAATTAGTAAGTTCTGTCGTTTCCTCTATCCAGTATCACAATGCTAGCTCTTTCCCCCTGTTATCAGTTATTATGCTAAGATTATCTAACTGGCTACTAGCTGTAGCTTCATATTCAGCATACAAAAATGAGAGTAACATCAATCTTTTCACCTTTGGGCGAACAAATGCATTTGTAAAAATAAGAGAAATCCTCATATAAATTGTCTATACTGGTGTAATCAGTATCTCCTAATACACAAACATAATACATAAAGTACTGTCTGATTCTGATGTAAAAAAAAAAGAAAAAAAAAGCCCCCTGTAGTATCCCAGGTTGTTGATGCAACTCTCATTTATAGCCATATTCTCTCAACCTGTCACGTATAATTTCCTACATCTCCCACAATGCTCTTCAGCCACCCCAGAGAACATGCCAGACTTGTGCTGTAGGATACATGAGTAGGCGGAGAGGGAAGAAATACAGCATGAGTTGCAGTTTGAGAGCACATGCTGCGACTGATGGTGGAGAAATATTGTTCTCTGATAGACTATTTCCTGTATAACTGTCAAATGTCAGTGCAAATGATTAATCTGAATACAAGCTTTTATCACATCAGAGTCTCAGGGAACAAAACCATCAACATTTACTGTGGCTGCCATAGATAGATAGATGAAGAAAATACACTATAGCTGCATTAAGAATGCTGTGGCCAGGGAAATAAGAAATGAAAATCACTAACCATAAAAATGGAGACATTAATCCATCACAAAAAGCATTCTGTCGACACATTATTACCATTATTAGAGGGTATACACTTTGCTATTCGAGGAATATGTTCTTTTGACATGATGTAAAGATGACATTCAGCGAGAAGCACGACTCAGAAGCACATTATGTAATTTACAGGCTTGGGTTTGTCCAGGACTTGCGAAAAAGATCTTTTACATGTCTCCTAAAATCACTGTTATTTTGAATTCAAGAATACATTTTCAGTCCTTTTAATCATTGATGGTAGATGTACTGTATTAGACTCTGGGTTGTGGTGAACAAATAGATTTTTAGTTTTGACCTACCAAAGTTCCTGTTCTGGGAGTGGCAGTTCTCGTCTGTAATAAATTAGTAATCTGGGTAAGCTCGTCAAATCAGGCTTGTTGTTCTGTTAGACAGATTAAACTTTGATGAAATCCGCAGTTTTTTAATAGCACATTATCATGTGGAATCCTTCTACCATGCTTTCTTGAGAGTAGTGTGTTTTTAAACATGTTGAAAATCGATGTCAGTGAACGTTTAGAGTCATTTCAGGACTGCTGCATGTAATTATAGTGCCATCCTAAATCCACAAAATGCAATCACTCTTTGTTACATTCTTCTTCGTGCATCTACTGCTTTATCAGCACTTGCCCATGCTAATATATTGTCCCTGTGACCTGTTGATTCAGATCTATTGCCGTCTTCAGCTGGGTGCTGTCTGGTTTTAATTGCAGCCGTGTCCTGTAACCTCCACTCTTACATGCATTTTTTTCAGATTCACTGCCTGTGTAAATCTTTTGAACATTGCTGCGTGAACTTCCACTCCTCCTCCCCCTCCTCCCCCCTTCGTTTCTTCCTCCCCCTCATATAAGTCCAAGACTGTTTCCTCACTGACTGAGATTGAAGTGCAACAGCACAACCTGGTGGACTCAAGTTTATCAGTTATAGATGGAAGAGTGACTAAATATTTCTGGTGTGTCTTCCTGTTTACTGATGACTGTCTTCGGCATAATTTTGTTTTACATATTTCTCTTTGAATTTGCTTCATCTTTGAAATTGTCTCTTTGTTTTTATTCCTATTCTCATCCCCTTCCTGTCTGCCTTTGTCTTCACACCCTCCGATCTCCACCCACCTCCTTGTTCCCCCAAACCTATTCTTTTTTTCTCTCTTTTTAATCTCAGATCATCTGTCTGTCCACCTGCCCTTCAGCCTTCTCTCCTGTCTTTTTTTATCAGCTCCTTTCACACACTTTATATATATATATATATGTATATAATATATAGGCTTCTTTAGTGGGTGATATTTAAAGCATTAACATCTGGTGCTTGATACGGTGTGCTTCATGCAGCACAAACTGTTCCTCAGCAGTACATATTTGGCAGATGACTCATTATATCTGGATCCTTTTCTTTTTTCTTTTTTTTTTCCCCAACAGCTAACTGATGATGTGATGCAGTAATGGAGCATCAATAAAATTGCAGATGGAGGAACAATAAAGCGTGGGAGTGTTTAGCTTTGATGTTTATGACATGAACACAGGAGGAAAATAAATACAGACGTAAAGCCGTTGAAAGCATTTCCTGATAATAACCTCATGACGCAGATGCTGTCTGTTATTTGTGGGGTTTAGATGAAACTGAATGTGGTATTGATTCAAAGCTATCTGATACATTGTTTGACCGTAGTTCGCACTAGATTTGGATGTCTGTGTTACTATTTTGATTGATCAATCCTTAATTTGGTATTTTAGGTCAAATGAATGATAATAAAAATTGAAGACAGAAATGTAACAAAAAATTGTGAATCAAAACAAGATTAAAACATTGACCAAAACAGTGGCGGCAGGCTCCAGCCACAATAGCAAAATCGGGCCAGGGCCATAAAGGCGGGGGTCCAATGGCCCCTTCCTCACTTCCTACCCCCTGATTCCTCGAACCACAACGTATCTTCAAATTCGGCGTTCATTTTGATCTCAACTACACACCTGTAAAGTGTTGTGACTGCATCTTACAAGGTTGAGGCACTTTCGCCTTGACATTATCTGTCCACAGATAGACCGACAGAATAAATATAAACACCTGGAGAAGAACTCACAAAGGCCTCTGTGACGGTAGGTGTCTCCACAACCACATTCTGCCATGATGACGCACACACAGACTGTCGTGGCCTGTAATTATGCCTTACGTTCTTACAGATCAAATTACTTTTAAGCTCAGTAGTTAATACATTGTAGATATTTTGTATTTCTTGGTCCGACATTTTTCACTCTTTGGTTTTTGTACTGGTTTAACAAATGAGATATAATGTGTTAATCAGTGCACTTCAGAGGTGCTAAGCTAGCTGTTTCTCCCTTCTGCTAGTCTTTGTGCTAAGCTAACTAGCTTCTAACTCCCGGCAAGAAAGGGAATAAGTTGTGGCCTACCTAGTGGGTTAAACTGCTTTGCCACGAAATGTTCAACCCACAGAACGTAATGTTGCATTCTAATGGAGTTCTCAAAGATACCAAACATGCCAAGCTAATTTCAGTGTGACTTTTAAAATGTTAAATGATGAAATGGTGACACTATTAAAAAAAAAATGATGTCTTAGATTTCAATATTTCACTCAGTGTAAGCCATCAGATGGGTTCAACAATGAATAACGAGAACAACTAATTCAGAGAAAAAAAACTATCAACAGAAATGGTGACAAAGAACACAGAGACAGTCAAAGAAAAAGATCAAGAAGGAAAAACAAAGACATGTAAAGACACAAATACAGCCAGAGAGAAGAAAGGCAGCAGAGGGAAAGAAAGAGATGTCACGCCTTTGGGGATTGAACTTGACACAGGGCAGGGCTGAATCCTTGGATTTCTCGGGGGAACATCCATCATGCACCAGTCAGAATGAGATTGCTTCCTCCCACCTGCAGCAGAGCAAACATGATACCATGTTTCATTTACATGCTACACATTGGCAGACATTCATCGCACCCACCATACCCATACACAGGTATGTTGTTTTCCTTTCTGTAATATTTAACATCTCTCTCACAATAAATCACAATCTTATTTCATCTTCCATAAATAATAATTAGAGTTGTGTAAAAGATCACACCACAACAATCCACCCTCACCGTATCTCATATTTTTTCCTTATATTACTGGATCCTTTTGAACCATGTTGAAGAAGAAAAAAAAACAGCTGCGTTACAAGATAGGTCAGGTGTAATATTTTACTTATTTAAAAAAAGTATATGCAAAGACCAAAACCAATTCTACTAGCAAGTGTATGGCCTGTGTAGCCAAAGCCTGGTTGAGCTTATTCCAGTGATTCCCACAAGGGGGGCTTGTACGGGGCACTTCTTCAGTTATAAGAAAGTGTATAGCAACATTTAAATATATTACGAATATAAGTTATAATATGAAGAAACATATTAGTATACACAAATATTGAGTCAGCTGCAACACCTGGACACTAAATGTTGTGATTTATAATACATAAAAAAATATAATTAGTATGCAAAGTTTTTACAGATAAAAAAAGGTATTTAATTAATGAGAGGTGAGCTGTTTCCTCTGTATCCAGTATTAAGCTACAGTAAGCAAGCAAGCAAACATGTTTATTCCCAAAATGTTGCACTTTTCCTTTAAGATACTAGGTTAAGCAGATTTTACTTTTGGCAGTCAGTCTTTTTATACTAAGCTAAGCTAAGCTAACCGAACACTGGCTGTGGACAGTCAGATATGAGAGTGATATCAATCTTCTCATAAACGTTTCAGCAAGAAAGAGAGAAGTGTGTTTCCAAAAATATTGAGCTATTCCTTTTATGATGTTGAAAGTTAAGTTAAGAGGTTAAAAAAAACTTTCATTATAAGTAATTTTATCTTCCATATTCTGCCTGTGGTCACTACCACTTTGTATTTTACTCTTTGTCCTCTCCTCTGAAGGATTAACATAGTATCACAATGCCTTCCTTTTCTTCCTCTCTCTCTCTCTCTCTCTCTCTCTCTCTCTCTCTCTCTCTCTCTCTCTCTTTCTCTTTCTTTCTCCCTCTTTCTCACTCTATTCAGCTCTGTTAATATTCTCTCCGGTCCCCAGAGGAGGAGAGTGGAGAGGGGAGGCCCTGCTGCCGACTTTGTACTGTCCAAATGTTATTTCATCTCATTCATCAGTGCCAGCTTCTAGCCTCAGCGGAGGGACAGGATGCTGTTGAGAGGGAGGTGATGAAAGCGCTTTGATAGACAAACTAAATTACCGACAGTCCCAGTTCCCTCTGGACCTGTTTCTCTTGGATACCATGCAATCTGTCGTGCCATAATTCCAGTTAATCAGGTTTTCTTGAGGTGTCACATGAAACAGCGGCGTTCAAAAGGAAAAAAAAAATTAACACTTCACAACAAGAATTGTGTTAAATGCCTCCCTAAAGTATATTCACACATTCGCATTGCAAGCTCCAAATCTCAAATCTCATTTCGTTGGTTGATTTTAATATCTAGTAATGTCAAAACACATGCAATGACATACCTGTTTCTCCTCCATTGCCTCAAGTGCCTTCAAAATGTGCCCTTGAGGCATCTGAGGGCATCTCACACACAAGTCATGTCAGCTTTCCTTTTTCTATTGTTGCCGCTTGTTGTGAAGCAGACTGGCCTCACAAAAAATAATGACCTGTAACTTAACCCACAAAAATAATTTCGTATGTTATCAACATATGTTAGTCCATGAAGACGGAGGTTTATCTTGAAAAGACTGCATGTAATGAGTAGAAATGGACACGAGTTGCTGGACTTTGGGAGGAAAACGCATAAAAGATGGAGTCATTTTTTTGTAAGAAATCATACAAACCGTTTTATCTGGTGTCCATCGTGGCACCAGTGTACCCTATTTGCCACCAAAATATGTTCATAAGAGTGAAAAGATTGATATACTTTATGAGAGCTCTAACAATGATGTATGCCTAAATATCAGATGTGGGTGTACATACCCAAATGGTTCAGATTTAGGTATGATTCAAAAATTAAACACGCATTCCCAGCTGCCGCTTTTTCAAATGGTATTCCAGACTAAAACTAACGCATTGGGACATTTTAGCTGCAGTAACTGTACTGGTATCATCTTGTCCTCCAGTGTCTGCACAATGACAAACTCTCCTTTGGGCCACAGACATAAACATGCTTGTGTGCTGTTTAAATCGGCAAACGGGTCATTTTGACACCGATACCAAGCAATTAATTTCTCGAGATCAAAACTGCTATTCCTGGGTGCATATTTAGCATTTTCCTGCTGTTCTTGGAATGAGGCATTTATGTCAAACCATCTGTGTAAAGTGGTGACAGCAGCCAGCCAACTGGTGTCCTGTCTCATTATCTCACACCTATCTTGAACTCATGCCACTAAAAGAAAAGTACCTGACATCCCCAAAGTCAGATGAAGAGACACCACTGTCCAATATATAATAGTCAACTTGAAAACATACAAGGTTTAAAAAGTCCATAAAGAACTGAAAGACGTCAAAGATTTTGAGTGGAATTAATTGTGGAAACTGACGTTTCTAAATAGGGACGCACACGGCACACATCGATGAAAACCCATATATACTGTTTACTTTTTAAGTGTCCAAAACAACAGATTTGCAAAATGTTACGATAGAATTAACTTAAACTTTAAAAAACGATCCTGCTTTGTAAATACTATTGATCATGTTAGGGATGAAGCTCTACAGCCATGCTAGCAGCTCTGTGAGGCTGTCGCCTGCTTAACAACAGCGGTATTTTGAGGTAAATGCTAACGTCAGCATGCTAATGTGAACGATAAAGCAACCATGCTGATACAGCAGATATATTGTTTACTGTGTTCACCATCTCAATTCACACAGACTCACCAACATTGCTAGCCCAGCCGCCAGGAAGAAAATGCTGGCATTGTACATTTCTGCAAACCATGGAAATGTTGAATATGGACGCTTTTGATGTCGTACACAAAGCGTCAAGTTATAGAGCAGGTAATGTAATGTACTGAGCGACCATTATTTACGGCTACCTGATTTAATACAGAGTATGACATGGATGCGTTTAAACAAACACAGGACTTTCACCTAGTAGTCCTCTGTTTGTGTCCTGTGAAAAACCAAAAGTAGACGTTGACCCTTCGCTTGTTGCGAATTGTTACTCAAGAAAGTACATCATATGGGTGGTTATTTATTTATGCTAGATACATTTTCATTCTCGTCACATTGTTATTTTAACACAAACCATTATATTTGTTTCTAACCTTAACCAAGTAGTTTTGTTGCCTGAAGCTTTATCGTTTCACAACATTAACCACATGATATTCGACATTCGTTTCTGCAAGCGTGATATTTGGTTCAGTAGCATCAATATTAAAATTATCTAGTGGCAAAACAGCATCTTATTCCTCAAACATCAAATCATCTTTCATCTCAATTTTCATTTTTTTGGGACAGCTAGGGAGCCTAGTGAACCCTGTACAAGCATTTGTCCCTGAGCAACACGCTGCTCCGTACCTGTGACATGTCCCTGTTATTGACCCATAAGTCTTCATGTAAAAAAAGTCCTTGGAGGGCTAAAAGTTATTTTTCTCAGTCAACCTCTGCCCTCTCTCTCTCCGCCGCAGATTTTCAGAAAAAGGTTAGAGAAGTGAAGTGGAGCGTTCAGCCATTTTCAGTTTGTCACTGTCAGCTGGGTCACCAGAGAGCTTCACCCTGTGAGGCGGGAGGGGTTTGACACAAGGAGGTCAAAGTATTTCTAGTTTCTCGTCTCCCAAAGGAGAAGGCTTCATGTCAGAAAACCGCATGAACAGAGAGACAAGAGAGAAGACACTCTGTGGGTGTAAATGATGCATTTTTCATCACAGTGTCCTTGTGGTCCTGTTTAGCTGTGTAGGTAGAAGATGGCACTGCAAGCATTTGAGACAGTGTTTGCTCCCTAGTTCCAGCAATGCTATAATAATTTGAAAGCATCAGGACATTTTTAATAAAAGCATTCACCAGCTATCAATGTTGAGTTGTAAATATTTAATTTAATTCAGTGAGATCCAAGCATGTGTAGCCTGATGGCCATTTTCTTAGATATCTTTTATTTTATTTTTATTTTTTGCTGCAAAGATAGAATTATATTACACTTCTGATGTATTTTAGGGAAATGCATTTTTCAAATGGGATTTCTTTGTGGTACTGGACTTAAAATGGAAATCCTTAAGTCCCCATTATAAAAGTGAGATGTCCATGCATTATTTTACTGTACAGCAGGTCTAAGTCAATCCATCAATACTTTGAGGGTTGATTCAGTCGAAAATCATAACTTTTTGAACATTAAAACACACACAGACCCACAGTAACACTGCAAATACATAAATATTGCAATACTGTCATCAGTGGGTCATTGGCTCAATCACCATTATCTTCTTTGGCTATAGATAATGACTTAAGGGACATACATTTAAATGAAAATATTACCAATATTATTACTTTAAGAATAGTTTTTACCACCAGACCATCAGGCTTCTTCACTCATAAACATATATATTTCATATCACATGTGCTCACCTGCTGACTGCACTATTTACTGTTTACATAAAAATACACTGCCATCATGACTGCTGCTATTGAACTACACACAATCCACTTTTCTTCCATGTATACGTATGTTTCATGTCATTCACTCATATCCTACATCTCATTCTCTTTTCCACATTACGTTTGTGCAGTATTGTTGGAGACATCCCTGTGTACATATTACTATAATGTATATATTTCATTCAATTTTATTTTAATTTTCTCTTATCGTTTTTTTTTCATATAATTTGATTTTATTATTTTCATTTCATTTTATTTTATTTTATCTTTGATATGACTAGTGCTCTTATTGCAACTGGTACTTTTATTGCTTATTGAGCTTATCTGTTCTCTTGTCAAAAACATTTAATTGTACCTCTGTTAACCTAGGACTAATAAAACCGAAACCTTTCACTGTTTTATAGGATAACGACCAACAAGCAAAATGATTACCTAATGAGTAACACCTGATATCTATATGGCCTCTTTATATTGGTCATATGACTTTGGCGGTTGTCTGATGACTGAAATCCTTGTTTTCACCCTCTTTCACTTTTTCAACCGGCATCTTGTTCAAGTAAAGAAGATACTTTTTGTAACCTTTACATCTTGTACAGCTTACATCATCAGCCAAGTGCAGATATTAATTCACTGTAGTTTGAGACAGTTGAGTCAGATGTGCACACTAGAGACATATCTCGAGGATACCATTTACATTTTGCATGAGATGTGAGGGGAGTTGAGAGTGAGCATGTGCGAGCAGTGTCTGAGACATGACTTCCCACATCTAGGTGGTTGCTATGGAAACGATCCCACAAGTGCAAGAAACACTCCACTATAAAGTCACTTGGTAAGAATAGACAGACTCGGGAAGCAGCAGCTCATCAGTTCGGTCTGAACATACGCAGAAGGGAAGGTACACCGAGGAGCCTGAGGGAAATGCATGTTTCAAGCAAGGCTAATACAGCAGGCGATGCAACATGTGGCACAGTTACTAAATCTGACAAAAATATCTCTTAAATTATTCAGAAATGTAGTCACACAAAATGTGCCGGACCTCATAAATAAGAAACCGCATTTTGTACAATATTTAGGGTACAGCAAGTCTGTTCATAACTCTTATTTTTATTTTTATCGTGTGTTCACGGTTCAAAAGGAATTCCCCGTTATAGCTGATTACAACTCCATATTAACACAAATGTAATCAGCTGATGTCGTGTTCAATGTTTTTGTCAACTTAAGTCCTTGTGAATTTGACAAGTGTTGAGCTTCGATTTGCTATTCATGGCCTGTAGGCCTCATTGTCCTGAGCTCATAAAACTTGAGGCACTAGAGGAACAAAATAACATCTGTTATGTCCCCAGTCAAAAGGGACGTATGATTCCATTAGTAAAGAAAGGACATGGGCATAGATTGTCTCTTGTTCTGGATCATATTTTTTTCTGCGTTGTCTTCATCATGACTTCCCCGTCTAATGCGGCTTCACCGTCGGTTTCCTGGCCTCTCTCCTCCTCACCAGTGTCAAGATCAAAGATATACGATCAAGAGCCTCGCAGAGTATTTCATTTGGTCACTGTGCTGTCACAGAATTAATTGTGAGCAAGGCCTCGAAAAAGCTTGCGAGACCACTTTATATTCTTGAAGCTATGTTGCAATTGTTTGTGAGAAGGCCAACAGGTGTGGGAAAAGTTCTTGTTGCCGTGGCAACCAAGAACAGGAGTCAGGTGTGTGTGTGTGTGTGTGTGTGTGTGTGTGCTTAAACACAAATGCATGTCAGGGTCTGGGAGAGGAAGTGTGTCCATTTGATGAATGGGCATGTGCCTGAACTCAATTTGACACACTAATTGTAATCCCACCATTCATTTGTAAAGACCTCCCGGTGTATGCTCAGAGGAAAGCACTCACAGCCACAGCCTGATCGCTTGTTTGTGATCCCATTCTTATCCATATACAGCATAATACGCTCTTAACATTGGCATTCCTGCATGTTAAGTAAATTTTATTTCATTACTCATGTTTGGAAATGTTTGGAGTGAGCTGAGTTGAAGGAAGGCGCAGGATGAATAATTAATTTGCTCAATTAAGAAAGCACAAACAATAATTGTTAATATTATTGGCTTAGTGTGTAGTTGCTTTAATGGGATACACAATACGTACGTATATTACCAAGATATTCATTTTTCATTCAATTTGCATTCAGTGTATGAGTAGCGATCATAAAAAAAACAATAGGCTTTTGCCATTTCCTTCCAAAATAACTCATATCACTATTGCAAAACACATTTCCATTTTTCGTCACATCTCAGATTTATTTGAGGGCACAGAAACTCATTTTGTTACGGTAATGGAAGTTTTGTGGTCATGATTAAAATAAATTAAAGTTTGCTGTTGGAGACATTTTACAGTCTCTGAGTCAAAGTCACACACTTTGTACATCTGACCATCAAACCTGACATCTTAAATTAGAGTTTTTGCACGGACAGCCCGTCTACATCAACAAAGCAAGCAGAAGCTCCGATCAGACTTCATTATCTGAATCCCACATATTGCACCTTTTTAAGCATTTGAACAAATTAACAAGTATGTTCTTCATCTGATGAGAACGGTCTCAAAATGGGCCCCTAACGACCTGTGTAAATTAATAAAAGCTCATATCATATCAGAGGCACGGCACATATGTTCATATATTAAAGAGTACTTATATTCTCATATCCATTTGTTTTCAGTAAATCCGGATTAACCAATTTGCTTAATTTTGCTTCGCCTCAAAACAACTCATTTTTCTTCATGGTGCTTCTACAAAAGAGCCACTAGAGGGCGGCAGAGTAGCACTTTTAAAATGGCCCAACGTCTCAGAATCCCAGTGCTGCAAACCCAAGCTTCTCCTGAAGCAGCTACAATGAGCTGGTTCAGCTTCAACAAGGACTCCTGTAATGACTGACTTCACTCTGCCACATACCAACAACGAGCTCCTTTAGTCCCATCGGTCTGTGGCATGCAGCCACATCGGAGGCACATGTTGATATATTTAATGTGACTTGAGGACGTATTAAGCTCCACAACTATCAGTGTTGGAGAGGTTATTTTTATCTGCGGCTGTGAATGCAATGAAAAGAAGCAAAGAAAATAGGAGCTACTGCTTTGAAGATGGAAACCTCTACTCAGGCTTCAGGCAGTCAAACAGTTGTGTGTGGCCGACACTGATGTGGTTTTAGATAGATTTTCTGTTTGAAATGCTCCAGGTGGTATTGTTTTCCTGTGTTTATGAGAGGACACAGTATTTGTGCTCACACTGTATAAGACTGTTTGGTGTAGAACAATATTGCCATTCATGAATTGACAAGTCTTTGTTCAGTTAAATCAAACAATGTATAACATGTAATACAAACTGGTTCGTGGTGGTTTGAAGGTGTATTTTTTACACTTCTGTTTTACTTATCTCTACTGATCTGCATCAGCTGTTCCATTTAGCATCAGTTACTCATTGATACATCAGCTGATCAACTTTCAGTTTTCCACTTCCAGCATCTCTCGGATCCTCAAAGAGGCGGCGACTCGGAGCATAATCTAAGGTTTCAGTCCTGCACTTCAGAACAACTAAAAGCCTGGTGTTACAGGGCCAGAGAGGCATACCAGGTCAAACACTGTAAGCATGGGAGAGAAGAGAAAGAATTTTAAAATCAACACAGAAACCAATGTCAGGCCTTTAAAACTCCCTCTGGCTTCCTAATGAACGGAGCAATGTTGCACCGATTGAAACAAACTAATAACTGACTTGGCCAGCAACTGAAGGTAGACAGATATACTCAAACATCAACTCAGAAGACATGCAAAAAGTTTGTATTTCCCTTTGCAGTAAGTGTTAAAGGAGCCCAGTCTAATACTGTACGCCACTGAGGTGTTTACCTTATGTTAACTTTGATGTGTATTGCATCAGGTACATAATCCACAGACATGTTTTGTTGTATGAGAGTCTGTTTATTCTCTTCAGCGTGGAACAGTGTAAACCCAGTCCATTTCTTTCCACCGACAATCAAACGCACTATTTGTAGAAACACTAACAAAACTGTCACCGCGAAAGTGGTCAAAGCCCCTTTGCCCTTCCGAGGTCCAACACCTGACAACAGTGATTTAATTTCCTGTATACCTCAGCCCAGGACATTAGTACAGCACCACCCAATGTATACGCAGAATGACATTTGTATTTCCAACACCATATTTGGCTCTTACAGCTAGGTTCAGTCAGCCGCTGTGTATGAGTCAACACTTTTGAAACACAAACTAAGAATCTTCTCGTTCAGCATTTTTTGGGGGCTTGTAATGCCAGTTAGGCTGGAGACTACCGGGCACCGCTCGACCCACTTGACTGAACGAGCCGCACCCCGAGGCTGGTCTCAGTCATTTCCTTTCTGGCCCGCTCTGTGTGTGCCTGCCCAGCCTGGGCCAGGCTGTTCCTGTTTGGATTCCTGCAGGAATGGGTAACATTCACTGTGGAAGATTTGTTTTTGGAGCGTTGCCTCAGCCACAGTGGTGACACATTCTTTCCTCTTCCTTCTTCACACAGGCTGAAGAGGTGAAGCCCCATCAGAAGAATCATATACGTGGAAGATTAAAAAAAGAAGTCAGAGGACATGGTGACAATTTATTCCATCAAATGTTCAAAACTATTCCTCTGCTCCGTGAAGCAGAAATATGCTTCCTAGAAAAATAAACATAAAGTGTTTTCATAAGGGTCTTAAAAATACATATATATTGCCATCTCCAGCTTGGTACACCCAGATTCTCACAATCTTTTCAAGTAATAGCATGTAAATGCTTTTTTATGGTCATTGTTCATTTTACAAGTGCTATTTAAATGAGATTGAAAAAGGAAGGCTACAAGATGTGGCAGGAAGTTTGAAAAAAAGAAAACTTGGACCTTTTGACAGACGTTTTCATTTTTATTTCCACGGTCAAGAACGAACATTCAAGCTTAACATATTTATCATTAGCATTTCACTGGGAATTCTATGAGTATATGAGTAATTTGAATGTAATAAAGGCATTTTCACAGACCAAACAGAAAAATCAAATTTTGAATAAAGTGTTCCACCCACTGACTTTATATAACAGCTTGCTTTAATCCGATAATAAGCAGTACAGTCATTTTCCTAACAGAGTAACAGCTTTCATCCATTTGGAGGTCTCAAAAGTAACAGTGACCCAGAGAGATAATAATGTTTCATTTCTTCCTCTCAGACTAGTCTTGATTCATTTCTTAGAAAATAGCCTAAGCGGTGAGAAATAAAGTCTGAACTCTGTCCCTTTCTTTTCATAATGACTTGCTTTGTATCTCCACCACAAACTGTTATCGGTCATCACATTCCTCATTTCCTTTGAAAACAGTTGAGTCATTGTTGTTTGCAAAACTAATAGAGTCTTGTGAGTTTAGATTTTTGACCTTGAGTCCTGCTCTGACCAAGGCCAAGGTTTTCCAGTGCTCATTGTATGCACATATAGCTTCTCATCTATGCAGCCAGAATAGCTTATTCATCGTAAAGACTGACATGGCAGGACTAGCTTCATTGCTGTAGCTGTTTTCTTGGAGGTTATTTTTTAACAATAAATGGACTGTACTTTGTATTGCGCTTTTCCAGTGTTCCGACCACTCAAAGCTCTTTAACACTACATGTCATCATTTACCCCCATTCATACACTGATGACAGGGGCTACCATGCCATTTGACACCTGTCCATCAGTATTAACTAACCATTCATATTCATTCACCCCCTGCCAGAACAACCTGCGGGGGCCACTTTGGGTTAAGTGTCTGGGCCAATTTGGGTTAAGTGTCGTGCCCAAGGACAAATCGACATGGACTAGCGAAGCCGGGGCTCGAACTGTCGATCCTTTGATTGAAGGACGACCATGCTCAACCACAGAGCCACAGTACTGTATAGTCAAATATTTGTCTGTAAAATAAGTATCTGTTTCTTACCTTATTTTATTGTTGATTCCAAACTATTGCAATTGTACTTAGCAGGTTTATGAACATATGTACATTCACTGTCCAAAGCACTGCACAGGACGTTACATATACAATGTTTGCTGAAGCAACAATATACTTATTGACAAAAAATATATAGTAGTGACCATAATAAATGTATAAAGACGGAATTGTCGATCCTAAATTTAGATTTCCACCTTCATTGCATAGCAGATAGATGAACATCACATCACAGACACCTGTTGTGTATAATTGGACAACTTGGAAACCGGATGGGCAGTCGCGTGTCATGGACAGCCGGAGTCAGCAGGTTTTTATTCGATAAGTCCGAGAGGAGAATGTCATCCATGATATTCCCTGCTGTGGTCTTTTCTCCCCTGCCTCTAAGGCACGTCTTTATTCCCCATCCCTGGTGTAGAATATACTGTAAATGCCTCCTCGCTGACCCCAGATCTTTCTATAGCTCATGAGTGAGGCCCAGCCAAGTTCAAAGTACTGCTGCTGGGACAGTTTTGACCTCAGATAGACGAGCCAGGAATGGGGTAGGTGAGGAATGTTTGGCGTCTCTCTTTAGGCCGTTCGCACCTTCAGTCAGTGACTGCACATGCTTGTGTCATTTAAATAGAGGAGTATACTGTCAGCGTGACAAAGTGGCTTGTCTTAGACCAGTTTACCCCTTAATGGTTGTTTCTTGCCTTTTTTCCTCCCCTCCTCTGGCTCCTCATTTGTTAGACGGGATGTTTTCCACTAGAGATGAGTTATGGATGGTTGGTCAGTGGGGAAAGGCACCAGCTGAGTCTGCACGGTCCAAAATGGGACTCCATTCAAACTATAAACCAAACAGCACATGTCCAGAAGCTCTTTGGCACATGTAGAGTGTTAAGTGTGGCAACATTTAGCGTTATTCTATTCCTACTGTAGGTTTTTATTCCAACCAAAAGAGATTGTCTCATATGCTCCGATTTTTGTACTGTGTGCACATACGCACATAATCACTGAAATTATGTCTGACCTACTGTTGATAACCTGTTGTGAAAAGTGGTAATTCACTGCAATCTCAAAA
The DNA here is from genome assembly GCA_016806645.1 of Ophiodon elongatus. NCBI lineage: Eukaryota > Metazoa > Chordata > Actinopteri > Perciformes > Hexagrammidae > Ophiodon > Ophiodon elongatus. The sequence continues at coordinate 1,481,644 of JACSYO010000150.1, read as the reverse complement.
CCTGTTATTTTGGTTTGAGATGAAGGCTTTGTCTGCCAGTTACAGATAATATCACATGCTCATGAAATGCTGCCAAGAAGGGCAGAGCTCTTCACCGCAAGAAAAATGATTGCAGCTCTATAACGGCAATCATCGTTCTTTACATGGAGTCATTCAAACGCCTACACTATGCGCCGGAAGGAAACTGTTTGTCATCAACAATTGATTGCGGTTGTACTTCATTATGTTTCTTTTCTTAATCAGGTTACTAAAAAAATAATTTTACCATCATGTGACACACTGTCAGTTTAGGTCTTGAATCATTTCAGCACTCATCCTGAATGGTCTCATTCAGAGTCTGCTGCATGCTCCACATGCCACACCTCTCTCTTCAAAAGATCTCTAAATATAGAATGTGACATATTCAGCCCACAACTGTTTGATTGCCCCATATATCTCCGGGAGCAGATGTTTGAGATGCCAGTCCATGGAGATGCCTCACCCCGCCTTTCAGCTTGAGCTCGCATTCCTTGAATCTATCGCCACGGCTTTCGATGACTCACCTTGGATTGAGAAGGGTCTTCTCTCACAACAACCTGTAAAACCCTCAACAGAGACAAAAGGAAATCTGGTCTATTACCTAGAGTAGTTAACCATAAGCAAATTTCATCAATATGAGTTTCAGTCAACCTATCACTAAGTGTGTCTGGATTAGTTCACGTCAGAGTTTTTATATTATTATTTAGGGGGAAAATTTAATTTGAGTGGAATTTGGGAATGATGAAGTTAAATTTAGAAATGCTTTAGGCAGAAAATAAAAGAAATATTGATCTTATCAGCCAGAAAATGTTTTATGGTTCCTTATTTAAATATATAATAATAAATATTTTGTTCAAACATTAATCTTTCAGTGTTCAATGCGTGTCTCATAGCAACTACAAATCATATATTTATTGACAAAGTTTACTTTCTGTACTACAAGGCTAGATTGCCAACGGCTATGTGTCAATTAGTTTGTGCTAATTAACTTTATTACAATTTGCCTTTTAATTTTGTACCACTAAAGCCTGTTTTAAGGCAACACCAATTTGAATACCAATTGAGGATTCATCTTGTAGAGGGGCCGTGAGTAAAAAAAAAAAAAGAAAATCTGATTACATTGAGCATTTTACTGAATAAATACGATAAACTACAGTTCATCAAATGGCTACTTGAGACTGGCTCCAAAAGTGAGACCCCATAGCAGGGCTTCCCATGCAGTGTAAATTGGCCAAACAAACGCGTAGAAGAAGTACAAATCACAGTCTACATTGAGCATTCAGTTGATGTATGCATCTGGACCAATATTGAATGCTTCACGTAGAAGGTCTAGGTCAAGACGACTGTGAGATGGAATTTATTTTTCCCATAAAACTGCTTCCATCTCAGCTGCAACCAAATGGAGTAAACTGATTGTATTGAGGGATCGGTGCAGTGAAAAGGAGCTGTTATCAGCATTAGATGTTGACCTAAATGCTCCTATTGCAGTTGCTAAATACAAGCAGGTTTAGAGTAGTGGTTGGAGGGGCTGCCTTATAACCACATAGCAACCTCTGGTGTCTCTGCACTGCGTCTCTCATCCACAGCCCAAATATGGTCACTTCCGTTCTCTCGTTGGCAAAAAACAAGACGGCGATGGCTAAAAAGCTAAACTAAAGGCTTCGGAACCGTAGTCCACAGTCTGACTACGTCCTTTTCTTATATACAGTTGATGCTTAAAACGGACACTTCGATTCATCCCCTTTGACCTCCAATGTCCTTGAGCAACTCACTGACGTTTGAACCAGCTGCCACTGACCCCCATTCCTCACCATTCAGACCTCCTCCAGGAGTCAGAAAGATTAAAAGTAAGTACAGGTAGGAAACTGCTTGGATGCGATCAAACATGTAGCTCACTGCACTCTTGGGCTGTCACAGTTGGGCCTGAAGCTATTAACCTTCACCTCTTCACATATCTAATTCCACATAATGTATATACTTTCAAGCTGTTTAAAAATCTAAATCTTTCAAAAGGAATCCGAGTGTGTCAGTGCTCGGGTGAAGTTATTCTCGACCCACTGCTTTCATTAAATCGGCTTTTAAAGATTATCAAGTGTCCTTACATTACCTCTGGCAAGACTGTTTCATGTGGTTGCATTCTTACCTGACAGAGAGCCTTCTTTAACAGGCTTCAAGCTGCAGCTGTAGTTTCAAGCAAATTTTAAGCTGATTCTTTATTTCTAAAGAATCAGCTCACCAGAAACACAAAAGCTGCAACAGGAAGATTACATGTTTCAATGATCAGAATTCTACAAATAAATAGTCATGGTTGTATGGTTTGGACTATAGGTGAAACAAACAACCACTCTGCCCTGAATTGGGTATGCGCTTTAAGAATAGAGTAAAAATCATAGAGACACAAAAGTGTTGTCTTCTGGTTATGTTGCATTTGAAAAAATAAGAAAGAAAAAAGGAATGTCTTTCAGAGAGGTAATAGAGCGCAAAGAGGAGGTGTCTTTTCAACTGACAGATGATTGAAACCCGAGGGGTAAGAATTTTTAAGTCAGGACAGCTGAGTTAAATCCCCTCAAATTTGCTCTCTTTCACAAAGAGGGGATGAGATTACAAAATCCTGGTAGGGTGCCAGGCCTGCAAAAGAAAATGTCTCTCCATGTGGCGAAAGTCATCAAAAAAGTAATTACTCATTGTGTTCCCTGATTCCATAAATCTTCAAACTAAAAATTATGTGGCTATTTAGTGAAACAAGCAAGCTTTGACATGACTTCATGTGACGTGTTGACATTCTTTCAATATCTCCTCTAAAGTCCTTATCGGCGCAAAGAGGACTTGCTCCAGCAGTGTTAGAGGCAACGTGGCAGGACAGAAGACAGTCATTCTGGTTTGCATGTAATCTACCTCGAGAGTGTTCTGACAGTGACCACCCAGATGCTGTGTTGTTGAAAAACTCACAGAGACTCTTGGCAGTTTAATGTTCCAGAGTCTTCAAAGACGACATGGTCCAACAAACCCTTGAGCTTATAACAGAAATTAAAGCCGCTCTGGGTGAAATGTCAAAGCAAACACGTCTTATCTGAGATCTTCTTTTTTTCTTTTCAAGAAAGATAATTCTAATGTTGTGTGTGTGTGTGTGTGTGTGTGTGTGTGTGTGTGTGTGTGTGTGTGTGTGTGTGTTTTTACACAGGCGACACATTTTAAAGGAGTTGTTTGATATTTTGGAAAATATTTATTTTTGTTTTCTTGCTGAACATCAGATGATAAGGTTGATATCTTTCTCATATCTGTCTGTTGGTAGTTAGCGGTATGTTAGCTTAGCTTAGCTTGGTGAAAATAGCTAGCCAGACACATAGCCCCACGTTAAACCACAAATTGTTGTTTTTACACGTATGTTTTTGTCGGAACACTCAGAAGATATAGTGTGTTAATTACCGTAAAATGCGGGTTATATGGCGCACCCTTTTATAAGACGCATCTACTAAATTTAAAGAAAAAGTCGTATTTAATCTTAAACAAGCCACCGCGGGTTATAAGGCACTAATTTAGCGGTACCTGACAAACTCTCGAAACGACCACCGGTAATCAATCAAACTTTTATAACGGACTCACGGTCCAGATAATGAACGGAACAACGAACCAATACAAAAATAACCCTGTTGGAACATCAGAGATACACTTTTAAGAACCGTAGACACCACGATGGTCCGCCTCTGAAATCATCAATGTTGTTTTCTGCCGCGATCGCCTTTGCTTTCAGACGAATCTGAACTGTGGAAACACCACGGCCGTCTGCTCTCTGTGTGTTGACCCAGTCCTCTGGTTCGTTCTCTAGTTCGGGCCACCGGCATTTTCTTCCTCTGAACGCTTTTTGAGACTTCTTGTATCTGGAAAGTTCTCCCTGCTGTATTCTCCGGAATCTCGGAAATAAATCCACAAATTAAATCCACAAATTAACCGCACCCTTATTTTAGCCGCGCGGGTCAAAGTTGAGGAAAAAAAAAAGAAAAAAGTAGCGCCTTATAACCCGTATTTTACGGTAGTGAGCTTAAGAGGTAGGTGTATTTTGTTACCTTCGGACAGAGTGAAGCTAACTCTTTACCCCTGTTTCCAGTCCAGCATGGTAAAATAAGCTAAAATCTTTCCAAAAGAGCATTGACCAGCTACCTGAAAGTGTCCTGAACAAGTAATTTGCTGACATTCTGTTAAATGTCCTCTGGATACCGAAGTTCAAATTTTGCAAAACATTACCTGAATGGGATAATGTGTGAAGTACATTGTGCGGCTACAAGTACAAGAGAAAATATAGAAAACAAAGTCAAAGGATAATTGAATAAATGTCATAATAAATATGTTACTCTGACCAATATAGCCAGCAGCCACATGGTTTGCTTGTTTTTTTGTTTTTGTATTCAGAGTTCATTGAAGGTCAGTGGCAAACTCTGAAGGGCAGGAAGTGGGAAAAGTGACATCATGGTAAACCAGTGTGATTATCAGCACTCAGCAGAGGTTACAAGAACAAAGAGCTCCTCTGTTTGGTTGCTATTTGGAGTTTGACCAGGCAGCAGCCAGCTGGGCACAGCTGAGAAGAACTGTCTCAAATTATTCTCATCCTAAAAGTTAAAAAAAACCTTCTCAATTTATTTACTCCCTTGAAAACAAGAAGAAAAGCAAAAATGTGAAACTTAACTTAGGATAAGAAGAGGCTGTGAAGGGAGAAGAAGAAAAGCGGACACATTGTAAAAGCAAAAGGCTCATTATCCGTGTAAACAACAATCAAAATGTCAGGCCTGTCAAAGACACAGTAATTCTATACATTTTAAAAAGCACACCTAAAGCTAAACTGTGAAGTTTCTTGAGACCTGTTGCAAAAATAATCCAATTTATCATCTTATTTCACAGTGCAAAATGTGGAAACTGAAGTACAAAGCCCATTGCCTTTAAAGGTATTTAAATTTAAATGTCCTGCCTGAGGACATATGATTTGCAAACACATCATTTTCCCTTGAGGCAGACACTTTAGAGTAATATTTTTTTTTTTTCATTTTCAACTTTCACTAACCCTTTTGTTTGTTCAAGATCAAATGAAACTCTAGCGTAAGTTCAGTCAGGATGACTCTACTCTTGTATGCTTAGGCTTGAAGTTTATTTCTCGTACATCGGCCATTCACTCCGCATGCATGATCACTCACAATTTCCTTGCTGTCAATGCTCGAGGCTGTCAATCATGATATCAGCTGTCTAGACCAGCTGGTCTCCTCTATCCAAACGAAACAATTACATCATTAGCCTATAATCTTGCTGCTTCTCTTTTTAAATATGATTGTCTCTCTACCTTCAGTACGTTCATGCTGCTGTTACACGCGCCTCCACCTCCCCATCTCCGCGCAATCTTCGCAGAACCATTATCTCATCAACCACCACCACCAGTGTCTGGACTCCACGGGGGGATTTATCTTGCTGCTGCCCAGGGCAGATGCCCCTCGAATACCAATCTCGCTGTAGAGTCCAAGCGCAAAAGACTCTGTCAAGACTTTATCATCACATATCATCTGTGAAAAATAAACAATTATATTTTCTTCATCTGACTTGTCTCTCCTGATTGAAATGCAGTTTCTGTGTTTGGCTAAATGGGCCTTAACCTAATGGAATATGTGGGGGAAATCCAAAGTGTCAAGCAAATGAAGCTATGATGATGAGCATAGCACCGTGTTATTATATATCACTTCATTGGTGCATAATATTACATGTATAGTACAAAAGCCAGTTACTCCACTGGGTGCTGGACAACTGGTCCAAAGGGGGAATTGTAATTTTCACACATCTGTTTTTTTATAGAGATAAAGCCAAGGATATATAACAGTGTTAAAGGCAAAATATGTACACTGTTGTTTGCTGTGTATAAACACATCAGTCACAATTCAAAATGTGCAGCAGTGGTTGTGAGAGCACATCATTTTTTTTATTTTCTGACACCTCGTCACGAATCTGCAAGAAGGTGGCAAATTGTGAATGAATTCAGGCCTCAGCACGATTTATCGTGCTGTGGCTTGTCGGCTTTCTTTGAGCCTCAGTACGCTGTGGGACGTGGGAAGGTGGTGTAGTTAGACGTAGGAATTGGTACGGGCTGCACACTCTGCTTATTGGCTGGGGGTTACACCTCCACGTTAGGTCCAACTTACCTTTACTGACTTTCAGAAGAGTCCCTGACTCAGCAAAACAAGAAGAAAAGAGAAAATACAGGTTAAAAAAACAGGTGTTAATAAAAGAAATAGTATTACTCCTAAGAGGATAAATTCAACTCTTCACCTTCTGAAGTTTCTCTTTCACACTGAACTAAGACTGAGCCTTGTTAACTCATTGTACAACACACTTCATTGACAGAAACAGATTAAAAATGACCAAACCTGTCTTTCTTAGTCTTGTCACTGTTCCAACTATCAACAACTCTGGTTTGGTCAAAATAAAATCCAATTCACAGAGCAAGATGTGAAAATATGCCAGGTCTACACGTTGTTTTTCCCCTCGCTGTCTCTCTCTGCCAGCTGCAGCGGCTTGTTGGAGGCTGTCACTACTTCTTTTGGAGGCAGCCCTTTAAATTAGCAAAATTACAATGACAAAAATCCCCCCAAAATCCCCTTGCTGGTCTTGGTTGACTTTTCCAGTTTATCTTCGGGATCCTGATGAGGGTCCGCAGTGTCCCAGTTCGGAAAAAAAAATGTCGTCCATACTAGCGTTAACACACACGAAGCTCGCTCTCTTTGGGTTGTCATCGGCAACAGCATCCAACAACGAAATGCTCAAACTGACATTCATTACAACAGAATTATTTAGTTTCTGTTGGCCCTGGCAGTGCACTTTGAGTGAAGACACCACCAGTCGGTGTTTCCTTTTGGCAGCTCAGGTTCTAGAGATTCCCAACCGGTAATATCCTCCCATCTGCAGTTGCTGTCTCAAGCAGAATTTCTCCTGCTGAATCCAAAACACTGTAAAGGTCCTAGTCCATAACATCCTCTGCACTTATATTTTGGGATGCCATTTTGGCTGTTGGTAACATAACTAACTTAGAGAAACCAAGAAGTTTTTGAATGGCATTGTGCCAGATTGTGCCCCACAGCTCCCAAAGCTGAAGCACCCTATAGTTTATCCATGCCACCAGCAACGTCACTTTTATGTCACTGGTTGTCAGATCCCTGCGGCTGTGCCCCAGGGGAAAAAATGTCTGGTGTTTTCCACACTGTATCCCGAAATCAGAAAGATAGGGTTGAAAATCCTTTTTTTCTTTTACCAAGCTTCCCCTCTTGCTGACAATGTCAAAACAGTCTGTTCAAACCAGGTACATTATCAAGAAAGTCAGAAACCTAGTATAAAAATATTTTAGTAATGTAAATCCTATGTTACTTTAGCAGACAAGCTTTTTCATCAATACCTGCAGTGCATTTTTCTGCTAATATTCAATAACGCTGCACACTTTTGCTTACTTTAAGAGAGGAATTTCACTTCCTTCATTGGCAATATGGTAGAATAATATATTTCATGAGTATGAAATAACCCTTGGCTGATTGTATTTAAGTTGACCGACTAAGTAGCTGCCTTTAAAGGCTTGTTTGTCAGTTTGAAGTGCAACACTTGACCTGCAGAACACTTTGTTTTTACAGTGGTCTAATTTTACTGAGTGGAACTAAATGGGGGGACATTCGGGGGCTGTCAGGAAAGGTCCAGGTCATAATGCTTGCCTATGTTTCTGTGGCGTGTCTCTTGACATATATTGTTGTATAACAGTCAAATAACAAAAGTCACCTTTTGTCTGTGTGTGTGTGTTATTATGTGAGAATATGTAAGTAAGTTGCGCTGAAGAGCACTCTGGGAACTGGTGAGGGTCTTCTAACACTAACACACAGAGGCATGGGCCACACTGACACACGAATGCGGGTGCAGAGGGGTTAAAGCAACAGCCGAGTGAATGCCCAGCAAGGACACGAGAAAATAACCCACAGAGCCCAGTCGACTCCAACTCTCAGAGTCGAGAGCACAGCATGAAAAGTAGACCCCATGCTCTGGCTCAGATGTCAGAGACACAGACTATTTCTGTACATGCTTTGACAGATACTGACATGAGAGAAAAGAAATGCCTTTGCTAATGCATTTTTTAAGATTGTATATACTTTAACTTTTTTTATGGTGGCTTGGTCATTTCGGATAATTTAAGTGCCAAACGTTTTATACAATCACAGTCAAGTATTACCCGACAAATTACCTGAAATCAAGTGATGTCATATCTCAAGCCAAAATTCAATATAAGCTACATTTTTTTTTATCAATGATCAATTCTGCTCGTTTCCCTCAAATTAAGCAGACATATTCAACAAATAAATGCGTTTATTGACCTTCTGATGCTCAAACATTGTCAACGATTAAAAAAGAAAGTAAAAAAAATAATAAATACAGTGAAAATGGTTACAGCTTAAGGCGTTAAATTGAAAATAAGAGTGCATATAAAACAGAATAACACCATCAGACTTCTCATCTTAAAGTTCTTTGTTTGTTTGTAAAGTACAGACACAATGCAAAGCTGTTCCCAGAGTAAAATTTTCAAAATAATAAGTCATGTTGAAAACGTCTTGAAGACTTCTTGGGAGTTTGGTAAAAAAAAAAAAAAAAAAAAAATGTTAAGACTGTACACAAGATATCTGGGTTGTGGCTTGTTAGCTATGTTAAGAGCCTTTATCAAGTTCTTACTGTAAGTCCTGCAACACACTTGAGGAGTGCATTCCAGTATCATTGAGGGCATACCAGTCATACACAGCAAATTACACTTAATGCAAGGCCTCAGGAGGAGCAAAGTTATAACTGCAGCATATTCTGTACACAATGATGGCAGTGTATTCGCCTCTGGGGCAAAACATATTTTAAATACCTTGATGAGTTCATTTAAAGCATCTCTCAGTCTCTTATGCAAATGACTGGTTACCATTACTGCAAATGAAGCTTTTTATTAGACAGTTATTAACAACAAAACTAGTGTTATTCTGAAATAGTGGGTCATTAATAATAAGTCCTTCATTAGCAATGTGTTAATTGTTATTTTTACGAATATTTGGAGAAAAGATATTTTCTTTATTTTCATATTTCACGGTCAAATTATATGGTCCTGAAGATCAGCATCAGTTTTCACTTGGTGATAGTTGATTTTAAAGAACTACCAAATGACACTAATTTATGACATTAGCTGATGTGTTGTTGTTGTTGTTTTTTCCAGGGCCACTTAGAAAATGTAAGTGGATTAAGCTCCAGTGTCTTGTTAAAGGGCATTCAGTGAAGTCACAGAGATCAAGCCGTTAATCTACTTTGCCTGTGTCACATTTATGAGGTCACTTGACTGGTGTGACTATCATCACACATTCATTGTGATGACTTTGATCCCATGGGCGTTAATGTAGGTGAGGAGGACCGTGGCCCGCTTCTCAATTACATCAATGAGCTTGTCGATGCCCTGTCGGCCGCCCTGGCTCTCCCAGTATGTCTGGTCCAGGAACAGAGACTGGAGGAGCTTCTCCCTCAGCCTCTTGTTCTTCAGCACCAACACCGCCTGCTCTGGGAGCCTGGAGGGACAGACAGTGAGTCAGGAAGAACAAGTATGATCAGATTGGAGTTTTAGCTTCAGAGGCAGAGCTGCTCTTGGCTGGGAGTAGAAATAATTTGATAATTCTCAATGGGCGAAGCTACCCTGTTATTATGAATAAAGGTGGTGTACCAACATGCAAATAATAGAAACAGCTCAACATGGTAGGTAACTGAACCCAAAGGCAAAGGTGCAGCAAACACAAGCTGTAGGGAAAGAACAACTGGGGGGAAAAAAGTCAGTTGATTAGTTAGAAACAACCTTATAACTTCAAACTACGTGTTCTGCCCTCTATGGTATACATCGGTGCACAGCTATGCAGAAACTTCCAAAAAGGGTTCAGGACAGGAGTTGGCCTTCGAAGTTTCTGGAAGCAATCGTGAAACTGTGAAATAAGTCACAACCCCTCCAGTGATTTTCCAGTGGTTACAATCTGAAAAAGATGCAATGCGCTAGCGTAGTTACTATTAATAGCTTTAGTTTTCTAAATGCCAGAAATGTTTTGGAAATCTGGCCATAAGCTTCCTAGTTGGCAGGAACATTTTTTTGGCATTATACGTTTCTGCCAACGTCAAAGCAAGTGACGTAGTACAACAAGCAACATGCTGAGCAGGTGATGTAGTGTAGGTCTATCGGGTGGACGTTAGTTATGTGGTATGAAAAGTTAAGTGGTATAATAACGAGTATAACAAGTGAGAGAGTCTACTTACGACAACTGGCATGGGTAGTTGCATAGACTGTTTATGGGTAGTGGACAGGTCAAACAAACACAGGACATTCACCCAGGAGACTGCTGTTATGTCCCGTGTGAAACCAAAATCGAATGTTAGCTTAAACGTTTTCATGCTTGCGACGTAACGTTACGTAAGAAAGTCCACAAAGGCCTATTGTAATTTATTAACAGTAGTAAGGTTGTTACGGTTGTTACATTATATTGTTATGTTACAACGTTAACACAGACCTTTTTGATAACCGTAACCAATCGTTTCACAACATTTAACATGTATAATTGTGTGTATAATTGTGTGAGGCTGATATTAAACAAATGAATGAAACACTTATACTCATGGTGTGCAGAAACCTACAATGACAACATATTTTTTGGCAACTGGGATGTCATAAGTGTACCATACAGTAATACATTCTAACTTCAGGAAGTTAATACATGGCTAAATTAACACAGATTAACTGATCAGAGGGAAATTAATGTAACTGTATAGCAGCTATGAATTAAGTACCCACAGATAATGGTTCAATATTTACTTGACAAAATATAATATGTAACAATGTCAGTGAGCAAAACTGCAAAAGGAACCGAGCCTGTAGATTGTAAAAAGCAACAGGATGTTTCACTAAAACCAACTCCTAAGCAGACTGTCTGAAATAGCATTGTAGTCATTTCACATATTTCTGTGATAGCACGTTGTCTTTTGAAATTTCAAATACCCGATCACATCAGTATTAGTTGACTCTGAGGACTTTCGTACGACTACATTTGAGTGACAGGCTGAAAGTTAGTAAGCATGGTATTCTGTGTGACATTTTAAAGTGGATAAAGGCTCCACGCACACACACGAAACATCAGCAGAGATGTAAAATGTAATGATACGTAATGTGAAGCTGTGCCACACTGGCTTGGCGCTAACTGCTAGCCTATGTACTTAGGAGGGATGGTCGATGGTTGTGATTGAACTTAAGTGTATTTGCTACTTGACTCAGAGATAGTTTTGTGCCTTGCCTCACGGAGTTTTGAATGGATTGTATTATTCCCTGCAAGAGGCGTTCTGCCTCAGAGACATTTTTGTATATGTAAAATGAGAAACCACATGAGAGAGAGAGGGGGTGGAGGGGGGACATGACCACGACTTTGAAGATGGCTGGAGAAGAGTTATGGAGAGATTGCTAAGTGGTTGCGGACTATGTTTAGGTTTTCAAGCTGCTCAGAATATCCAACAAACTGTGATACTGCATGTCAGTTTGGAATGTGTCTGGAATAAAATGTCAAATCAATTTATTTAGCTTTGATAGAAGTCAAAGAGATAAAACCACAAAGAATTCCACATGAGATCAAAAAAGATCAGGTATTAAATGACGTAATGCCATCTTGAAGCGTGAAGTCATCTGATAGCAGCTAAACTTAGACTCATGTTGCCTTTATATCCCATTTGGTAGAAAAGAAGGTACATAATTGATGTGGATCACAAGGATCCATGTTTGGGGAGAGACACAAACAAAACTTGCCAAACAACAGTGTCTCTTCTGTTCCCCCGCTGGTATGACCCAGTGATTTATCAAAAGATGGATGAAAAGAAAGCAACGTTTCTGCGGTGTGGTTTTGAATGTTCCACACAGATTGCTGGGGGATAGTTTTCACATTGAGATAAACAGAAAGAGCACATTATTACGCCCCAGAGATTCAAATCAAAAAGACAGATTTACTTTGTTTAGTCAGATCTAAATATTTTTTGGAAGACTATGAGGTTTAAAAGGATCAAAAGGTTTTAAAAAAAGTGTATAAAACTGCTGCGTGCTTGTGTTTGCAGAATATTGTGTGCAAAACTTTAATTACTCCTTTTAGATATCAAAATCGGCTTTAAATGCTGGATTTTGTTTTTCAACCATGTTGTAAGGGGGAAAAAACATCCCAAGAGAAACACCAATCACTTGTGTTGCTATGGACAGCTTTAATCATTTAATAAATAGGCCTGTGGTGGCCTTGACCTCTTGTACATTTTGTTCATAACTACAATATGTTGTAAATATAAAACATTGATGAATCTGACAAAAGTTCTTATTTTGATCAAATGTGTGTGTACAAACATGTGTCATGAATGAGGCCCCTTGTTAATGAAAATATAACAAAATTTTCCACATGTCAGTTATTGATGTTCGAAGCACAACAAACAAAATCTGAGTGAAATGTAATCTATATCATATATACAGTATTTATCACATAATGGATGTTTTTGTGATCCAAACTTACTCTTTGATTCCTTCCAGGAGCCTGTAGTCCAGGTTGTCCTCATTGCGGTCGAAGAACCCCTTGTTGTTGGTGAAGACCAGGTGTCTGGGGTCGTGACCCCTGTGGATGATGTTTGTCAGTTGTATGTGGTTTTGGTCCCCACATTCAGCGTTGTGGCCAAGTTCCACACACTCATCCTCCTGCCTGGGCCTGAATCCACAGCAGCTCTGATCCAGACGGTTGTGAATCTGAAAGAGAAGGTTCATATTTATTCAGATCGCTTGAAGTTGAAGTATTTAGAATATAATGACAGTTGTGATTGATGGTATTCATCGAGTTTTTCTCTTTTTTTAAGTGTTGGATGAACGGTTGTTTTGCCCTGAGCAAGCTTATTTTGCAATATTGACTGGATCCCTTTTACATTATCTCACAGACAACATACTGATTTTATTATGAAATCAAATAACTGCAATTCTCTGGCAGAGAAAAACTAAACACATCCAACGGGCCGGTATTTGTAGTGCCTCTTTGACATGGCCACTGTTTAATTGATGTTGATATCTAATCAAATAGAGGGACATGACAGCACATGGGACTTTTATTAAGCACCTCCTCTCCTTTATAACCCTTCCTTCCTCCACAAGGACTGGCAACCCATAAACCCAACGGCTTCAACCTGTCTCATAGTCTTAACCATTTAATTGACAGAGGTTTCAGATGATGCTCCCAACGATGCAGTAAAATCAAGGAAAATACGTTCAGATGGGGCTTTTGAAGCCAGGACTAGGTGCCACTCACAGACGCAACTCTGGTTGACGAGCATCCACCGAGACATTGAGTATGATGAGCTGAAATACCTCCATACCTGTCAATCTAGCCAACAAGCCCCTAAACAGACCTGTCTTTAAGCCCATAATCTCCAACACCTCCAAACCCAGTGTCCATTATAATGCACTTCAAACACGTATTGGTCTCAGCTAATTAGTTTTTTGTTTTGTTTAGTTGCAGGTGACAGAGTAAGTTATCAAGTCACGGCGGACTTTCATCATATTTAAGTTGACATTATGATTTCAAACATAAAACGTTTTATTACTTTTTAACCGTTATTTGGGATTATGATTTCAATGTAATTTGAACGTATCATTCCATATCCTTTCAGTGTATACATATGCAGAGGTTATTGATATTCTAATAAATTAGGAACTTCCACTAAATTCACAAAAAAGGGATTTGGAGGTAAATTTAGACTGTAATATCAAATAAAATATGTAAAGGAGGATTTGATGATTTTGCCTTATTTATGGAAGAATACCTTCTAAAGTCTGAAGGGATTAAAATCATCACTAAAACACTCATGAAAATAAGTTATTAAATGATCTATTAAGGCTAACTTCAAAAGATATACATTGATGTTGTATTTATTGAAGAAGAGTTTTCTCAACACACAGAGGAGTTCAACATTGGCTTCTGTATTCAGAGATGATTATTGTCACTATTATTGTTGGCAATATTCAGCCAGTGAGGTTCAGTTCAGAAACAAAGGGTCTGGATATGAATAGATGAGAGTGGTTATTTTATTATTCATTATCAAAAATCCAATATAATAACTTCACTATATCCAGGTCACTTGTGTCTTAGACAAGATGTGTCCAATGCGTTTTAAATCAGTTTCTCTTAACTGCACAATATGAATTTATATTGACTTGTTTATGAATTTATTCATAAGGAACTTGAAATAAAGAACAAATATACGAAATGAAAGCTGTGGCACTATGACCTCAAAAGGTACTGTTCTAAAAGGTATCCAAACTATTGGAATACAAGTAAGTATTTTTTCCTTTTCCTCACTCTGTTACATTTGTTCTTTCTTGATCATGTGACGAATTTTAAAGAATTCTCAGGAGATGTGTCCTCAATGCCAAAATCTGATCAGAGATCTGGGCCTTCCACACAGGAAACAAGACATCTGTTCGGCCAAAACGGAATGTTTGCAAAAGTCACTTATGAGGTATTTTGGGAATTTGATAAAGATAGGCTGTAACTGCACAAAAGCAAACTGAGGGACAGAAAAGTTGCAGATGTGCTTTTTGTTCACATTCAGAGAAATGTGGAATTTATATATCAGTTCTTCATTGTGATGGTAAGTTTTAATTTTCAAACAGCTTCTGTTACCTGTAGCAAGAAGTCAAACAGAGCCAGTTTACTCCACTCATAGTGATGAACTGTGGAGCAGCCAGAGTCAGGCTTTGGGCTGATGTTTTTATGCCAACACCTCTGTTTCAGGGAGCTCTGGTACTCCCCCCATGTTAACCTCACGGCGGACCAGCCTGCAGCACGGCCTTCTGGGTAGAGCGATGCATCCCATGACACCACTGGACAGGGCTGGCCATCTAAAGAGGGAGGATAAAAGGATTATATGGCCAAGTTTCAGCAACTTTTCAGTCTCAGTGACTATTTTAACCTTTTTTTTATCCAGGAAAAGCTTACTGAGCAATGCAAACTGCACACTTCATCAGTGGTTAACAGATACACACCTGCACAGCATGACCTCAACCTTTTACCTTGGTTACTTTCGCAGATCAAGAACTGGACTACCGTTTATGGTGCTATGGCCATTTCAAAATATTTTTATGTTTTAATTTTGCAAAGTATTCATTTTAAAAAAGACAGTTGCACCCCAAAATCAAAAAAACATTTTTTCTTCTAACCTGTAGTGCTATATTTATCAATCCGGATTGTTTTGGTGTGAGTTGCCGAGTTATACTTCCTACATGAAACTGCTCATAACAGGGTCTGTGGATTATCTTGAGTAACCGGGTCATGATTTCTGGAAAGAGACATTGCTCTTGAGTTTTCACAATGTATTTTATTGCTGCTTCGAGCAACACAATCAGAGTGCCATCTAGTTCCATTATATACGAGAGAAGGCAGACATCTCTACAGCTGGTATTTCCAAAACGTGGTAACTCACACCGCATTGAAAGATAGCACTACAAGTAAGAGAAATAACAAATCAGACTCCCAGAAACACAATGTTGTGTTATCTGAGGTACAGTGGAAAAGGTAAAATGTTCTTGTTTCCTTTCCTTTGGCTAAAAACAGACATAAAAGACAGAATAACGGTGGTGTGGAGAAGAAAGTAAAGTGGACAGTGGCTCTGTCTGCTGCAGTGTATGTGCCATAAATTCCTAATTGCACACCTTGGAAAAGTGCGCTGCCATTCTCAAAGTTCTGGTCGAAGTTTGAATGTATAACTAAAACAATCTGTTTTATAACAGTATCTATTCTGCCATGGAAATATGTGCATATTGTGTATTGCTAAGTTTGGCCTTGAATATTTCTGGACTGGCTCTGATCTCAAAATAGTCCTGACTCATGTGGTCCTGACAACCATCCTGCTGACACAATGTGCAGAGTGTCAGTGTTTTGCTCAAAAGCACATGGCTGTTGGATCTTCAGCACCCATCTCTCTCTCTCACCACTAGACTCCAGAGCGCCTGATTCAATGGATCCTTCATTTAATTTGTGCATGAGATGCAGTGACTTTCAGAATAGTTTGTACTGGACGAGTGTGTATTTTAATGGCCCCAAAAGAAATCCAACCTATCAAGTTAGAAAATTACATGTAATTGCTTTAGATGTATCCACCCCACCTCCCTAACTACTGCTCTCTCTTGCTTTGCTTCGGTCAGCAAATGAGGGATTTTGTCCTGGTGTCTGTGAACATACCGTGTAAGAAGCTGAACCTTCTGCTTACGGCTGGCAATGTCCTATTGAGCCCCAGCACCCTGTCCAGATGGAAAGCAAAGACCTCAGTGGTGTCCACGGGGTTGCTGATTACGCCACACTGCCCCCCACATACATTGCTCCCTTCTGTGTGTTTTAGGTCGGTCGTCGAAACGCTTGTCTCGCCCTCAAATACCAGAAGTGACGGAGAGTCTCCACGCGAAACTTCTTTGATGCGCAAAACTTTGGCATCCGCCAGAAAGCGCATGGCTGTCACGTCCTGTGGGCTGAGCCACGGCGGCGCCTTCTGGCTGTATATTCGTATAGAACTGATGTGAGAGTTTGCCTGTGTGTCCGAACGAGATGTATGAATTATTTCCAAAGATTTGTAATAAACATCCCTGGTTTCTCCCCGTGAAGTATTGGATGCAAAGTTGCGCTTAGTTTGGACCGCGTACCGCTCCATAGTGCCCAGTTTATTCTGCGTAAAAGCTGAATAAGCCTCATCCTTTTTCCGCCTCACTTTTCTCCTCAGTTTTGGTCTGATTGTACCCCGAATGTGTGCTGGTTTCAGGCGCTTAGACTTAAGCGTTATGTACACCACGTTGGACCGTGTCGGGACCACAAAGCTCGCACCGGTCTGCAAATCCACAAAGTCTGTAATATCCAAATTATACAATCCACGGGTGTGCCGGTACTTGTCTTTCTCAATCCTCCTGTCCCGGTGCTGCTGCGAGTATCCAACTTGTGAAACCACCACCAACAAATAAACGACACATGCGCTCGCTATTATCAAACTCCTGTTTGAAAGAGGGCACCTCCGAAAGCTGCTGGTCAGTCTTAGACAAGGGAAGAACGGCCAGTGAAAGCGAGACTTCCCCATTAGAACTTATGTTAGTATCATGGTTGACTATCTTTTTTGAGCCAACCTCAAACCAGGGAGGACGGCACAACTCCCGAAACTCATTTTGGAAGGGAGGATGTGTGGCCACTAGTGCACGAAGACAAATACGTATTTAGGGGATGGACAGGCTGGGAAACCACCCTCCGACCCAACGTGAGACTACTTCAACGGTTTTTTTTTTTCCTTCTCAAGTCTTCTTTTAGTTATAGCTATAATCCTCTATGGTAACCTACACAGCCTGATAAGCACGGAGGGGCTTTTGCATCAGCCTACAAACGTCATCAAATGTTCTGCAAAAGTACTCAAGTCATAAGACGTAGCAAATAAAGTTGCCATATACCCAAATAGTGTGGATATCCTCCCACGGAAATCGTTCAGCGTGAATAGGAATATTAGGTTTTTTTTGTATATTTAATAGCCTAATTAGTATTTTTAATAAAATAAAATATAATCCTCGCCGTTGCTAAAATGAATGGTTGACGTACATTAAGTCACATGACATCGTAGACTTTATGTTGATGTGTTTGATTACATTAAAACACAGAGGTTTGAGGTGAAGGTCACTATTTAAGTTGCTCAGAACATTTGGTCCAATATACATCCACGCGTTTTAGGCGACATCTGCTGGTCCTTAATTCTTAATTGGCTGGGTGCAGACTTGGGACACAATAGAATAGAATATAATAGATCAGAAATGTGAAAAGGGAAACAGTTGACAGCAGGAAACAAATATTTCCTCCTGTGTCAGGGAAATGCAGGCTGGAGGCAGCAGCCCATGTGCAGGATTTCCTGACCTGAATAACAACATGTTTAAATATAGAACTATTGTGGGGTGGCCTACAAGGATGTGCTGTCCTGCTCAGTCAGCCAAATTAGTCTTTAGACCTGCTGAGGAGAAGGAAGTACTTAGACCTTGTACATAAAAGTAGCAATACAGTGTAGAAGTTAAAAAACAAGTAATACATTCAACTTTTGTTCTTATAGTGTTAACATATATTTTAAGTAGCCTACCAAAAGTGAACTCATTATGCAGAATGACCCATTTCAGAATACTTATATCATTGAGACATAATATGTATATTATATTATTGGATTACTTGGCCGACTTAATATACTTGATGTGCTGGGTAGCTTAAAGTTACATTTTAATCTGTACTATTTATCTAAATATCATATGTTGTAATTCTACAAAGTAAATAAGGTAATCAAATTGTAATGGATAATGTGTATAATATTTGCCTCTGAAATGTACTGGGGTAGAACTATGAAGTAGCAGAAAATGTAAATACTCAAATAAAGTACAAGTACCTCAAAATTGTTCTTGAGTACAGTACTTGAGTAAATGTACTTAGTTACTTTCCACAACGCTGAACCTAAAACAGCAATATGGAGATCACTTTTGCTTGTTTGGATTTTTCAGCAATTCATCCCATTCAATAAAACACACAAGTTTAACTGCGAACTGTAATTTATTTACATTGTGAGACGAAGCTCACAGGACTTTATTTCCACCTGCTCCCTGTTACCCTGTATTCATTGCAGCTGTCACATGTTAGATTGAGTGATTAAATAATTGTCAGCACCTGGCTGGGTGTCACTCCTCACTACTGCTGACACGCGGAGCCTCTAGCTGTTTTTAACACCGTGCACCAGCCACATCATAGAAAACAAATATTTATTTTAGCATGCATGAAGCAAAATACCCACCTCTGCTTTTATTTGTTACCTTATTATTGATAGTGAGGTGTCATAGCACTGAACATGCTGCCGAACAAGGTACGGGGGAACACAATTTGTGTGTGAAGAGGAAGCCTCAGGCTAGTGTGTTGTCCAAAATCAACAATACTGGGTGTTTTTGTTTTGCTTTAAAATTCCTTCAGACGTGAAATGTGGCGAAAATGCTCGAGCTGTCAACTTGGAACCATTGGCGTTCACCTTCAACTCAACCAATATTACTCATTTGGCCTATGGAGTTGCTGCCAATGTGGTTGCTGCGCTGTTGTATGGAAGCAACTATGTTCCTATAAAGAGAATAGAGGCAGGCGATGGTAAACATACAGCATTTGCTTTTCTTAAAATATATTTATGTAAAGAAGTTGACTGTTTTTTTAGACCTTTTTATGAGGATTTGTCTGTTCTGTTTCCAGGTATGTTCTTTCAGTGGGTATACTGTGCATCGATATGGATTGTATCTATGCTTGCAGACTTGATACTTCAGTTGCCCAAATTCTACCCTTTTGCGATGCTTGGAGGTGTCCTCTGGGCTACAGGTATTTTCTCATCAAGCAGAACACCATACCCAAATCGTTCGTGTGGTGGAATGCAGGCTGGTATGACATTGTGAGGTCTCATTGGAGCACGTATGGATTGGTCTGACGGCAGCCGATGGACTTAAAAAACTGCTTCAAGGAACTTAAACACTCCATCTGCTGCAGACCATCTTCAAAATGGAAATCTGCAAAAAATCCATTTTAAGCTGATGGTGTTGATACTGTTCCTGTGAGATATAAAAAAGTTGGAGGACACTTGTCCCAATGTCATACTTCTCTCGCCAGTTTATTAGGTGCAGCTAGCTAAACCAGCATTCAACTGTAATGTGCATAAAGTATGTCCAAAAACCTTGTGCACTGCATGTCTTTGCCACTGCTGACTCTATTGTTGACATTTGTAGACCATTCAAGGGTGCAAATATTTTCTTTCAGACGTGCATGTTGCTAACATTGTCTCCCATGTTATCTACAGGGAACCTAGCAGCTGTTCCAATTGTTAAAGCAATTGGCCTCAGTCTTGGGAGTGTAATTTGGGGCTCTTCATGTTTGTTGATAGGCTGGGCCAGTTCAAGGTGAGTCGGATAAATGTATGCTCCTTCAGCCAGAATGGAGAATACGTTTCCTTTCTTTTGGTGACTTTTATAGATCAAGTTAACAGTAACTTTAAAAAAAAAAATGACATTCTGAGACACTTCAAGCTACAGTTGGTAACTTTTTAATAAAAAGAAGAGCAAAATATATATTTGCTCAAACTGCCACTATATCCTGACAGTAGCACCTCTGACATCTCTAAATGACATTTGCAAGATGACACTGCATCCGAAGAAGAAAAACTACCAATTCTGAGACGAGAAGTCTCTTAACGCAGCTGCCAAACTGCTCATGAAGCTTTTAAACTCCGATCAAACTGTTAAACTAGGCAACGCTAGTGTTGTAACCGGCCCTCGATGATCCTTGACGCGTACGGATAGTCTACTGTTAAGCTGTAAAAGGAGTTAGCTTTGGGCAGTCCTTGGTTGTGGCTAAACTGTTTTTAAAAATGACGACCAAGTCACAAACTTCCTAATTTTACGGCTAAACAGTACACCAACGTGTTTAAGAAAACAGAATATTGATTCATATTTAATCAGCACTGCCTGGATTGATCAGAGTTCACGGTTTAGTTAGACTTTGGTTTTGATTCGTTGTTTTTCTTCATGTGCAGTGGAATTTTGCAGATGCCAATAGTTGAACTAAAAGGAAGCAGAGGAACCTGATTTTCCACAGATTCTGTAATGTCTGGATATAGCAACGGTTTGTGCAAACATGTCAGTGTTTATTATTTGTCGGGGTCCTGTATTAGAGATGTCAACCCACGTTTATTTTAATTTGGCATTATATTCAAAAGAAACTGAGTATCTGAGTTCTGACTGTCTTTCAGGTTTGGCTGGTTTGGGAATGCTCAGGATGTTTCCAGGCCAATATTAAATTATTGTGGAGCTGGGTTGTGTCTGCTCAGGTAAACTCCTAGAGTCTCCCTCCTTCTTGCCAGTGCAATAGTTTAATAGCTGCAACAAGAAACAATACAGTGGTGTCTCATTTTGAGTTATATTTTGAATGACGGATAAGACCTTTTGTTTGTTCCAGTGGACTGATTTTTTTCTTTGTGAAAACGGATGTGGAACTGCATCCCAACTCTGAATCGATTCCCTTACTTCTCGACAGAGTGAGTACATTGATTTAGATGTTAGTTTACATTTCTCACCTCTTTTGTCATTTCTGACTTCACTCAAATCAATATGAATTCACAAATATTCTCTGAAGGGCAATCAATATCTGCCACTTGGTTTTTCAAAGTCATGACTTTGTGTTGTTTAGTGTGTTCTGACTGTGTCGTTGCCTTAATGGACAACATGACTTCCCATTTCATTTTCTCCAGAGATCAAACTCCTGCAACTATGGTTCGAGTTCCTCAGAGTTCTGGATGGATGTCATCGGACCAAAGTTCAGGCGGTTCATGTGAGCTCAACTTATTAGCAGTCAGTGAGCTGTGTGCACAAATCTTGTTCTTACAAGCTAAAAGCACAGTCAAGGGAAGGTTTATGAAACATGTAGTTTGATTAATCATCAATAGAAATGTTTCGAAGTATAGAATTTGAAATGAAGCTTTATGCTATTCACCGGAGGCCTTAGTTTCTACAGCTGCTGGCCTGCCTGGGTTTAAAATGTAACATGATGTGTCTCTTAGCTAGTGTTTCTTTTTGAGTCAACATACAGTAAGCATTTGCTTAAGTCATGACTTGAACTATTTCACAATTATGAAATGAAATGAAGGCAAAAAATAACATTGCAAACATAGTGATCGACTTTAAAAGTGCAAACAAATATCGCATCAGTAGTGTAAATGATGCAATGTCTCCGTTTTCCACTTTCAAATTGTTTGCTAAAAATGCATGATGCCACGCACATTTAATGAATCAATTTGCTACACAATGATGAAATATTAATTTTACAAATTCAACAATGTCAGTGGAGTTTTAAAATCCATCTATCATCTTCACTCATTCTTTGATTAGAGGCTGCCTGCTTGCTGTTTTGTCGGGCCTGCTATACGGGTTCTCCTTTGCACCCGTCCTTTACATTAAGAGCCATTCATCATGCCGTGACAGCATGTTCCATGGAGCCAGTGATTATGGTATGGTTTTCAGTGTTTGATAACTGACCTTTTGATGTTTTTAAAGCTGCTATCGATACATCTTGACTTAAAAACTGGAAAAAAAGCTTAATCTGTCCTGAGGTTTAAGACTTTATCACACTGTTGGTCTATAAATGACACTGGATCCTCCAGCAAACCAGGTTTCCTGAGTGACTCTCTAAAGTTGTTGTCTGTGGGGTAGCTCGAGGATTATAAAAGTATTTCTTCTCTTTTGTATCGCTTTAGCTGTAACTTTGACATTGGCTGTAATGACTTCCCTCTTAAAAGCAACGGGATGAAACTGATTTTAGCTCGAGGGACAAAGTCAAAACTACAAATTCTTATTTCAACTTCTTCACAGACCTCGACTATGTTTATGCGCACTGCTCCGGCATTTTTGTCACGAGCACAGTGTACTTTGCCATCTATTGTGCTGCCATGAATAACAGGCCCAGGGTCTACTCCCGAGTCATCCTACCAGGTAATCCACACTTTATCATTATATTCATTAAAATTTATACTCCTTTACACCGAGTTAGCACTTCACAAGATGTACCTGTGCACTCTAATGCATTTAATACTGATGACACGGTCAGTTAAATGTTTATTCAACTCTTAATAAAATAGTTTTGCCATTTCACCCTTTGGGTATTGATGGCATCCTGAGCCCATGTGGTCTAGTGAGTCATACTTGCTGCAAAAATGTCCCTCTCACAAGGAGCATTTTGTCCGTAACTATAAAATCGAAGAGTGAGAATATCCGCTCTTTGTCAAGCTGCATGTGCAAACTCATCCACTCAGGGGATGGTTAGATGTGTTGATTCAAGGAAAGCTACTATGGAAAACATGTGCAGTCCAGCCGAAAAGCTGGCATGCAGTTGATGAATACCTATATTTAGTTCCTTGCATCTTTTCTCATTTTATTTGTCTTTCTACTTGAATATACTTGCTTATTGTTCTCAAGCACAAGTGCACTCTCCTGTCTCCTTTTGCTCTTCAGGTCTATTGTCTGGCTTGATGTGGGCATTAGCTACATACTGCTGGTTCCTGGGCAATAACTACCTGAGTCCACTCATTTCCTTTCCTATTGTCAGCGCAGTAAGTACATCATGCCCTGAAAGCTGAATGGGCTGGGAAATAGAAATCCTGTACATTTTCCACCATAATAAAACACACACACACACACAGTACTCTAATTGTTCATGTTTCAGTTAAGTTGAACATGTCCACATCCTCCTATAGCCGGCACTCAGATACACCTATGCTGTGTTCACACCAAAAGATGTCGTTCGCGCTGCGTAAATTTGCAACGCCTTTGGTGTGAACACAGCATTAGTTGGACAGTTGCAAACCTTGGCAGACCAGTATGATAAACTGGTCAGTTCAGACATATTTTTGCATCTACCTGTGAGTCGTATCCAGCCATGCATGATTCCATCTGATATTTTGAGATGTGTCTCTGGTGGTGCTGCTACAGAAAAGAATAATATAAAAATGAATTTCCCAGAAGAGCTTTATTACTTATTAAATGCTGTGGCAATCTGCACATCATGTTTAGACTGTTTTGTTGTCTTTTTGACCGATGGTGACCGAGCACAAAATGTCAAAGGGACCAAAAAAAAGCATCAGGATTCATCCTCTGAGGACGGTAGATATCAAGCCATTGGTTTTCAGTATAAATATCATGGAGAAAGGTGTTGGTCATGGGTAAAGTTTGACCTAAATGAAAGGTGAAAGGGTCCAATCAATAATCTTTTTTTTTTTTTTTTATCTGTAGGCAATTTTAATCAACCAGGCGCGAGATAAATAAATGTATCATTTGAAGCCTGACAAGATGGATTTTTGTGTGATGTGTGACGCCACGAGAATCCAGCTGCCATGCAAGATAACGCTTTAATTGCACTTTGAGTCAAAACTAATGCTTTCCTGAAACTCCTATTCCCTCATTCTGTTACGTTTACATTAATGCATTTTCATGAATAGAAAAGCACTGATTGTAAAGTAAAACTTGTCCAGAAAGTAACACTTTCAGTCATTAAATGTAATGAACATGGCTGCTAACAGAGCTCTGGGTGTTGTCTTGTTGTTCTAATCTGTTTACAAAAGCAATGTAAATACAGTTGCATTTTAAAACTGGTCCAATTAAATGGATTAATCTGTCCATGCTTGTGAAGGCAATATTGATAGATGACAGTGTATTAATCCTGTGAATGCACAGTAACAATTATATGCATGTAGATGATGGATAAACTTTATTCAAAATGTATTAAACTATTTAAAAACAATCCGTAAGAGACTTTTGGCATTGACAACACGGCAGATTAAAGTGCAAGCAAAACGACACATTGCTCTATTTATCGGAGCTCAGCAGCTTGGAGGCTGGAACAAACAATTGGTATAGGCTGTTGTTTTTACACTTTGGCAAACATTCTTCTCCCTGATGGCAGATGTTTGTGTTCAGAAAAGAGGGGATGCTGAGTCTGCAATGGTTTTTGTTGCCTCTTGTTTCATGACTGCCAGCTTGTACAGGCTCTGTATGAGTCTTCCTGCCCTGTTGTCTTTTTATAACTGTTTTGTGCATGATGGCTGCCCAACCATTCTGTAATTTCTTATCTCAGGATCCTACAGCATTACTAAATAAACTTAATTAATTAAACTTGATTAAATTATTCAGCCTATGTATGTATAAAAACCTGTTAGGGATTTTGAAACTGATTCAAACGTATTTATAAGAACATGAATCATTGTTAGGGTTTGATGTTTGGTTTCTTTACTCTGTAGGGATATGGTGTGGTTGCAGCACTGTGGGGAACCTTGGTGTTCAGAGAGATTAAGGTAAGTGTCACAGCACTGATGTTAAATCATTGAATTGCCTCTATTAGATGCTGGACTTGTTTAGTAAGTGTACAGCAACTGTTTACCAAGGAGAACATTACTAGTGAAATTGCTGTCCAGCTGAAATTGGAAAGGAGATATACTGATTGAATTCCATTGAAAAAGAACACAGTAGAAAGCAAACCTGAGTAGAACTGATCTTAAACGCATGTTTTTCCTCCAAGGGATTGATCAACTGCTTAATCTTCACCGTGGCCTTCTGCGTCGTGCTGACTGGCTGCTTGCTGACCATCCTCTCCAAGCTCTAATAATGCAGAAGACTGTCGAGAGAAACCGGCTATTGGCTGTAATATTTGAATTGTATACATGTACATATATTGACTCAGAAAATAATGTCCTTGGTTTTATAAAAGTCTTTGAACCATCATTAAAATAAACCAAATGCATGGTATTTGAGTCGAATGGAAGGCTATCTTTTGTTAGCTTTGGAAAATTATTTTGAGCCAGTGGTGTTTGTACTAGGCTAACATTTGGTGATGTCTGACAGGAAATGACCCTCATGCTTTTGCTTTTTGAGCAACATTACAATATCAGTCCCTTTTTTGTCTCCTCCAACAAGCATGTTATATTAATTTGCTTCATATAGAAATTTGGCAAACCATATTTGTATTTCTGTCTACACTCGAGTGGTTTTCTTGCAGCTCATCTCCTCGCTCCTGTCTTCTCCCCATACAGCTCAGTTTTTGATAGGTTTGGATGAGGCATATGGGTAAACATGGATGATAGCGCAGTTTTTATTCTCTCTGAATGTATATGTATGTAAATCACATGGGAGGCAGAGGGTGTGTTACACAAATAATCATTTAAAAATGACTACAGATAAAATGAAAAAGTTTGACTCATCTTTGGAAATTCAGTGCTTGATACAGACACGATGCTGTTGCTGAGTCTGCATTAAAGCCAAGAAGTTAAAATATTCATTATATTAAACAAGAGCTTAGTATTGACAGATGAAAGGAGATGATTCATTAGGAGATAGCAATGCATTGGTGATTTTATAAACCGGTAGATTTTAATTAGTCAAAGCAATACAATGGTCAGATTTATTTCCTTTGAAAATACAAACTTAAAGCCACTCTGTAGAATTTAAAAAAATGTCAAATGTTGGTGCCCCTTAGTGGCAGTCTTGGAAAAGGCAAGGAGACACAAAGCAATGCACATAGCTTGGATATGATTAAACATTGTTTCTTCTGGATATTGTACAACAGTTGAGACCAATAAGAGTTGTGATTACGTGTGCTTTCAGTGTAGACCTATGAGCCAACAATATCATGGCAGAAGTAGGTTGTGTTGGATTGGGGGTTACAATTCTCAAGCAATTTACATACTTTTCACTCATGATTCAGCAATTTTGATTTCAGTTCGCAGTCCTACCGTAATTATCAACGCACTTGCTGCCCAATTTACTCTTCACAAATCAAATCGACCGATGCCACCAAATGAAACATTTGGTCTCTGAAAATGTCAGAATTGTGCGTAGAGATTGACGGTACTTTTAATTGCCAAACTATCAATTCTATAATTTATTTTCTTTGAGTAACCTTGTGGCTTAGCTCGGCTAAACTGATCAATAGGGCTAGAATATCATAACTTTATGATGACAGTGGAAAGTTCAAGCAATGTAGCCACAAGAGTCCACATGTATGGATTTTTATAGTGAATAAAGACTGGAACAATTTTGCACCATGCCTTCATGGGATTCCCCCAGGATTTATGAGGTAGTGCCCTTTTTGTAGACATTTTTTGGCATTTACGCTTCAGTAGCCTCGTCACAGTGACAAGAGACGGGACAAAATACAAATGTGAGATGACACCGATTTCCTGGATTAGACAGGTTTTCACAGAAGGTGACATTTGGCTGGAAGAACCCAAACGCTACGCCTTGGTTTGTCCTCATTGTTTTGTTTTCATCAACTTTAGATCTGTTTCGCCATGCAGCAATGTCATAAAATGTGCCTTACTGCTGGTGATGTGAGTTCTGCATGATTAATAGATTAAAAGACAAGGCTCTACGTTTTCTTTGTTTTCTAGACCATGGTTGACATGTCTTGTGCGTCATTTTGTAAAAAGATTCCAGTTTAGCACGAGTATTTAGTGCTACCGAGAAATCTTACTGGGACCAATGTTTGTTTTCCCACAGCACCAATGTTAAACTTGGCAGACAGCTGTGTTCTAAACATGGCTAAGCTAGCTAGAATCAACAACCCCCGTACACAAGATGATGTGCGCTGACACAAGAAGTGAAGAGTGAATTTTTTTGCAGATAAGAAGTTCTGAGCTGTTATTTTCAGTTAATCCAGAATCCAAATAAACCCATGAAAAGGTTCTGGGCAGTCTGTTATTTAGTACAAAACATATTTTAATCCAAAATATTTGCCTGACTTGCTGTTTTAGTGCATAGTTGAAATTTGCAAGTTAAATGAAAGCATGAAGCAGCAAATTGACCTTCACTTAAAATATGTGTTAGTAGAGAGGGAGTATAGAGGACACAAGAGTTGGAATTTTCTGTTAAATTTCTCTAACACAATTAAGGTTCATTATATGTTACGACAGGACACTAAAACGTGGTCATTATGCATTATAGTGGACGGATCACCCTTGCTTGCAATGTGCATTCAAAGGCAAATTCTGCTCCACCTTTGGAGAGAGAGAGGCATCAAATTGACACAGACCTTCGTTAAAACTAGAGCAGTATTTGTCACGCTTTGTGACTTTATAGTGAAGAGCTTTAGGTTGAAAAGAAAAAAAATGTCATAATGGTCTTATCCTCTTAAACAGGATTAACAGAGATAATTCTTTCCTTTTAATGACGTAAATGTTGGATAACACAGTTGCAGCAAAATGTTTTGTCAGCTTGTTAAGGCACCGTAATTTCCACTCAATTAGTGTGCAGTGTACAGTATGACGCAACAAGGATTAGATGTTTCTAAATTAGGCTCTGCACAGTAAACAGGTTGTGTACAGTGAAAACAATTATTCTTGCAAAATTGCCCTGCTGCACATACTTTACTTTAAGACCATTATTGAACCACTTTTGTAAATACTTATTTTTCAAAAGTTTTCTTGCTGAGACTTGGATGAGAAAATAGATACTGTAAGAGCCAAATATGTTGGTGAAAATATATGTTACTGTATGTACATTGGGTGGTGCTGTTCTGAGGTCCTGTGCTCAGGTATATATTCAATTAGATAATTATCGACGTCAGGTGTTGAAACCCGGAAGGGCAAAGAGTCTTGGTTTGTGGTTGTTTGTGTGCTTCTACTAACCGTGTGTTAATTGTTGGTACCAAGGGACCGGGTTTATTTTCTACCACGGCCGAAGAGAATAAAGTATACTCTAATAAATCACAACGGGTCTGTGGATTATGTACTTGATGCAATTCGAACCAAGGTCAACGCAAGGTGATGGAGGCTGGACAAGAGTGCGTCAACCAGGTGAATCCAGAGGGAACAACACCTCAGTAGCCAACAGTATGAGACTGGGCTCCTTTAACAGATACCTCCCAATGTAAATATGAAGCAACAGTAGGTTAGCTTAGCATAACTACTGGGAACACAGAGAAACAACTTGCTCTGTCCAAATGTAAAAACAATTGGTTTAATCTGCACAAAATCCAAGGTGTAAAAATGTCATGTGGTTTTATAGCGGATCATGTGACATGCTGTTTTTTGGCTATCTCCACTATCTCCTTAAAGGTTGAACTGTTCCTTGAAAACAAAACATTCTCTGACTTCATGTGGTTGAGTTTTTCCACTTGAATTTGAATATAATTGTCTTTCTGCATCCAAATAAATTCTGGGGACATACGAAAACCCAATTAATAACTTCCTGCAAGGTAGTACATAGTCTGCATTTTCTCCCTTAGTCTTATTAGCTTGACATTACATTAGTCAATCAAATGTCCCAAAGCTGTGCACCAGTTGGAACCAATATGAGGATCATTCATTTACAAAGGACATAACAATTGAAGGGCATAACTTGATCTTGCGTTTTGCATCTCTCTACCAGCACAACAGAAGTACAAGAAGGAATTAAAGGATGCAGTAATAGATTGTATTTGAAAGGCTTTTGAAGAAGAACCCTGAGCCATGTGCCCTGTCCTCTGGAGTCTATACAATTATATAAAGTCAAGCCACTGTTGAGAAATTACAGGTTAAAGCAAAAATGATAAAGACTGCTTGTACCAGGTGTATCGTAATCACGTCTTTATCTTTCTTTGTAAAATGAAAACTGGAGACAAAATGTAGGTTGGTTTGATGTTTTTATATAACAATATGTTGTCCACCTAATTGGTTAAATTATAACACTGGATCATAACAAAATAGATGTAGTAAAAAGAAATAAAAAAACAGTTGTGCTTACAGTTTGCATTCAGTAGACAGGCACACCATGCAAACAAATCCTGAGGATAGCCAGTAGTCAAAATAATTGCAAACTGTGGCAGGTAGCTGTTTGATAGCTCTTATCACAGAAGCTGGACAGAAATGGGGAGAAGCTGGCCTGACAGAGCACAGGGGCAGATCAATAACTGAATCCTCAATAGTGTCAGTTGGTGCACAGGGGTGGAATAAAAGGTGAAAAGAGTGTTTTTTATGAATAACATAGATGATAATTCAGATGCAGAGAGAGGAGGATACAGCAGCTGTCACCATGACCTAAATAATGAATGATTATCTTATGTTTGGATCAGTTACACTGTAAAATCAATGGTTAATGGGAGAATTAGGCACACTAGCTACAGCATGTGTATGAACATTTAAACATAATCTGTCACGGTCAGTCAGCTGATACTTAATTTATAACTCCCATTTAAATGTTCGGAGTTACGCTTCCACCTCTGCCATTCTATCAAATGGATGCCTGGTATTGGATTAAAAGTTGAGTGCAGGTTCACTTATGACATAAATCCATCACGGTGACAGGCAGGTTTAATGCATGATTAACTGAGCCCAGGATAGATGTCATTCAGTGAAACTTTATGGTTCTCAATCTCCATATAACCCTTTTTACCTATCAACAAAA
This sequence comes from Ophiodon elongatus, assembly GCA_016806645.1. Classification (NCBI taxonomy): domain Eukaryota; kingdom Metazoa; phylum Chordata; class Actinopteri; order Perciformes; family Hexagrammidae; genus Ophiodon; species Ophiodon elongatus. The sequence goes on along the minus strand of JACSYO010000150.1, from coordinate 1,451,559 downwards.
TGTCTTCAGAGGCAGATTAAAGTTGCATCAGACCAAAGGTTGGATTTAGATGTAGTGGTTTTGAAAGATGAAAGGATTTCATTGATATGAAGTGTTGCATTGAGTATAGCACACAAAGTCTTCTAAACCAATCAATCACAATAGCCTCTGTACAAAAGATGGAACAAAATCACATGACTCGTGCAAGCAAACCTAAGGTGAATAGCCATGTAATTTCAAAAGGCAACACAATTTTGAAGTGGCACTGTTCCTTCATACCAGAGTGTATTGGATCATAATTGTAAGCAGTGTTAAATATAGCTTCCATTTGTCACGATCAATGCTCTGCGACCAGAGACACAATGGAGGGACACTGTATTTGTCTAACAGCTAACTGAACTGCTGAGTACATCGGCGCCACTCAGCTGCAGTGTGCGGGCAGACACCTTGGAGAATTTTTGTTTTTGGCAAAATTGTATAACGTGTCTTTCCCTGAATACATCATTGCTTGTTTTAGAGTTTGAATGAAGTGTGTTTTACGATGCTTTATAGGCCATTGGTGTCCGAACCGGGGGGCAGCCAATTGTGGGTTGTATTCATTTAATCACATAAAACAGTGGTTGTAGTTGTGCCCTCTACTGAGTGTATTTTTTCTAGTATTGTGTATGTTTTGGACTGAAAACCAAAACACATGAAAGACCAGACTTGTTCAAAAACACTGTGAACATCTGCATGTTTTAATTTACCTGGGGTCATTGAAGGATAGTGAGCTCTCACTGTAGTCAATGTAATAAGAAAATCAGTGTATATTCAATGTGTATGTCTCCATTTTATTTGATACTGTATGAACTTATTTCACACTAACTCCAATCCCAAAAATATAATGATACAATTCTTATGTAAAATTACAGATCCATGAGCGCAATCAGTTATTTTCATCTAAAACTCCTGAATCAAGAGAACATAATCTCTGTGGACAAAATTGGACTAATGGTAATGCATTTTGCTATAATGCATCACACAAAATTCAAATGAGTGAAACAATTATTTTTTAGAAATCACAGATGTTATCGCAACAATGCATTTAATATTCCATGAAATCTTGGCTCAAACAGGATGTAACTTTTGGTGCACTTTTTAAAAAAAACATAAAAAAACATATTTGTTCCCACATCACTGGCTGGTTTATGGTCATGCTGTATAAGCAAACTTCATGAAAATATTAACACAGAGCGCAGTTTTAGAAGCAGGTTTACTTCAATAAGACAGCTACAAGGTTGAGATTACTCCATCATCTGATTAGGGGGCATTCACTTTAAATTAACCAATCAGACTCTGTGTAGTTTCCTTAAACCAATCACATTGTTGCTGTCAAACTTGTAAATAGGTTCTCCTCTCTGCAGCTGTCAGTTGTCATTTCAGCTCAAAATAGCTGTGACCCTCCTCTACCCCAGTCACCTCCAATCAGCATCAGCCAGGATCCTCATTCTTCATCGGATTGTAGCAACTCCCTTCTTCACCACCACCACTAGTGTCTAGATTCCGGGGGGATTTTGCCTTATCAGACCTCAGCATCACTACCCTTTGAGTATCCTATTTTCAGGACGGAGTCCAATCGCCAAAGACTTTGCACTATTCAAATGTTATTCAATTGTAATGAATGGTGGTTGAATTCTAAAGAAGTCTCTCCAGATTGAACTATTTTAAACTGCAAACATTTCTGTTGATTCCTCCATCATGCGTTTCTTCTCCCCGTCCCTTCGAATATATCTCCAAAGCTGTGATCTGTTAGCCGTCTCACCAACAGCCTCTTGTATGAGGTAGAAATGTTTTGCATGTGTGAATTTGTGAAACTGATCTGGCATGCAGGGCTAGTTCTATGCTGCACTGTGTGAATAACATATCACAGTGTGGAGGGCACCTGTGGGCAAGCTTCAAAAAGGTATAATTTAGAGGAACAATTTACAGTTCTACTGATGTTTTCAGAGTCTTATTTAAAGAGGACATTTCCTGCCCCATTATTACCTCTAAGCTTTAATTCACTCTATTAAGACTTCCATGATTTTACAGCCCTTTTAGTATATCACCAAAAGTTAATTTTATCCACAGAGAGGGCAAAGCTTTGTTCTCCTTCATTTATTTCATGGGAAACCATAGCCCTTCTTTTCAGGTCACCACAGGACTTCAAGCACTTGCTAAATCTGCTACTGGGGGTGTCTCAGTGGAAACAGTAACTGTACTCAGGGTTTCATTAAAATTGTGATGGTTATGTTTCTCTTCCCTCATCTTATGCTCTCTTCCTTAATTTCTCTAATAACACAAGACCATAGTTCCCCTCCTGAGCTCTGACAGAAGCTCTTAACAGGACACACTTAAATTAGAACCCCCAGGGTAGGATATCATGTCTGAAGTTGGAGTTGGAGTTTGTGAATCCATGTAGACTCATATGTGCACGACTAATGGTCATTTCAGTCAGTTTTAGTAATAAGAATGATTAAGTGCAGTGTTAGTGATGTAAAAGCTTACGGTGGCCTCAATTCCCTGAGTGCACCATTTGTCTAAAGTGTGCTATTAGATGTGTTTTTGAAAAAAAAAGTCCCTAAGTAGGATGGGACACAAATAAGATTAAGGACATAAGTAACTGTATCCCAACATTAAGTGCTGATTTAAGTGCCAAAAATCTATGCGTGTTGAATTCTGCTTCATGGAGGTGTATTAAAGTGTGCATTATTTAGGCCAGGCAGTAAAGGTGGAAGTCACACAAGCATGAAACCACTCCAAATATGTGTGCTGAACATTCAGATACCTAAAGGTAACATTGTGATTCAACTGTGGTGGAATGAAATATTTTTTTCATAAAACTTTGGGGATTGGGGTTAATATTTTTCTTTTTTTTTTGGTTATTTGTCTGTGTATGTTTTTGCCTCTTATCTTGACTCTGTATTGCTCAGAAGTTTTACATTCCACCAATTATTTAATTTGTATTGTTGTTGTTTTTCTATTACTGAGATGTTTATCTCTTTCATTACTTTTAGAATTGTTCACAAAAAACAAAAGCTCAGTTACTTAAAGTGCTCAGAAAAAAGTAAATTCGAAAGATTACCATTCCTTAATAACTTAAAAGCTGTGTGAACACCCTCAACCACCCAAAGACAATGCAGTTTTTGTGGTTTTGTGTACATGTACAGTTAGAGAAGGTCTCTTTTAAAATTATCTTTGGTGTCTTATTTAATGACATCTTGTCCACGTTGGCTTAAAAACAGAGGTCCAAAGTTTGTACTTGAGGTTGGAATAATCTCATTATAAGGTTCGGTAATGTTTTAGAATTGATGATTATAAAACTGGTAGCTCAAATCAAGCAATGTGATTGATTCACAGCCGTGATATAATGCATAGATACCACTGCTGTGATATGGACTCTTCTGCACTTTCAGTACTACTCAGCTTCTATGAAAAAAACGTTAAACTAATGTGTTGTCATGGTTGCTTAGCAACAGGGTCACTTTCCAACTTTGGGTTGATTGTGCAGTGCCCTTAAGTTCAGTTGCTGCCATCAACCGAATGCTTTGTTGGACGTGTGGAAGCCGTGTTGTGCATGAATCAAGACACAGCTTTTGAGAGAGTTGGATATTTCATCAGTGAACTAGTCTGTACCTTTTGGGGACACAATATCCATATTATATATGTATGCTTCACAAGAATCACAATCAGCTTTATTGGCCAAGTATGCATGCACGTACAAGGTGTTTTTTTCTCTGTCGTGATTCTCATCATGTCCAAACAGCTTTTCAGTCTTCACCAGAATATTTAGGCTGCATGTTGGTTTTTGCTGCTGTAACAATTTTACCTCAGCTTGATTGGCTCAATTATTCAAAAGAGGATTAGTGTTTCACCACCAGCTTATCTTCATACCATGTGCCTTCTCTCTTTTTTCATCAGTGTCCTACTAACCAAGATGACCCTCTGTGAATACGCAAAGGTACTATAATTTCAATAGATAGTTGGGCAAAGGCAGTAAAGAAATGCTAAACTCAGTTTTAAAATTGCCATTTTTGTATCTTGCAGAAGATAATATGGGCCAAAGGGTTTTCGTTTATCTCTGTTGACACTTCTATTTTATAGAGTACTTTGATGTCATTGAAATCTTCCCTATATTCATTTCTGTGTAGCTCTGCCCTCCATCTCATAGTATCTGATGTTATGAATCCCATGAAAGAAAACAATATACACTCTGTGGTCTGATATTGGGTACAACAGCCACAGTTCACTCTTTTCAGAGAAACCCCTCCCTGATGCTAAACATTAGGTTCAGGCAACAAACCTTACGTCTAGGCAACAGAAGAAACTTTGGGTTAAGGCAACCAAAAGAACATTAGGTTAAGGCAACGAAACAAACATTGGTTTTAGGTAGCAAAACGAACGGTTTAGTCAACAATACCACTTAGTTAGCACACTCATCTCATGGGTTGAAAGTCCTGTGTCATTTAACACAGTTCATTTGCTTTCTATTTGTCTCTGTTTTTACTTCTTCCCTGTCTCTGACCGTTGCATCGTCACATGGGTGCGTTTAAAAGTGATCCTAATTAACTTTCCATTGGCATTGTTTCTGCGGGTGCCGACAACTAATGGACTGTTAACAGGTCATGGTCATTTCATGGATTTCTGTGAGTTGTTCCAGGTATGTCGTGACACTGTTATCCAGCCACATTAGTTATTCATTATTGTCATTTCACTCGGCACTATGATAAAGTGTGTTACAAACACAAAATTAATGAATATGCAAAAGCATAAGTTGGTGCTCTTCCTTAGCACCAACGTAGCTGTGAGATTGGTTTATTATACAAGGAGTGATTCAACTTTCTCCAGAACTCCGTCAGCACGACACTTGGAAATGTAGTGACATGTTTTTGTGATTTCTGATTTATACTCAATATGCAACATTTCACCTTGAGTCCTCTTGTTAGTCCTTCCTTTATCCACCTCAGCTGGTCCGACTCGAGGCTGAACACTTGTTATTCATCTTGATGAGCTGTCAGCTTTAAACCGCTATATTGCCTGTGGGTGAGTCACCGCAGGAACTGAAAAAGCAGATGGGGAAATGCAGGGATTTTCACTTTAATGCTGTTATACAGCAGCGCTTTGATTGAGTCTCGTCTGCTGCATGTTCTTTTGTTTCTCACATCTTTCCACCATCATTGTTGCCATGGCGTCACAGTACATTTATTTTGATTATTTAAATGTAAAAGATCCAATGCATTTTAGCTTTAAAGCTCCTCTGGGTAATTTCATGTCTGTGGCTTCAAAAGGCAGAAAGTATGAAATATTGGAATTTTAAGGACTGCATTACCTATAAATCCTGTAAAGCAAAGCCATTAGCTGTGTGTCTGTTGTGCAACAAGTTTCCCTTCAACGACCACACCCAACACCCAAACACAGAAAAGCTCTTTTTTGAAGTTTTGATAAACATTTATACCGTGTAACATGTTTTGCTGTGTTTCAACGTATATTTCGTTCAGCAGCCTGAGTGAAAAGTTTTGTGTCTGCACTTTGAAGATTGTTGACATTTGTTTGCCAACTACAGCTTCTGTCCATCAAAACACTGCGACACCGCCTGTGACGCTGGACACAGGACAAACTATTACCTGACAGTTAAAGGCAATTTTCTCCTCAATGTGAGGAGCAGAAGATGTTGTGACCTTTTGGACACACTCAATCGAGGTCTGGTTTTGACGATCTTACATTTTTTTTTTCTCTGAGCTCTGGTGAAGGACATGATGAACTCAATTGTATTCAGCCTGTAAAGTAAAAAAAAAAGGACCTGAAGCTCCACAACCAGATTTGATAGAATATCAGCAAATGTTTCTAGTCAGTCACATGTTATTGATATCATAAGCTCATCAAGTTGGAATTTGAATATTACCACTTGCTAATGACAGCAGCATACAATTTTCAAATAAATAATTGACCTGGTTTAGTTTAGTTATATATAATTAAATTTTACACAAGACAACGTGTACATTTTGTCTCAATGTTTTCTCAGAGAGTTTACTCAAAAAAAGTTAACAGAAAGCTGAAAAACATGCTTGTTACTAAATATACTTTATTGGTATATGTAAAAATAAATTATAAAATTAACCTTATTTTATTTAAACTGCCTTTTCTTGAGAGTGTAAGCTCCATGATGACAACTAAACCAACGCAGGCAGTTCAGAAGAGAATTTATAAGGGGCTTTACAGAAAAAAGAATAGGGTAAAGAGTGAGAGAAAAGAGAGAGAGAAAAACATATATTTTGAAAAAAGTATTAAGTGTACAATCCACAAAAAAGTAAAACATCAAGAGGGCAAAAGGAAACGAGTGATGTGGTGTTTCATGACAGGAGGTTGAGGAGATAAATCAGACACCTGTGAGCAAGAGCAGCATAGAGGCAAACAAGAAGAGGAGTGACAGTGGCTAAACGATAAGATAACTACAAGTTTTATTCTGTGTTTCTAAACATCTTCGCTCAAAAGAAGCAGTGATGTACATGAAAGTGGAGGATAGCAGTTGCTTTAAGAAACAACTTGATAACCTTGACTTCCCTGGACAACAGAGTGCTGCTGGAAGTGTGCTGATCCCCGGAGGTAAGGATGAATCCTGTTCTACTACTTCTCTGACATGCTCAGATGTAGCTATGGACTTACACGGAATGTTAACATCAGTCTCCAGCTATCCAGGCTTCTCATATTGTCCTGCCTCAGGTCAATGTGCTCATCTCACCCTGATCATTACCATATTATACAGACTATTTAAACTCAATTTACAATGCTAATACTTTTACCGTGACACCATCCCCACTTTTGAACCAGCCACCCACTTCGGTCTTCGGGGCGGCTGAAGCGACTGTTTATTTTACACATTTCTCAACACTATTTTGATTCCTTGAAGTTGATCCTCCACAAAGTGGCAGCATGTTGCGCCGCAAATTCAGCTCAGCTCCCAGGGGTGAAACAATCCTCAAGGTTTTCTCATCTTGAGCGGAAAGAGACGGAGAATGAGCAGATATGGGGCAGTGGCAGAGAGATGGGTGGCCTGTCTATAGCTAATCACACACACGCCTGGAAAATCTTGAAAGGATGTGCTTTGATTCAAGTTGGAGGAAGATCTGTCCTCATCAGCTTTCATGCATTTCATGAACTCTCTCTGGACATAAAATAATCATCAACTGCTGCCAGCCCCTTGAAGGCTCAAAAGGAGGAAGATTTGCATATTGAGTTCCACAGTGCCATCGTTAATACAAAAACATAATCAATAAGAGAAGGATGCAACATATGTGGATAGTTGATGAAATACTTCACACATGTTTGATGCATCTTATTTATAATACAACTAACTGAGTGCTAAAGTTACGCACTGATTTTATTATTATTTATTTTGGGTGATACTGAGTATCACCATTGTGTCCACTAGTCCATCGGTGACAAGTTTATTTTTTTTTTTATGTAAAATGTCGTGCCCAGGGAATTTCTTGGTCGCAATTGTAAGAAAAACAAAAAGCCGTTAATTGGACTTTTTAAATTCTTAATGATATTGGTATCGGCCTCAAAAATCATAGTCAGTCAAACTATAATCTTGAGAAATACTCTGCAGAGTTGTACACAGTGTTTTATATTGGGGGTGAGCCACTTTGACAGAAACAAAGACTAACTTTATTACATCATAAAAAAGTGAATACCCTTTTATGAAATAAAAGTCTAATTCTTGGAAGAAAAGAATACACGTCAGGATTTCTACCTCAGTTTAATACTATCCTGGGGGAAACCCCTCTGTAGAAATTATGATTATAATAAAGCTTGTAGTTTGCAAAGAGAGAAAAATAATTCAGTCAGATTATTAATGACAAGTCACAACCTCAGAGAACGCTTTTTTAAAGCCTGGGGACTCATTTGTACAAGTATACTCTCTAAAATATAAATAGTTTATTTATTTACATGTGAAAACTATGAGATCAGGAATAACACATCTGTTATTTACAGTGCCTCACTCCACTGCCATCTACTCCATCTAGAACTGAAAATATCTCTCTTGTGTCCACGGTGTCCCATCCTGATGTCCTCTTTCCCTCAATCACCACAGCAAGCACTTAATGTTCAAAATTGGGTGAAAGTGTAGCAGGCTGAAACACTGAGTAAAACTTCTCTTTGACCTTTACCTTCTCATGAGCTTTATATGCGATGGAATGAGACATTGACCACATGACCACGTAAACACTGATGTGGATGTTACGATATGTGGTGGCGGACCCAAACGCAGACCAGGGAGTAGAGGGAGGAAATTGTTTATTGCCAAGGAAACAGCTATGGAGGAACAGTCGGGGAATGGCAGGGAAGATCAGGCAGGGAACGGCAGACAGACTGGGGAACCGGGAGGATGGATGACTGTGAGAACAAAAGACAGGGTCAGAGGCAAGGCAAAAACAATTGGGTTAAAGCTCTGAAGTGACTCGTCAACCGAGCAGCCACTACCAGGTTAGTCGAGACAACGATCTGGCGACGAGTAGATGAAGAACCGGGGTAGATATACTGCGGGGTGATTAGTGGATTGAAGGCAGCTTGGTTGCTTGAGCAGGTGAGGTGAGTGTAATCAGGAAGCCAGGAGGAGATCAGTCTGGAGCCACGCCCCTCCCACACACACAGTACAGGCAGGAGGCACGGCTTGGCCGTGACAGTGGAGACACATTGCTCCCACTTTGCCTCAATATCTTACCTTTAAAAGTTATGGCAAAGCCCCATTGAGGCCTAATTTGGTATATCTAAGATGCAATGCAAGATGTTTTGCTCCAGGCGGTAGAAAAGTTATGTACACATTTAAATATGAGAACCTGGATCTTTTGAATAATATAGTCATAACAAAGTCCTTCGCTAAGTTTTTGACTAAAAACTAGAAAAATATAGTTTTCCCATGCAAAATGCTGGTGAGTCCATTTTGCAGTCTGTTTTCATGCATCCAACTGCAGTTGTGCCAATGCATTAGATTGGTAAATCTAGACCCTTGTCTGCATGAAATAGTGCAGACTGAAGTTTAAAATGCAATCGGCCAAATTGCAAACACGGCAACGCATGCAAGACAACACAGCACCTAAACATGAGAGCAGTACCACATGAGTGTACAATAGCATCATCATTGTTATTTTTCCGTAGAAAAAAACGTCTGTTTTTCTTCTGCTATTGAACCTCCTCCTGCCCCCCAACATAGCTCGTGCTATCATAAAGAGGAATATATAATTTGCTAGGCATGCAGAAACAATGACAAAGATTATGATTTCCCTCAATTTGTAGATGCTCAGATACATGACATCTTCACAAAATAAAAATGTCAGATTTAACAATGTTGCTCTTTAGTTAGAAAATACGTTTTTACATCCTTAATAAATGCTATGCTCTTTTTATGAGCCGTTTATGTTGCTTTTAAATTTGCCTTTGTTAGTGGGCCTTGATCTCCAAATATACTGTGGATAGAGGGGACATTGACACTACCTAACCACTAAACTGTGTGGACATGATTTACTGAGTACATTATTGCAAATCAAGGTGATTTTACTCCTTCTTGTATTTACTTTCTCTTTCATATCAGGATTTCCTTAAGATTTTACTCTCAATTTCGTTTTGGTTTAAATTGATCTGCCATTGAAGATTTCTGTTTAATTTCCACTTTCTCTAATCCTGTTTTTATGCTTTATGTATCTTAGTTTCATATTGGTCTCTACCTTCATCCAGAAAATCTTGAATATGGGAAAATAAACTAATCACCAACATCACTTGGTATTTTGACTTTCGTAGTCCAGTATGCCCCAGTGTCTTTTAAATGCAGTGTATAGAATTTAAAATAACAAACAATAAATCATGCCTCCCTCTCCCTTCTTATCTGCACTGGCTATTCAGCAGTTTTTGTGAAACACAACATTACATTCTCCTTACTGACTGCCGTTCCCCACTCATGCAGGCTCGTATTGTCAGCTATCTTTTGGGCTTTTTATCATCTCAGAATAGAACCTTATGTAAGCAGTTGAGGTGCATTTTGAGATGTGTTGGTTTTTCCCCTCCTTTTTAAGTCTGCTGCCAGACAGGAATAAGCAGTATTTTGTATAAACAAACAACAAACACGTCTCAGGTAATCGATTCCAAACGTGTGCTCCTTTGTGTCTGTTCATTGTGTATTTTTACTGTGCATATTTTCGCTTTCATGTGTGTTTCTTTTTGTGTGCGGTGATGTAATGGTTTATCGCTCATTTTCTTCTCTCTTTCTTTGCGCTGGAACTGCCACTCTCATCCAAAACAATTACCACCAACACGGTTGCATCGCCATGCATCTTGTATTAGCTCAAGCGAACCGCTGCTATCTATGTTTGATTATCACCCACACTGAAACTCTTCAAAGGGACTGGCTTTTGATGGATGTACATTAGTGATGTGGCTCCTCTTGGCACTGTATTAGTTTAAGTTAATCTTTTAATATATGTCCAATGATGGCTTCTTTTATTTTTTCTCACAGAACGTATATGGACAATGAAATGAAGATGAAAGTATATGGATCTTATAGGCAGAGATCAAAGTTTGCTTTTGAAGTTTTGCTTTTGAAGTCCTTGTAGACGACATAAAAACAAAAGGAAAACAACGTAAAGAAAAACATGTATCAGCTGATTGTATTTCTAAACATTTAATTTGTGCTCTCTTTTAATCCTACCTATGAAACAGTAGTGTTTTTTTGTTGTAGTTGTATCAATACTGGTGTTCATGCTTCATATTTTAACCTCTCTGACAGGGTGCTGTCAGAGCATATCATGAGATGAAAATGCACTATATTGCAATGTTGGAAAAGCTCCACAAACTACATTTAAACCTACAAGAAAAATGAACTAATACCGCAGTTCGATAATAGGCACAAATACCCTGGATCATCTTCCTACACCCAATCAATCATAACATAAAATTCCTTGAGTGTGAAACAGACGTTACTCTTTAGGTTATGTAGACATTCAGTACATGCAGTGGCTCTCCTCCAGCACACTGGACTTCAAATGAAAATTGACTTTTAAGCGCTGACTTCAGCTTTGCTACTGTTCGTAGGATTATATCTACTCACTGAGAAAAGGTTTTGTTGCATTTTTTGCCATTGGGTGAGTATAGAAAAAGGTACAATTTATTTATCAGATGTGGATGTTAAGTATACATCCTTCAACTTAAAGCTGAAGCCAGCCCTGTATCCTCATAGTCATTACCTGTGTCTCAGATCCATACTACATACTAATTCTAGTCAGTACTACATACTTATTTTCATATTATACAGCTTGAGCTGTCAATATACAGTGGTTAAGTGTTGTATGTATGACGTACTTATTCCAAAAGTTTTGTTTCAAAAATGTCATGTAGCATAATTAATTGATTGATATCCGCAAACAACAAATAATTGCACTGAATCTTCCAAGATGTACTGTCTAACTTTATATCAGTTTTTTTTTTTTAAATATGCTTTCTCTTTATTTGTTCTCCAACTAGTGGATGTCTCATTTCAGAAAAAACATTTTTATATGTATGGCTATTCTTTCGTGCTAAGACATTTTGTTTGAAATAGCCTACATCAAAAAGTAGCACCTAAGTATGTACCAGAATCTTTTCAGTTTCTTGCCAGATCCACAAAAGAAATCCAGCTGTCCTGATTATAGATCACATTCTCTCTAAACCTTTATGAGCTTTTATAATCAGGGATCATCATTATATTAATGCAATCTGCCAGACCTAATGCAATGCTACAGATCACTGCATAATGATAAATGCATGACTGAAAAGGTCAATGATGACAGCCCAGGTGCCTATCCAAAATCTCATATTCCTCCAATTTCATTATGTCGTGCATCTCTGCAGCATTTGCTGATATATTGCTAAAATATAAATTTTCCACCTGTGCCTATGTATGAAATTGTAAGGTAGTTTCTAATTTGTTTTATAAAGTATTGAGAATGCCTTTTCGTTCGGGCTGTCAAGCTTAACGAGTTAACGCAAATCTGCTTTAACGTAAATATTTTTTTGATGCATTCATGCAGTATGATAATGCTTTTTCTGGAGTCGGATGGCAACTAGCAGGAAATGGATCAAGAAAAAGTGATTTTGAACGGCTAGTCCAGCTATAAAGCCCTGACATTTATTTGTAGTTCTAACTCACACAGGCTCCACCCCCTCTGGGTAATAGGGGAGAGCAGGGTCGGTTAGGACAGGGTGACTGACAATTATGCCTTCCATGCCACTATCAAGGGTCAATAGTGTAAATCATTAAAAAAAATTATGGAAATAATTAATTTGATTTAATAATTAATTTGAATAATACTATCCCATGGATGAAGTTAAGATGCCAGCCGACCAGGATAGAATAAAAATGTTTTTACTGATTGTGTTTGCAGCCGCTGAACGCAAGGCAGAGTGTACTGACAGCAGGTGACCTGGGCTTCTGAAGGGGCATCACTATTGATATGATCTGGCAACCTCCATAATTTTACAGCCAGGAGCTCACCGACCTGTGTGCCACACTTAAGGCAAGATTGGATACTAACCTGAAGTACACAGCTACCAAAGCCTTCACATTGTACCCCTTTGGGACAGAATGCCAATAAATTATACAACCTAGAAGCTACAAAAAAACATTTCCAACCTCCAACTGTTCCACACAAAAAAGAGTAAATGGGTTATTAGAGAATTACCTTTCATCTAGGGAGGCAAGCCTGCAGACGTTCAAATCAAGGAGTAAAACGTATAAAATGAAGTAAAGAGTATAAAATAATAACCCCAATTAACATTGTGTTGTGTTGTCATGGTAACTTGATATATTGCAGCAAAGTGCCTTACTTTCAAGCCTTTTCTAGCCTCTCACACTTGAGGCCACACTTGAGTTTCCCAGTCCACGTGAAAAGATAATAATTATGACTAGCCATTCAAGCCCTGTATGTTTGTACTGACTTGTAAAACAGGGTAATGCTCTCATTGGAAAGTATTCAAATAAATTAAACTACTTATACTGTCTTTCCATAGAAATCTGTCAGGATGGGGATGATGTCAGGAAGCACTGAACAATTGTAATGGACATTTACACTATTTGCTGTCATTTTATAATTCCTAAAACAATTTTTTTTTAAATGTTGTTTAAAAAAAATATAAAAATCAGTTTTTTTCATGCAATGACAGATGGAGTCGCAACTTCAAGAACCTTGTCAATGTCTGTCATATCCCGGCTTCCTCGCCGGGACAGATTTTCATGATGCCTGCTTTGAGTACCTCTGTGCAGATCTGTTGAATGCTGCTCGAGATTCAGCGATGGGATCACTTACGATACTTGATGTGATGCTTCTCTGCGACAAGAGCCAGCTGGAACTTGAGATTGATGTCGTCGATCCCCGCCCCAGCCGCCAATACTCCGCCTCTGCCTCCAGTCATCCCTGTTGTGACACTGGCTTCATCTGCCGATTTCTGTCACCACAAAGGAACTGTTTGGATGGAGTTCATCTCTCACTCAGCATTTTAAATGTCTTGATGAGGAGAAATCACATGTAAGCCGCCACCAGCCGCTTGCTCACCCTCAGAAAAATGAGGAAGCGAGGCCTGATGATGTGACGTAAGAAAGAGAGAGCGTTGACCGGGCCGCGGACCCCATCACTGGCTCAGCCAGCCTTCCGTCCATGGATGGTGTGTCGGTGGAGAATTGCAGAGACTTTTATTTTTATCTTTGTGAACTAGTATGCAAGTTGTGCAAACTATCAAAGCTTGCATTGGGTGACTCAGGGATCATGCAGGAGCTGCTCAAGGACATATTCACCCCCTTGCCTTTCGTCAAGTAATAAAGTACTTATGTGGACAGGTCATAAACTGAGGGCAGGATGTATACATCTGTATGTTTTGATTCCCATGTCATCCCCTTTGTCTGCCACGGCCTGAATCAAGGTGTTTCAATGCAGCGCCCACCCTTGACGCCTCCCTACACTTTATGTGTCTTAAACCTTTTGTAGACACGGCTCTGCAGCCGCTACGTGACCGTGACATGATGGTCTTTTATCTGGACAACCTCATCATCATGTTCAAGTCCAGAGAATGGGCTATGTTCAGCACGACCCAGTGGATCTTGCAAAATATCCTAGAAACACAAATGCACTCAGAGAACCAACTTTTTTTGTTTACACTGCTCGACTTGCTCATAAGTCATCCATACCATAACACTACTTCAGAAGCAATGGAAGTCAGACAGATTCTGGTGTTACCACGGTTTTGCACACTGCAGCTCATGTAACCGCAGTTTCACAAGCATGTCGAAGAACTACGGTGGCCTACAATGTGGAAGGCTGTCACTAGAGCCAGCGTTTGGTTTGTCTGTTCTGGTTTACTGTAGAAACATGGCGGTCTCCGTGAAGAGAACCCGCTCCCTATGTAGATATAAACGTCTCATTCTAAGCTAATGACAACACAACAATTCTTAGTTTCAGGTGATTATACACTAAGTTGCGTTTGTCGTGTTTTCTTGTTACGTTATTTCCATATGTATTTTACTTAGTTAGTTTAAAGTACTATTTCTGTAACCTCAAATTAATTATATAACCTAGAAACTTTCTGTACAAAAGTATTTCTAAGACTGTCCTTGTTTCCCTCAAGGTCTCTCCACAAAGTGACCGCAAGAATTGAATTGGCTGTACAAGCGGACCATTTTAAGAATAATGTCGCAGCTTTCATTCACACTGATTTGAGTCTATTATTCAGATGACTACCTTTTCATTTCCCCTCCTGTGTGGTTAAAGGATCAGACAAAGAAATTGGAGGTAAATATGTCTGCAGTCAGCAGTGTCCTTTTTTGTCAAAGTTTCAGATTCCTACAAACTATAATAGATTAGAACTGTCCCAGATTGAATTATATTCAGACAACCTTAGCTTTTGAGCACATTAAACACTTTAACCAATGGCAATAGCATGCCCCCATTACTCTGCAGCTCTATCTTAATATTCATCAAAACATTAGCAGGTGTCATTTGTGGCAGAAACTACTCTTCTTGACCAATGATTGCACAGTTTTCTAATAAAACAGCAGATACAGATACATTTTCTTTTCTTATTTAAAGGAAAGACCTCCCTGTCTTTGATTACTTTCTATCGCTAATTAAATCTTATACTGTGTATCCCAGTTATTATTTTTCTTGGTGTTGCGTTTCACTTTTGCATACAGATTGTTTCCCTCCAAGGCAGTAATATTTCCTTTATTTTTGGAGGTGAGTCAAATCAGAAAATGTTTTCCAGGGATTTGTGAGTATTTCCACAGCATACCGTTATACTGCACACATGGATCTGGTGATCCAAGTTGATGCTATTTTTACAATAGATGAATTTTTCACTAATTCCACAATATTCTACATTACAGAACAGAGTGCAAGGTCAGATATATATTCAGGTTTGAAGAGTATTATGATTTTAAAGCGGTAAAATTGATAAAGAAGTGTTTTTAGGATAATATTCTATTGAAGAGTATTATGTTTTTTGAAGCTATGTAATTAACAAAGAAATGTCTGCATGGAAATATTCCATTGCACCGCTATGATTTTGGGAACTATGTAATTAATAAAGAAATGTCTGCATGGAAATACTCCATTGCACCGCTATGATTTTGGGAACTATGTAATTAATAAAGAAATGTCTGCATGGAAATACTCCATTGCACCGCTATGATTTTGGGAACTATGTAATTAATAAAGAGATGTCTGCATGATAATATTGAATTGTACCACCAGGATTTAGTGAAAGACACTCAAAATGACCAGTTGCATAGAACGCACCTGAGAAGGTTACGTGCCTGGTGGTGGGGTCATAATGGCGCAGTGAGACACCGGAGACTTTTGCGCTAGCAGACTGTGGATCGCGGAAGCCGGCGAATCCTCAACTGAGATTTTTGTACTTTCTATCACAACGACTTTTTACTTTATTAAATGCACTTTATTATAACTGTTCGATCCACGACGTCCTTTGTTCATCCGGAGCTTTTCGAAAACACGACAGGTTGTAAGCTGTGATTCATTCATTCCTTCAACCTGAGAAAGCAGGCTCTGAAAAGAGAGTGCACACTTGAACTGCTTTTCAGTACGCTCCGCCATCATGTACGATTTTCCATTCCTTTCAATGCACCTAGAGGAGAAGCGGCTTCTTATGGAAGCCCATTTCCGCCACTGTGATGAAAAAAATAAGTTCCTGTAAGTTAGAATTATGACTTACTATCTCATTATTATGACTTACTACCTCATAACAATGACTTACTATCTCATAATTATGACTTACTGTCTCATAATTATGAGATAGTATCTCATAATTTCGATTTACTATCTCATAATTATGAGATACTGACTGAGGGCGGAGTGTAACAAAGCAGAGCAGGGAAGCCATCGTGAAGAAACAGTGAAAGTAAAGATAAGGTTTGAGTTAACAACAACTACGCCTGTCACTGTAACTGCAATAAAACCTTCGCAGGTAAAAGCCTCTGAAAGGAGGCTAACGGCCGTTCAACAACACGTAGAAAAGCCATATTTTCCGCTATTTTGACCGCAGTCTCTCGGTATGTTTTACTTAACCACAGTGCGCTGGTTAAGCTAACAGCAACTCGTTGTAAAATAAGCTAAAGCTGTCTGTATGTGGCCTACCTGTTCAGCTTAGAGTTTGTAACAAAGGATAAATTAAAAAATAAAACTTGACGGCAGCCCCTCCCCTCTACCTGCGGTACCTGCACGCAGGTAAACGCTAAACGCAACTCGGTGTTTTGATGTCAGCGATTTGTTATTGTGTTGAAATTTTAGACTTGTGTCCGGTAAGATATTACTACGTTTATATATAGACTTTCCGAGGTAAACATTACTGTTATGTTTAAAATATTCTTCAGTTCTGTTAAGGTTAAATGAAGAAAGCTCCTAAAGCAACTGTCTCATGCCTTTATTTTGTAACTTTTTCATAATTAATATTTTGTAACAATTTCATAATTAATATTTTGTAACTTTTTCATAATTAATATTTTGTAACTATTTCATAATTAATATTTTGTAACTATTTCATAATCAGTATGTTTAGACTATTTCATAATTAATAGTTCAGACTATTTCATAATTACGATGTGTTAAAACTAATTCATAATTGCCATATGCTTAAATTGTATTATGGTTACCGTGTGTAAATTATGCCACGGCAGTTAGATACAATGTATTGCGCGATCGTGGGAGATCCTTTGAAACCTGAAGCAGAACGGGCAGCTGGATGACATACTAAAACGGCGACGACACGGGACGGTGGAAGGACCCCGCCGCAACGCGGAGACAGACGACGAGGGGTACATCCCAAGTCTCTCAACTGCATCCCCGTTTCCCTCACTTGCGTCTTTTCCTTGCGTCTTAGTCCCGCCCACCAGGGATGCATGGAGAGACGCAAGGAAACCATGCAGGGAGAGAGGAAACGAGGAAATATGTTTTAAGAGAAATGAGACGTCCTTTCCTCGAAAGCGTCACGTGATGCAACGTCTGTTTCTGATGACGGAGGCCCGCGGCCGCTGATCACAGCTGGATCAGCTGTTAGTCGCTTTAACAGCTGGAGAGACTTTTAACGGAGTTCGTGTCTGAACACATGATCAGTCTCACGGACAGTTTTTAGCTCACATTCCAATAACAAGCCACTTAAAATATTAATAAAAATGATTGTGTGATGTTTTCAGTTAATTTAATGGTGTTAAACTACTACTTATACTAATAAAGACACCGTTATTATCACTAACAGAGTGGCGATGTTGTATCTCTAGTCTGTTACCTGTTTAACAAACGGCATTGAGTATTTATACACAGTGTGTGGTATTTATACTGTGTTCTGTGTTCTGCTTATATGCGCACAGCCGATTTCTACCGGCGAAATGCGTTTGTTTTATTTATGAATTATTTGCGTCTATGTTTTGCAATTATGGCGATTATGGTTTCTCTTGAACACTGGAATTATTTTATTAGCCTCAATGTCTCAGGTTAAACTTAAATGATATAACTCAGAAAACCCAACACTCAGAAAACAAAAGAGAAGAGGAGCGAGGAAACGACAATTAAGAGACTTGGGATGTACCCTTAATTGTCGTTTCCTCGCTCCTCGATCCTCGCTACGGCGCCGCCATCTGCTACATTTGAAACAGTCAACCCTGAAGTGATACTTCTTGGAAGCACTACAAGCTATGACAATTTTGACTTTGCATTGTATTCCACACAGGGTGGAAGTGAGGATGTTTTTGAGAGCAGCAACGTGGTTTTTGTAGGAGACATTTCTGAGAATTAGAAACATAATTTGGATGATATGCTGCCTGTTTCACCACAAACCATGCCATCCAGTGAGAGAGTGAAGACAATATTGGTTGTTCACAGAGGGCAGGTACTGTGAGAGGTCTGTGATGACGGACTTCAAGATGTTGACATTAAAATCTAGCTTGTTCTGCCAGATGGAAAACCTGAGATGGGGTAGGATGATGGAGGAGTTGTGAGAGATTGTCTCTCAGAACTCTAGAGTGAATTCTATGATTAATGCACAGTGGGAAATGCTCTTAAAGTGCTTTTTCTAAGGCATGATTTTGGACAGCAGCAATGGGAGAGTGTTGGTCGAATCATTGCTTTTGGATGGGCGAGGGAGAAATATCCTCCCGTGAAGATCGCGCCTGTCATATTAGAGCAAGCTGCCTTTGGATATGTGAAGAGTGATGTAGTGGAGAATTTCCTCAAATACATGTCTGAGTCTGAGCGTACAGTGTTTGAATCATGGAGATCCGATTTTAACAGCGTCGACCAAGAATAATTAATTGAGATCCTCGATAACCACAGCTGCAGAAGGATGCCAACAGCCAGCAATGTCAATGAAATCTTCCAGGAGCTTGCCCACAAAAGGCTTGTTTAAGAGCCTGCCTACGTCATTGAACAATGGGCAAAAATACTCAGCACCGCCGGGCACAGCCTTCAGGACCTCACAACTGTATACGAAACCCTGCAACCAACTGTGAGAAAGGTTGTGAAGTCTCTCACCTTCCCAGAGACAATGAATGTCCAACAGAAGGACATTCAGAAGTACCTAACCACATATTTGAGGAATGCTGACATGCATCATCTGGGTTTGTTCCTCAGGTTTTGCACAGGGTCAGATCTATTGCTGGGGAAATAAATTATTATTTACTTTACTCAGATTCAAGGCTTTCAGAGAAGACCTGTGGCCCATACTTGTGGCTGTGTGCTGGAGCTGTAAGTCCATTATGACAGCTACCCCGACTTCAACTCCGAGATGAACAAGGTGTTGGAGTCTAATGTGCAATTGTGTGTTAAGGTATTACTACAAAAGTAACATTTTGGCTGGCATTAGTTAATGTCACTTAAGTTTAAGGCTTAATCCCATTGTGAAGGACATCTATGGCAGACTGACCATTGTAAGATTTCAACTAATACATGCCTAAAGTAAGTGGTGTAAATATCTAATATCAAAAGTAGAATAATTAGCAATTCTACAATTATCTCGAGAATGGGAGAATGTAAATAATGTGTGGTGAAAAGAGCACTACGGCACCAATCACTCTCAGGGTTAGTCATTTTCTCATTAGTGTATATAGTACATTTGTTCTTACACAATTTAGATAACAAATTACATTTTTTGTTTTTTGTTATTTGCACATAAAGAATCTTTACAAAAGAATATTTGGTAGAAACTTTATGTAGCCAGTACTGTGTCATGTTCTTTTATTGACAAAAAATGTATTACTGTGCTGTTACCATATGGTGCATACTTTTACAGATGCATCCATATGGAGCTGGCTTGCTTACACCTATGATGCTCTTCTTTGTGTTCTTGGCGTTTTCAATTAAGAAGCAGGAAGCAGCACTGGGTCTCAGGTGTTTAGTTTTAATCAGGTAAAATATATAAAAAGTCACAAAATCATCAGCTGCTGGTGTGTGTGTGTCTGCTTAGCTCCCCGTCTCTGTCAGTTGGAAAGAATTAGAACACACGTGCACAAGCACACACAGGTACACTGAACACATACATACAAACCCCGGGTAGGCGATACAAACCCAACAGAACAAAAATAATAAATGGGAATGATTTGGTGAAATTCATAAACTGTGTCTACCTTAATCTGTTACATACTGGGCAATGCGGAAGACAATCTGTCGCTCCGCGCAAGAAAACGAGAGTGCGCAGCTATATGCGCATTTCACCGAGTACAACGATAGTACAATGCCTCACATTGTTGTCACCTATTTAAGACCAGGATGCTACTAACACTAACATGTAGATTTATAACAGCTGGCCAGCCACAATGATGGCGACTAACCAGCAAAAAAGATAAACTATAGGCCTATGTATTTAATGAATAATAGAATATCTATTTCAGCTTGCCAAGCGCACTTCCACTCATGAACAGCTGACCAAAGCTTTCATTTTCCCCTGAGAAATTGTCCATCCTGCCTATGAATGCACCCTCACTGTCTACACAATCAGCAACACCATGGACAGAGGACAGGTCAGGTAATACAACTTTGGAAGAGCCTGCGGTATAACTCATTCAGCACCATGGACAGTGGCCTGCGCACTAGACACTTGAAGTGCGTTTGGAATGGAATCGCTGGTGTACTTTGATTTTATTTATCTAGTTTAATTTAATCCCGCCGATAGGCACATCTAGTCACATTTACAAATTAATTAAATTGAATTAGTAACAAGTTACATCATCCAACTTCGCTATATAATAATAGAACGATAATATATAAATGCTGTGACGTATAATTATTATAGAAGTCAGACAACACGTTGATCAAATCAATCTGGAGGATAATATACAGGAAGTCCACACCGCTGTTAAGACATAAACTGACTTGTGCTTTAGGCTGCTGCATGGAGAACTCGCTATCAGGTAGTCAATTAAGTCAATTAAATGGTTTTAAGCAAGTATGTTGGCAACAGACAATGAGCATAACACAGACCTGTTTTAGAGCAGGAAGCCCAAGCTCTTTTAAGCAACACACACATTTATGGTATATAATTTGTGGTATCGGTTGCCGGTACCTCAGCAGCAGTGGTCGTATCTAACTTGCTATATATAGCAATATAGTCAATTGTTACATTATTGTGCGCATGTAAACGTCACATGCTCATTCAATGCGTTCAGTTATTTTGCATCAATGTAGCAATTTTGCTCCCGTGGATCAGAAACAATTCAGTTTGAGTGATTCTTTTTATTTAATTATTGATAACCCTGAGGGGAAATTTCCTCTCACTGCTTTCAGAAGAACAATTTAAAAACCCTTTTGACTATAAATTCACAAAAGCAAGTGGCTGCTCTCTGAATTGTACCACGCTGTTCCAGTAGCCAGGATGTGCTTTCTGTAGCTGTTAAACACAAAGTGGAGTTTCAGATGAAGTGGGCCTGATTCGGATTTGTAATTCATGAGATTGATCCAGTTAAATTATCTGCCACTCTATGTTTGCGTGCTAATGTTTCCATTCCTCAATTCATATTAGTTAGGCAAAGGGTGCTAAATGCATCCTGCCAAGAATCATTTCCATGGACAGTACCAAGCACTTTTGCAGGGCACACACAGATTACTAGATATAAATCTGAAGTTCTATACTGTACATTAGTACCACCGAAAACGCTCAGAGATCGGTAGCGTTGGTGACAATATCGATCCATGCTGCAGCGTGTATTTGTCAGTAGCTGTGGTGATTATGTTGTTTTCTTTTGCTGAGAAGGCAATCACTGATCAAATTCTGAGAAGTGACAACCAGCTGGAGCCCTGTCAAGGCTCATTTCAGCAGAACACTCAAATATATTGTTTAGGACTAACATTTTCCATTTTTGTTCAGTTATATGCGCGTGGCACTGACCTATTATGGACAATTCTAATAATGTGTTGCCACAAAAAACACACACACACACACACACAATGACAAAAGAGAGGGAGACGCAGATTTAAGGCAAACAATAAAGTGATTTATTGTTAAATAAGGTGGGTGGCAATACACCCCAAAACAACTAAGAACGATTAGATGTGACAAGTAGCTGTTGCATGGCTGGACACAAAACAATGATGCCCAGGAGAGGACAGAGAGCCGGTTGTCAGAGAGCCAGAGCTTTATAGTTGGAGAGCACCAGGCTTCCAATTAGGGTGATCAACACCTCCAGGTACGTGTTGCTTTAAAGAGACAGACAAAGACAAGCCTCCCTGCAACACTAAATAGGATAAGCAGTTTGTATAATGGAATGGAATAAAATAACCTTTTAGGGCATAATTAAGGTGTGCACTGGATGTGCATGTTGAGTTTCAGTTTTAGAAACTCAGTAAGAATGTTTCTGTATTCCAAGGAGGTCCAAGATAGATTTAATCTAACAGCAAAGCACGAGGTTTGAAATGACATTTCCAGCTATTTTAACCTTTATTCATATTTAGTACACTTAGGAACTAACACCTTTTTTTCAAGTGTGGTGGAGATTAAAAAAGACATGCTACATACACATGTATTAGAATGCAGGGGATTTTTATTTTCACTCATATGTTTTTGGATTATTGATAATTTTCCTAATTCTTGGATTTAAGGAAACTGTAACACAATATATAATCTATTAGCAATACTGGCAACAGATAATTTAAAAATCACTCCCTCTCTAATCTCTTTCTCCTGCAGAGAGACAGAGAGAGAGAGAGAGAGAGAGAATATATATATATATATATATATATATATATATATGCTTATTTTTTGTTTCAAAACCTCAGCTATGCACAATTTCAGGATTACATATATATATATATATATTTATGCAATGAACTGGAAAAGCAACTTCACTAAGTAAATGCAACGTGCCTGCTCGGCATAAAAGCTGCATTAGCTTTGGAAAGTCTGAACTCTTTTCAGCTGACATCGAGACTTTACGTCAGAGTCCGAGGTAGTATTCTCTAGGTTTTCAGTGTCTTTATATATTCAATTTTGTTTATTTACAAATGTTATTTATCACTATCAACAGGTTTTATTTTCTACCTTCAAACCACCTTCAGAGCGACAAGTGTTCATCAAGGAGTGGTAGAAAACAATCCTCTAAACAATAAAGATATCATTAGAGGTCATGAGAAAAATTCTGGTTTAAAAAAATAGGTTCTTAATGGAGCTGGGTACTTTTTTAATACTGATCAAAATGCATATGTTGCAAAGTGAGTATCTAAAATCAATAAATTCTTCAAATAAACAGCATAATACATCTTTTGTAACTGCCCTTTAAAACGACAAATATCATTATTTCTGATCTGATTCCCCTCTGGACAGGACAACATCGTCTGACCATGCACCTAAACAAATACCTTCCAAAGACTTCCATGCATTACAAAAAGCAGCATAATCAAAAGAACATAATCTCTTCAAACATGATTGCATTTTTATATCCCCGCTATTGATATTCAGTCCTAATCTTTAATGTATTCCTTTCTTAATTGCTGCCACAGTTTAATTAAATGGTGTATCACTAATGCATGTATGTATCACTACATACGTCTGGTGTACACATTTCAGCCAGTTAGAAGGTGCTTCTTAAGGCTTGAATCGGAGGAAATTAAGCTGACATGAATCTGGGAAATATTAAATAATCTTTTATCTTCAAATCTCAGAGAAACTCCTCCCACAATTTGAATCGTTATCGTCAGAGCTCGAACAGGCATCCACCAAAAATATCTTTGCATACTAAAGCAGCAAAACCCAAAAATAAACATGCAATCCCCTTTTACCAGAACAGAGACAAGATTTGAAGATGTGCTTGAGGATGCTTTCAGTGGTGTAATTCACGAACTGCCAAAACATGGCAAGCTACAGAAGATTGCTTAGCACCCACAGGGCTTGTTTGTATCTAATGATCTGACAACCTGAGGCTTGTCAGCGACTATAAAAACCGCAAAAGAAACAACACATTTAATGTTTTGACATCCAAGTGTTTTATTATTTTTAACTTTGAAAAAAAATGTTTCATCCTAAATTCCAGATCATATTTGAAAAAAAGCTCCAACATAGATTCACACCAAAATATGTTTTATTTGTACAGAAAAAGGCTTTGAGACTACTTCAGATTTTAGGGATGATTTTTTTCGAGGGGAAACAGTTTTTCCAGTTCATTGCATATGTGTTACATATAGGGCTATTATTTATGTTTGTAAATTGTATTGATTCTTTACGATTTCTATTGCACTCCTAAATCAAGGCATGTCAATTTAAAAGGGAACAACCTGATATTTCCGATTTGTCTGTGTATTTCCGGAGAAAAATACAAATGATTCCCTGAGAGGCCGTAGTGCATCCATGGATTTACTGTTTACACGCCCTCTTTAAACCAAGCCCGTGGTGTAAATGAGATGTAGTGGGTGTGAACTAAACAGAAGGTCCGTGGTTCTATCCCTGGCCCCTGCAGTCTACATGTCAGAGCTCGATACTGAACCCCTAATTGTTTGTGTGAGTATGCATGTGACTGTTTGTCACTCCTGATGAGCAGGTGGCACCTTTGAGAGGCCGCTAAAAGAACCAGAATCAGAAACGGTTTATTGCCGAGTATGTTTGCAAATATAAGGAATTTGGTTTGACGCCTGAAAAAAAGCCCTATATAAATGCAGTCCTGCTACCATTTGGATGCTTCACTAAGTTTACCAGCTCTTTGTGTGCTGTTTGGTGCTGGGCAGATACTGTACTGTGGAAATGACGAGTGAGAGTGGACCAAAACAGTGAAGTTACAAAACAAATGAGCTGAAAGACACAAAAATGCTCCATGTAATCCATTTCATATGGAATGGACCTATTCAGAGTTGCAGGGGCCCGGAGGGACCCGGAGGGAACCCACGCTTTAGGGGAGAATGTGCATCGGGGATCGGACCCGGGCCCCTCTTGCTGTGAGGTGACAGTACACCACTGTACAGGCCTCCATGTCATCCTTTGATATTAAATATTGATCGATGCAGCTTTAAACTTTCCAATGTTACACTGCACCTTAGAGGGCTATATCTGCACTCAGAGAAGATAGATTTTATATGAACGGAAATAACGATGAGATGAGTCAATACACACTGGGAAACCGATTTGTAGGCATGGATCACCCTGCCTGTTAGACCAAAGCCCCTGCCTATGAGCAAGTATTTTATGTGAACACAGACATAAACTGACAACATCCTCTGGACTTTCTCTGCTGCTGATAACTTTGAAGATTCGAATAGAACTGGAGGGAAATCTCTCAGGAAATCATGCCAGGATTGTTTTATTCTATTAAAAAAATAAAACATGACAGTTGTCTCGGGTTTGCGGCAATTGTAGAGATTGTTTACGATGCTCTTAAATGCATCAGTCCTCCTAATGTGGGGAGAGGTCCCTTTCCCATATCATCTGCAGGGTTGACACACTGCACCTTGAGAGTTTACTGCCGACACAAGGCATCTAATGAAATGCAAATCAGCAGAGCAGGGGTAAGCTTCGATATGTTTCCTTTTAAAGCCTGGATTTACCTCTTCTGCAGAGTCCCAGATAGATTCCTCCCCCTCTCTTTTCTCTCACTCCCACCCCTCCACGCGCTGCACCTGTGCTGTCGCCGCTGCTGCTCGCGCGTCACAAGATGCCAACTGATTCATTAGTCCTTCCTCTCAGTCGGACTGCGCCCAGACCGAGTCGACCTTGCGGAGTGGCCACAGGTTCTCCGGGTTCTCCTCCTGCAAACCATTTTTACGCACAGGTTCCCCAGGTTCTCATCCTGCAGCCGCTGTGTCTTATCGGCACGTGTTTATCACACAACGGCAAACTATTTTTACGCACAAGTACCCACATTTGGACGATCAGCTGAGGACATCGCAGCTCCTTCTCCACCAACACCAACTCCAACAACCTCTTGATCTTCACAACAACTTCAGGAGGGACCATGCACGTTTATGTGGCTGTGGTACTCGCGTATGGAGTGTCGGGTAAGTTCGGCAACTTCTCTCGTCGACGAATTTAGAACTCGTTGAAGCTTTAATCTCCACTTTTTAAAAAGCCGCCGCGCACAATCTCTGCTGTCGTCAATCAGATCTGCTTTGGTTGCTCACAGTGTATCAAACTATTGGTTTTCAAAGAAGTGACCTCGCGACTTATTTTAAGATTGAGAGATAAATATTTTTGTTGTTGGGTTTTCTTAAACTATTGTGGAGTTAATGTGGAGCAAGACAAAGAGCTTTGTTTTATTTATTTTTATCTCCTCTACATTTTCTGAGTCAGTGCTGTGGATCTCGTTGTGTCAGTGTGTTTCTGAGCAGTGCATCCATCATACTGTAACAGTTCATATGTGAGCTGTCATCAGTCACTGTCGTCCTGTGCACATCCTCTATCAGCAGGGTTACAGCTCTGTGTAAAGCCTGGAGGACCAAAGGTAGCCACATACTGCATTACCACTGACGGTAATTACGTGGTGGGTCAGAAGGCTTCACCAAGAGCTGGTCAGGTCAAAATAATGTTATTTCATTTCACAGAGCGGAGGAGCTTTAATCCACTGTGTGGGTTTGATCTGGTAAATCAAGCGTTAGCATTGCAACACTAAACTGTGCACAGCAGTTCACTCCATAGCAAGATATGCTATGAAGGATATAGTTTAAAATCCTCAGCAAAGATGAAGTCACAATTTTTTTTTTTTAACCTAATATGTGCTCTAATCTTAAGTGATAATTGCATTTTTTAGTTTGGCTGTAGACCAGTTTGGCTTTGTGCATTGAGGTTAATGCTGCTTCTGCCCTCATGATGCTGTAAGGCTCTGGTGGTCGAGACGGTAATCTGCTGCATAACTGCTTGCATTCTAGACAGAACCATGCACCCAAGGTCTGTGGAGAAAAAGAAGCAATGAATAAGTGATAACGGGCCACACTGTGTGCCACTTTGTGGAATATTTCCTGCAGAGATCCAATTAAGAGTCTATCTTTTATATTGTCGCAGTCAACAGATGATAGGCAACACTCCAGAAGCTCACAGAGTAATGCCATAAAGACCGCTTGGAGCATGACTCACAGCCAGCCTGCCATAAGGGGCTGTAGAGCATGTGGTCTTCTGTGATACACCTGGCATTGCTGACTCTAGTTGGTCCTTATCAGCTTCCGTTTGGCTGACTCCGCCTATTGAATCAGTAGCAGAGGCAGTCGGTGAGACCGAGACTCTCTGAGTGGTCAGTCTAGCAAAATCATTGTTTCCATCCATTTAGTGTGGAAAACCTCATGAAGAGCAACTTTTGAGGGAACCTTCATCCTGTACGGACAGACATACAGACAATAGATGTGTGTGCAGAATAACCAACATGACACAATTACAGTAGAGGATGACAACAACGTACATAGAGTGAAAACATATATAAAGAAGTGCCCACAAAGACATCTTATCAAAACTGCTTCTTATTTCATATTCCAAGCAAGACAGATAAGCAGTGGGGTAAAAAAAAAAGGGAGACTATTTATGGCCGATCGTCAGTGAAATGAAGACCAAGAAAGTGTTCCCACAAAAACAATGAGGTTTACTTCCATCTTTTGCTTTTGTTTGTCTTTCCAAAGTGTTTTTTTTTGTTTTTTTGATTATGAATACCGATGCATTGATATTTCCTCTTACGCGTGCACACAGCCCTACATGCATGTCGACAGTTAGCTGGCCATCAGCTGTCGTGTGTTTGTGTGCAACTTTTAACTGAAGATGCAAAGCATTCGAATAGGTGTCTTACAGGTGACTGACAGCAACCGTCAGACAAATTTCAGCAAGGTGTGTCAGGGCCCTTAAACAGAGCAAATATACTTCTTTTAGTTCAGCAGTTTATTTGAAATGTAAATGACACTTATTCTGTTACAGGTGGACTGAATATTTTTGTCTCGACCTTGCATGCAGTTATAAAGAACATTTTTAAATTGAACTGCAGTGCTACAAATGTCGCCAGTACTTGAACTTTTATGGGAATACTCTGAACAATGATGAAGTACCACTAAAGAAATCTAGATGGCAAAAGAGGTGAGGAATATGTCACACAATTATATGATATAATCCGTACTGCACCAAGGGAAAGTCAAATGCCAACTGCTGCACAGTAATCTAAGACAGCCTTTTTCATTTCTAGTCTTATGCTTTATGGTCTCCTCTGTCAACCTTACCTAAGGCAGGGCAATATGGCCAAAATCTTTTGTACCAAAATAGGTTTTCATATCTCAATATATATCAAGATGTAGCATATTCTCTGATAATACAATAAATAGTCTATATGAAATAATCCAATGTTTTTTTTAATACTCTTGTCATTTAAATGCTTGAGAAAATAAGTGTTTTCTCATTTATTTAAGAGCTTTACTGCAAAATAATCATTGTCTTCGAAACTTCGGTTAGTATCTCATACATTTTCAGATTTCAATTGTGTTTCACCATATCTTAATATATATGGTTTAATCACAATATGATTTCATTGAAAGATGATAAACCTGCATATTGATTTATCGCTTGGCCCTATCCTTTACTCAACTAACTTGACTCTAAAAATGTGCCCTGAAAATGTGCAATATGTGGTTGAGAGTTGAGAGCTTTGTGTCAGTGCTTGTTCATGCACTTTGCTGCTGAAAAGGCGAGGCTTTGACGGACAAGCTTTATTAGGGATGTGCAACAATGGGGACTTTCTAATCCACAGTTATGGAAATGACTTACACTGTTGGACTGTCTTCGTTATTTCTTGTGGGCTACGTATTTGCACATATCAATTAAGAAACATTTTTTTCATAGCTGTTGGGTTTTTACTTAATTTCTTCCCCTAATCATAAAAATATCAACTATTTCCTTGTGCTTGTGTATACTCTGATCGCAGAACAGCCATCTGCTGTGATGGAGTACCTTAGACTGAAATAATTTTGCTTGGTGATGCCGTGGCATGCGCCATGAAGCCCACACATTAGAATGTGGGGTTCAAAAATGAAACCCCACATTTTCATATTTGCTAATAATAAAAAGCATATTTGCTAATAATAAAAAGTTTATACTCCAGCAAATGGTGATTTATTTTTCATATGGCGTGGAAACAGATTTGCCATGGTGCCGTTCATTAGTAAGCCTACTGTCAGGTGGGAGCGTCAGTTAAATCTGTGCACTTAACTGTAGCAGCACCAATGTAAATATGATGCATGTCTAAAGCAAAGCTAAGCCAATAATGGATCTTGTGTGCTGTAATTCAGCATCATATCACATATGAGAACAAATAGTCTCAGCGTATAGCGAAATGAAAAGACAATTGGAGTAGGCTTATTGTCTTACAGGTCAATTCGGAGTTTTGCGACGAATGTTAAAAAGGTGTGACACATTCTCAAGAAAGCACAACAGAGACCGTTTCCTTTAGGCGTCTCAAGAAGTTTGGTATGAGCACCAAAACTCTAGGGAACTGTTATCGCTGTACCATGGAGTGTGTTCAGACTTTAGCAACCTGACTGTTCAGGACTGCGGATTGCGACCAAGGACTGTAAAGAGAGCAGGAAAAAATCTTCATAACATTTCTACCACTCTCTGTAAAAAAAAAAAAAAGAAAAAAGGAAGGCCTAAAACATCATTAAGGAAAACAGCCAACTCACTCATGCTCTGCTCTCACACATTCCATCTAAAACACATTACCGGCGCACCAAATCACTCAAACCAACTCAGTAACGGTTTCTTTCCTCGGGCAGTGAGGCTGCTGAGCAGTTGACGCATCCATACATGAAATGTATTACTGAAAAAGACGTATAACGTGTCTTCTTCTTGTTCTTGTGTCCTGCTTGTGTAAGACAGTGAGTGCCAGTGAGCGCAAGCATGTCATTATATTTTAATGCACATGACAATTAACTTGAATATTTCACAGTTGGCTTTTTTTGCTTCAGCTAGTAATTTCCCAGAAGGTCTCTTTTTTTTTTTTTAATCACCAGAGTCATAGACCTTTAGTGACAGGCAAACCAAAAATCAAGAATATCTATGAATAATTTGAGAAAGAGAACTTATTTTTATTTATACTTAGTTTGTTTTATGTGACTTCAAGTTCATACAGATGAGAACAGAAAATGCACTGTGTTGGTAAACTGGCATTAAAATTAGTAGTTGTAAATTGTTATTCCTCTTCCAGCGATCACAAATACATTATTGAGGTGCATTTATTGCTTTTCTTTACGAGCTAATACACATTAACAGGTGATGAAAAGCATAGTCTTTTGATATTTAAAATACTCCTAACTAAAAGCACAAGGAACCAGAACAGAACTTATTTTTGATTTAATGTGACCCTGAACTCTAATTTACAACAGTACTTTACTTACATCTTCACAGGAAAGACCTGCAATACACAATGCAGCTATCCGTTGTTTAAAATCAGAAACAGTCCCTCAGGACCCTGCAGGATGATGAATTGTTAATCTTTGAATAAATGTTGTATGAACAGCATTCATATTGATCTTGCAAAATATTGATTCACATTTAAATTTCTTAATCCAGCAAACTCAACTGTGATACGTTTAGTTTATTTCCCAAGAATAGTCATAATATGTACCTATAGTGAACATGTAAAACTATGATTAGAAATGTGCAGAATACATTTTTAAAAAAGTAGGGATGACACCTTTAGTTCCCAATTAAAGACAAGGTGAGAGGTCTTGTTGAGACATTGTGACATATCAATAATTTAGCATGAAGCCAGGTGGTTAAGTGCCTTGGAGATAATGAGGTGGATCATAAGTTATAATCCCTTCTTAATTGGTTCCAGTGCAGAGATGCCAGATAGCTGGAATATGTATAGAATATGTAATTTTCTCTTCCAGCTTCATTGTATATGAAGTCTGTTTTACATTCACCATATTTGTCAGTCTGTATCGTTTGATATCTCTGCATAATTGTATGGCTGCAAGTAGCCATACTCGACTATAGATTAAAGAAGCTCCATCTAACATTCTGAACATTAATATACCAGAAAACTACTATTATCCATGTAAAGATATAGTGGAGTAAAGTCTACCTGAGCAGAGAATGAAGTTGCTCTCCCTCCTGTGTTTGTTGTTATCTGAGCTTCTACGTTCTTTGTTGACATTGAAGAGCCTTGATTCTCACCATGCTGAGAGCCGTTGAGTGGCAATCGAAAGGCTCCGAATGTCCTATATTGCACCTTTTTAAGACTCAAACACATGCATAGTGCAAAGAACAGCTCCTGTGATTACAAGGGTTCAGACAAATGGATACAAAAACTGCTTTTATGAGACGCAGCATCTCCTCATGTTAAAGCTATACAACAAGGAACTTTTATGTGTTGATTTTGGCGGCCCCTTTGGACAAAAATGGTAGTTTTTCCTCGCACCAGAGTGCTCACCTATTATTTTACTGCTGCAGGGTCCGACAGTCTGCACCGCTCAGTCCGGTTTCGGATTGCCGGGCCCTACCAGTGTGGGTTTGGCTTCCAGCAGGGACCAGTGGAGCAGTGAGGTAATGCCCTGCACGTGGCCGGAGCTTCCAGCTGCAGGTTGAAGGCAGTAGCGAAGCCGGATCTGGGTCTGTCAGCGGTGGGCTGGTTTCTGCTGGAGGCCCCGCTGGAGTCTGAGCTGAAGGGCTTTCTGGTGAACCTGCATGAACCTGGATGAACACATGACAACCAAAGAATAAGTAAAAAAGTAGGAGTAACGTTTACAAAGCTGTAGTTAACAAAAAGGTTCTCAAAGTGGGAGAGGATGGGACATGTGTGGTCGTGCCAAACAAATAGAATTCAACATAACAAAACTAGGCCTGGCTACTTCTGGAAACAAAAACAAAATGACTTCACATCTCTAAACAATGCTTTACCAAAGCAAATACAGAGGGGGCATCGACCAATAAACCTAATGTGTCCAGACAAAGAATAACTATGTGTTTGTAATAATGTAAAGGGTACCCCAAACTCACCTACAGTCCTCAACCTCACATCCCAACATCAGTCTCAGTGTTAACAGGCATCGATCAAAAAACGAAGTGTGAACTCAAGGCTTCCTCCTTTTAAGCTGGGCCCCACTCTGCTGATTGGCCAGCTTGAACTCTGAGGAAACCCAGGAGCAGCATGACTGGTGGCAAACAATCACCTAATTGGCACCTGGAGAGAGAAAGAAAGGCAGGAGGGGAGAAAGCACATACACAGGGGCATTGCACCAGCCTGCTAGTAACAGTCATACAGAGGCATCAGTATTATGTTGACACAGTTTCATAACCAGTAAAAAGTTCCTCACAGTAACTGTAACTAACATTTTTGACAAGGGCTCTCAATGTGTCTCTAGACCAGTGGCAGAAATGCGACATTCATAATCATACTCTTTTCTGCTTTGTTTACAGCACTCAATGTCACAGAGGAGAAGGCGGCGTGCCCCCTTGGATATTTCCCATGTGGCAACCTGACCGTGTGCCTCCCTCAGCTCCTGCATTGCAACGGCATCGATGACTGTGGAAATCAAGCGGATGAAGAGAACTGTGGTAATTAATTGTTTCTACTTGAGCAAATGTGTATGATCATGTGCTGTTTCACCTCATGCCTTCAGCTGCTTTACCAGCTCTGCGGGGCACATACAGCAAATAATAGACTGAAAATCAAAGTCTTTAAATGGACTCTTCTAATTTTAAAGAGTAGCTTTACATAAATTAGGTAAATTATTGTATTTATATGTTATCTTTCTTTAGTTGAACAGGAACAATGTACAAAGAACATTAACCTTCTAGAAAATAAGGAGAGGTGTAAAGTACCAGGTAATAGTAAATTGCTATTTTCTGCCCAGAATAATAAAAGAAAAATTAGACATTACAAGAAGATTAGACATTAAAAGAGCACAAAAATACCCCAACACACCCAAAATTAAAGGAGACACACACACACACACACACACACACACACACACACACACACACACACACACACACACACACACACACACACACAGAAAATCTACAAGATGCAGAAGATGACAAGATGTACAAGATGATTTGTAGATATGTAGATATTATTCCTGTTGGGAGACGTTTCCATTGTTTAATTGCCATAAAAGAGAGGGATACCAAGAGAGGTCTTGCGTTTTGGAAGTCCGGTTGGGGGGAGATAGGTGAGCACCAGGGACTGAGGATTTATGATGGAGGGATGAAATTGAGCAGATGATCAAATCGGGTCTGATGATATGCCGGCATTGTGGGGCTGCAGGAAACCTAGGGAGTGAGACTCAGCGAAGGGGGACTCGTCTTGATGTGGCTGCATTGTTTCCCCTTTAATACCTGTTTTGAGATTGTTGTGTTATTGTTTGGAAATTTCTGTAATATCAAGGCATTGGCATTACTGAAACAAGTCCCGTCGTTAGGGTTGGAGAGTCGGCTCACAGCTAACGGTGGTAACAGCGCAAACAACAACAACAACAACAACAACAACAGCGCTGACGGAGCTAATAAACCTGAGAGGGAACCAGAAGGTGGGCGCTACACTTCCAACAGCATTATGGGCTGTTATGAGCAAACCTTTGGGGGCACGCTCACATGCACTAACATGCACTGGCTATGTAAAGAAAGCACAAAGAAGCTCAGACTACAACACACAGAGAGAGAGATTTTTCTCTGCTCAGGGCAACGTTACTCCTCTATATCTTGACGTTACAAATAGTTGTTTGTTGCTATATTAATGCTCTGACTATCGTAAAGAGGACCTTTTTAAGTTTAGTTCGATACCACAAAAGGTATTTATTCCATACAAGGCAACGTGTCCCAGCAGACATAAAAATATATATATGATAAACTACTAATGTACATATACAGAGTAACCCTAACAGAGGCCCTCTTCATACTGCCCGCTCATGGATCAGTTGTTTTATATGCTAATTTGCCTCAGAGGTATTTGCAGATCCATAAATGCCTGCACCCACCAAGCTTGGTACCCGACCCAAGCTGTACCCACAGTTAAGCTCGGAGCTGCTTGCTGGCACAGGCAGTAGATAAAACCTTCGTGCATCAGGGTACTGAAAGGGCACACAACGGCCTGGTGAAAATAAATGATAAGATCGTGCTCCATGTTTTCGATGCACAAAGTTTACTTGTGTTTCCGCCTTGTCAGTAACTCATTGGTTGCACTCATACCTCCAAAATCCAGTGTATGTTTTTGCACAGCGTGGATACCTTCATTAGTTATGCCGCAGTACTTGGATTGCGCCGCAGCTGTACTTTTCTACATGCTGGTGAGTTGTTCTCAAAGCTGTCCAGTTATGTTGGTAAAGCTGAATATGAAAGACTGCTATTTCTGACTTCCTCACCCTGCAGAAAGGTTTGTGATCTGATGTCATCTTTGTGTCCTGCAACGGAAGCATTTCACTGCCTTTTATACTAACAGAAAAAAAGTATGTGCATTGCTGGCTGATAACGTGTTATATGATTATTATATTATTATATTATATATTATTATTATTATTATTATTATTATTATGTAGCTCGGTATTGACTGTCTGACGAAACAAAGTTCTTATTTCCAGCAGCAGGCAAAGCTGTAGTGACGCTCGCACGCAGAGAGGGAACAGAAGCTAACAGTTCAAGTAGTCCTTTAATCATCCATGGAGGTAGCTATAACCTGTGGCATGAATATATGAATACTAACCCATGTTACACTCTCCAAGTTAAACTCCTTGCTTTCCTGATGAAGGCTTTCCCAGATAACACTGAATGTTTGCAACTCCCTTGTAGAAAGAAATGGGTGGAGACGAATGAATCATTTGATGAAATCAGGGCAACTGCAGCTCAGCTGGCTATAGCAGTCAACAGTCAACAGTGGCGAGAACTGGGAATGTGATAGATTAAACCTTTATGAATAAAACGCAGGTAAAAGGCTGAAACCAGCAATTTCCTCATTTTAACAAGTACAACGTAAGTGATCTCTGACCTCGTGTTGACCTCTGCTGTTGACTTACACATTGCAACGAAATCCTCAGGATCTGTCCCCCTCTCACACACCTGAATTCATATTTATGAATTACCAATGAGAAGAAAATCTGTGAATGTAATGTGAAAGGAATCTTTCTTACCCGAATCTGCATTTCTCCTCATCTTTACAGAGTGTTTGCAATTTCAGTGTTTGTGATTTACTCTCATGGCTCTGATCAGCATCAATTTTCAGTAGCCTGCAGCAGTTTTAAGGGAAAAAAAGCTCTTAAAATCCCACTGTGCACCAAACGGGCAACAAAGTTAGCAACTAGCTGTTGAACTCATTGAGCATTTAGCAGCTTAAGAGTCAAATACTTTGTTGGTGATGAGCAAAACAAATCTAAAAATGAGAGTTAAAGTCAGACTTGTATTCATTTCGGGGAACCTAACCATGATGTCGCCACTGGAACATATTCCCCATGTTAACTATATAACTTGTTTAAATTTAGTGTTTACAGCTTGCTGCGCTGCTCAATCAACCAAAAAAAAGCAATTACTGCAGGTGTAATTGACATAACCTTCAAAACCCTATTTGCATAAAACATCAAATTCTAACCTTTTTTAAAAGTGATTTAACTGAACTGTTCAGGAAACGGGTAATGTATCACAATAAGAAATATGATTAATAATACTATTAACATGGTTATACCGTTTTATTTTGAGCGAAAGACTGAATCGTTGGGGGAAATCGGAGTGCTTGTAGCTCAACTGGCTGTAGCAACACGTCTAAACGTAATCCACGACAAAATATTATAACCCTTGAAATGCAACTTCACTGTTTCAGAAAAGAAAAAAAACTCCAAATGCTCTCGTAGAGTTTCTATTTTTATTACATTCTTATTTTACTATATGTACATCCTGTTATTCATTTCTATACTTATTTTGTATTTATGTCTGTCAATATAGATCTATCCTATCTTATTTTCAGTTATGTAATCGTTGGTCTTTTCCTTTTCCACGATATTCACCCACGCACTCTTAAGTAACAGACTTCTTTACTAATGTACTTGTACTTAAGCAGATGTTTTTGCTACTTTATTACAAATATGTTTAACTCCACTGCATTTATTTGACAGCTACTGTGATTACTGTGTGTTACTTTGAAGATCAAGATTCTCCACACACATCTGATCAATTTCTAAAATATGATGCGATTTCTTTAGACTGAACTACCCAACAGTATTCAATTATGTTGACCTCATCCAGCTAAAACATTTAAACGCTGCTTACACAGTAATGCATTAATAATAATAGTATTCGTAATAATATAACACTTGTACAAGTGGAATTCTGCTGGATAACACTTTTACTTTTGATACTTGAAGTAAATTATAAGGTACATTATCTTATCATTCATTTTACTTCCACTTGAGTAAAGTTCTGAATAGGTAATGCTCCATGACTTTATATTTAGTAATTTGCCTTATTGCAGAGTGGCTCTGTATTCTTACCTCTAGTTTCACTTTGACTCTCTATTTTGAAATGTGGATGATGATTTGGAGTTTCTGGAAGCACGTCAACAATGAGAAGTAGTGTTCAGTAAATTGTGTTCTTTGTGTCAAGGACGAGGTTCTCATGTTGTCAGAAACGTTGGCACACTCGGGGCTTGGTGAGTCCTTCTGCTGCTGTGTTCAGAGCCTTGTTATCAGGAAGCCTTCAGTGTGGATCTGGCTTGAAAGAGTGACTGAAATAACCACGGCAGTGAAAATAAGCTTTTATGTGAAATATTGACTTGCCTCGGGTCACCCTGACAAGAGGTGATCCCAGTCACAGAATTCCTTTACAATGTATTACAATTCAATACGGTAACCTTGACAAATTTACTATCTTCGTTGAGCTTGGGCGTGTTAAAGTTAAATAGGAAGGTATTGATTAAATACTTCAGCAGTTGGTGACCACAAGATGCTTGTCCATCTTATGTAAAATGCTGGAGGATGTTTTGTGTTGTCAGCTATGGTAAATCAAAATTGTTTTTTATCTATGTCTGACAGCCACTCAAATCATGTCTAAAGGCTTATCAGATCTTTGACCAATCAAATATTGACACACTTTCTTTTTTTCTACTCTGCAAATATCCTTTTTGGAGCATTATCTGTAGGTTTTCTTTTAGCTGATTTGTGATTTGTTACTATAATTTTTTGGCAATTACACTAGCTGTCTAATACTAATGTGTTGCTAATGCAGCATTTCATGGAGCTAAATGTTATTTTACTGTTGGGCCACCTGTTTTGTTTTAAGTAAAATTTATCAAAAGATAAACTGCTGCATTAGAAAATATCTGTATCGTTGCTGTTGAGAAAGCTGATTTAACAATCTGAATCCTAAATCAGTTCACTTTTAATTTCTGGGTCAATTTCAGTATTCAGAAATATTGGCGGCGCATTTTGTTAACAACTTTAACGACATTGTCGTTCCTAATTAGCCACCGCTATGATTTGCGCCTCTGACTGGCTCCTTCTCCATACTGCAGCAATAGCAGCCGAGGCTCATGGGTATAGAAGTGTTTAGAGACGTCCACCGTGCCAAAATTATGCACACTGCCATTTCTTTCAGAAACAGAGTTGAAATAATTGATGCTGGGGATCATAACATGCGATCTTAACGTTATCTGACAGACTGTCGTTTTTCTATGCAAAGTAATGTTGAGGATATTGTGAAGAAGTGTGCTGCAGAGATGTGCGCCAGCACACAGTTATGGCAGAAGAGTCTGATTGAAAAATGATGACTAGAAAAACAGGAGTAGTTTTTGGAATTGCTGGTTTTACCCTTAGGGGAAAGGTTAAAGGGGGAAATACAGTGAAAATTAGTATTAGTGGCGTAATATCATTTTATACAGCGTGTATTACAAACATATAATAAAAACAGAACTCCAGTCATGATATTGATTGTTACACTCTGACTTCATCATATTTCCCTCCCCCCTCATTTGTCATAACAGTGACTGATCTAGTCTATCTTATTTTTTTATCTAATTGAAAACAGAGGTGTAATTCCTGGTACCTGGTAAGTGTGTATAACTACAGGATCCTTTAGGCTCTTTAGATTTAAAACCCGATACCTTGCCTCCCAATATGATTGCTTCATCAGCCAGAAAGTTGACACAAGGGTACCGTATCGCCCATCAGGCCGTCAAGGTACTGAGTCGGATGTCGTCACAGCTGACGAGAGCGTCATCTTCGCTTACTACCTACAACTTTGCAAAACAAGCCGAAATAAAGAAATCAATCAAAACATTATCTACTTAATTCACATGAAAAAATGTCTCTATTGTCTCTGTGTCAAATCTAAATAGATATTTTTTCTTTTTATAACTAATCTAATGATTCGGAGGACATTTAATGTTAGTAACTTTACTTGGATTACCTTGGTTCCTGCTGTATTCATGCATGCCTCCAACTGATTGAAAACTGAAAACCAAGTGACCGTGTAGCGTTCGCAGACACAAGAAGATGCAGAGAGATTTGAGATTTCGAATAAAACTGCAAATAAAAAATACTATGGCCTATTCCTTTGAAGGTTGAAGCACCATAAACAGATGGGTGCAGGAAGTGTTTTATTTTATCTGTTTAAAATGTCAGTGGGAAAGCAGATTCTTATCATCAAGAACCTATTCTTGATCTGGGCTTTTGCAGTCAAGACTTTCAGAAACACTTAAAGGGACTCTCTAGAACCCTCTAGACATCCCAGCACATTAAAGCAGCATGGGGCTGGAGTGGAGGACGTCACTTGAAGGGAAGGTGTAACGTGTGTGTGTGTGTCTGTGTGAGAGACAGTGAGTTTTCTGAGTGTGAATGAGTGTTGATAGGGTGATAATGTCCTCGCTTTGATGAAAAGTATACTAGAGCTACTCAAAACTACTGTGTCCATCACAGGTGTTTTTTTGGAGTTCAGCCTTTGTGTAGGAGAAATATATATCTAGATATAGATCTAGATATATATCTATATCTAGATATATCTAGATATAGCATGAAACTCAAGTAAACATGTGTTCTATAGATGGTTACCAGGCACAGGACAATGCAAAAGCACTGCATCACAGAGCACATTCTATATGTGTCCGTCTTTGGCTTGCGCTTCCTCTCTGCCCCGCTAACCTCCACAGACGTACAATCTGCACACAGAGTAACAACCCATTATCTGGCTTTCTGTCAGCATGGCTTTCTCTGCACTCACGGAGGTGAGAGCCACACCCACGGAGCGTGGTACGAGTTCCTCTCTCCTTGTGTGTTTTTTTTCTCTCTCTCGCTCTCGAAAAGATGCTTGTTAGCGAGGAGAAGAGAGGTGAAAAAGTTGCCACTTGTTCCATTTTTGCTGCAACGCAGCAGCTCTCTCTCATGTATTGTTAGCGGTAGATTGGTCTCTCTCTCTGCTGCCATTCTGTAAACAAATGATCAGGTGTGGTGTATTGGGAGAAGGGGTGCCATAATTTAATAGTGCATCAGCTGCTCAGCCACTGTGGTTTTGACATTAGATTGGTTGGAGGAAATTACTTGCGACACTGTTTTATCCAATACCATGAACATCAGTGCAGAGTTGTGCTTGACTGATGCGCAGGCGTAGATCTAATGGCTTGTTTGAATCTCTTTCTTTCCATCATATTGCAGAAAACTATTTCCCATTACTAATCTCAAAAACACGATAAATCAGCAACTCTTTCTGCACTTTCCTGAATGGAATTAGATCAGAATGGAGATTAAAACCATTAGACATGTCCCTTTCATGCTCCAGTTGTGGCCTCCCATTTGTTGGTGGGCTTGAGATGTGCACTTTCAGATGAGCTGTATAGCGTGATCATACTCAGTGGCAATGTTTTCGTTTGGTTGGCTTTTCTGAACTTCCTCCACTTGCACTGGCACAGTTGGTCCCAAAAGATAAGAAGGTGTCATGGGCTGATTCCTCAACCATTGAGGGTAGCATTTTTAGGACAGAAAGGATGAACTTGGAGATATCAACTGAAATGGATCTGCTAAATTCTAAATACTGTGGTAGTCATGAAAATAGAGTGAGTCATGAACCTTTTACAGACAAGCACATTAGACATCTAACATTATGTTAAAAAGGTTAGCCTGGTTGTGAGCAGGCCAGCCTGCACTCCAGATAGACAGCTTTTTCTTTCATGTTGATACTTTAAGAATTGCCCTGGTTGAGCCCAATCCAGAGTACAGTACGACCCTTATCCACAAAGGGATAGTTCACTCAAATCAAAAGCACATATTTTTCCTCTTACCTGAAGTGTTATATTTGTCAAACTAGATTGCAGACTGCTGGAGATATCGACCGTAGATATTTGGCCTTTGCTCTGAGATAATGGAACGATGGCACTTGGCTTGTGGTGGGTGCTCAAAGCGCCTGAAAAACAGCAATGTCTCTTTCCAGAAATCATGACCAGGTCTCTCCAGATAATCCAAAAACCTTGTCTGAGCCTGTCAACAGCATTTTAGTTGGAACAATACTTGGGGTAAAAAAAGAAGTGTCTGTTCCATACTGTTAGCACAATGATGTTAAAATAATAATAATTTCAACTAGAAAAGTTGACTCAGTAGAGTGCAGATCTCCACCAGGTGTGTCTGGTTCGGGGACATGTTGGACAGGGCAGGCTGCATGTTCAGCCTGTATGCGTGACAATAATATGCAGGTTACATTATAATGTGGTATGTATTTTTGTTAGCCCTAAAGAAAAACGGCACACTAAAAGATACGTTTTGAAAATATAAAAAAAAGCCATTGCTAATATTTCATAAGGAAGGAAATGGGATACACACTTCACATGGTACATTTGAATTTTCTCTTTATTTATGAGTGTGGCAAGTGTCATTTATCTGTTTCCACACTGTAAACTGAACTGCATGTCGCAGCAAGCTCAGTTAAAGAACCAGTGTGTTGAATTCTATTAGCCGAAAAGGAATATAGTATTCATAGTTATGTTTTTATTAGTGCATAAAAACCCTAAACTAAGACTCGTTGTTTTACTGGCTCTAGAGAGGACGTTTTTACGTTACCTGAAATCCACTGTAGTTTTCCGAAGCGCTTGGAAAGGGAGGCGTTTAGTGCGGTGTTGCAAATTTGTATTAAACTGCACTGAAGGAATAGGTCACCAGAATACAACGTTGAGACAGAGGAAAAAAATAGAATGGCTACAGATTGTGAGTCCTGTAGGTTCTTCACTTCTCAAACATATATTTTTAGCATGTGCATGTGTCCAAGTAGCTTGTCCTACTCCCAGAAGTGAGGCTGTTTCCTGCACTTGATTCCACTCTCCTGCACAAAATAACTAGAGCAGACTGTCAAAATAAGCTTTTCTGAAACTGAAGCAAGCGGCACAAACTGTCTAAGCAATAAAATAACATTTCCAAGAAATCCTTCAATGTGCTAAGAGTTCTATAAAAAAACATATGAAGGACATCATGTATTATATGCTGGGTTTTTTTCCATCATGTCTTAGAATGCTATAGCTACTGTATTTTTGTTACTACTAAAACAACAACTCTATTCCACGACTACTTTTCAGTATCAACCTGCTTACAGGTCTTGTTAGGTCAATTATATTACTTTCCTAATTTTGATTAATGCATCTTATTTCTACAGACCCTTGTTTTTTTTGCTTTTACTAGTGCCTTTTCTAAAATATTTTTCTGTATATGATTAGTGGTAGCTGTGAGTTTGTGCTCTTTACAATGAGATATCTGTTCCAGCAAAAATAACCAAACCAAAGTAATGAAATCCTAGAAAATAACCATGTAGGCCCCATAAAAATTGCTTTATGAATTAATCATACAAACGCTGACTGACAGCAACATGTTTGCGGTGTCCAGCCCTGTGGGTTCACATGACATTTGGATTTAATGTTTGCTCGAATGTGCTCAGAATTGTCAGGGCATATCTCATGGCTCTGTAAAAAGTTTATGTAATATTAGAAACGTAAGATTTATTTTTCACATTTTCACTAAACAATACTGTTAGCAGCTATAGCTGATGATATATAGCAAACTCACAATCTCCATTTTGGCTCCAGATTTGAATGGCTTTTCAACACTATCAACATTGGCTCTTTGTTAGTTTGCAGGACATCAAAGCCAAAAGATTCAAACACCTGAAAGATGAAATGCAGTTTTTACTCATGGAATCACTGAGCAAAGAGTACTTTACATAGGCTCAAAGTGAGGAGGATAAAACAAATGTGTTGTTGTCTTACGCAATGTCAGAGAGGGAAACCTTTTTGGAAAAGATAAAAAGAAACATAAGAGGATGATGCAATGGTCAGAGATAACCTCTTATCATCAAAAGACTCCAGGTTTGATCACAGCAAACACAGGGTTGAAAGGAAGAGTGTGTAACATGTATTGGCAGAAATGTAATATAATATTATTGAGAATGTTTTCTTTGGTGTTTAATCACCTGAAAATGAGAATCGTTGTGTTTTTATATCCACATACAGAGCAGATCCAAGTCACAGAGTCGGCCGCCATGTTTCTACAGTAGCCCTGAACGGACAAACCAAACACTGGCTCTAGATAGGGTCAGTACTGTTCTCGAAGAGCATACTTTCTTAAGTTAAATGCTGCTTTACAATAACATTGCCAACAGTTGTGAGGCCGTTGGTTAGTTAAAGTCTCTGCTTCTTCTCCGTAATATGTATTTGTTTCATTTTAAAGCCACAAAGTTGTTTTAAACCGCGTTGTAACTTCACAAAGGCTAACATAATTTTTTAATCACATCTGCTGTTGCATCATTAAGTGGGCTTTTGTTCGAAAAGCCAATGTTGCAAGCAAAAACAGCCTCTCATTACCTCATGTTGATAGAATGTTGAGGCCCTTAGTCAGTCTTGATATGAGCTGTTATTGTAGTGCCAAATGAAAAGAGCACTTATTGAGCAATACTGAATGTTTAATTCTGAAATGAGATAAAGTTCTACTCAGTAATTCCTGTAATGAAGCACAATATAACAGTGGGTTCCTGGGACTGTTGTGAGTTATTTAAAGGTCTTTCTTTACCAAAGTTATGTCGGTAATAAAGTAGCTTCCCTGCCCTTCTTGGCGAATTGCTGCCCTTCTTGGCGCATTACTGTCACATGGGGACCCGCACAAGTCCCCATTCTCAAACTTCTTCTTGTACTGTTCCAAACAAATGCTGCACAGTATGAAATTTGCCATTTTGTGTCACATCAACTCCAGTGTAAACATGACCTAGGAATGAATCAATTCAGGAACCTTTCTGGATTAAGCTTAATGTGTGAAAAGGGCTTAAGTGCAAAACCTGGTCTCTTTAAGTCAATCTTTGGAAACACCCGCTGTTTATTTGTTCCAAACTAAATTCCTTTTTTAAGCTAAACCTTAATCCCGGTGGTTCAATTGGCTGGTGTGACACTGGTCTTTACAGGTTAATCCTCCTAGAGAAGATCCAATTCGTTGAAGAATGAGGGAAGACGTACAGAGTCAACTTTTTCATTTCAAGCCCATTGTGCAGTGGTGATCATTTTGAAATGAACATCAAAGACTTAAGGGGGATGATATGTTTTCTCAGAATTGATTCACCCAACTGTTTCGGCTTACTTTGTTCCAGTGTAGCGTTCATAAAGGCTTTCTCCTGCAGAAATAACGATTTGCATGTAATAGAACAGAGATTGAAGAAGCAAAGGCTCTCCCGAGATACGGTTGGAAATGC
This sequence comes from Ophiodon elongatus, assembly GCA_016806645.1. Taxonomy (NCBI): domain Eukaryota; kingdom Metazoa; phylum Chordata; class Actinopteri; order Perciformes; family Hexagrammidae; genus Ophiodon; species Ophiodon elongatus. The sequence continues at coordinate 1,407,918 of JACSYO010000150.1, read as the reverse complement.
TTTGGCTATCAAAGATGTAGCTGCTTCCATTCGCCCCTTGGCAGAAAAGAGCTATTCGATTCTCCTGCATTGTGAGTTACATTCGGTATGGCCCATGTCTAATGCAGAGGATTGAGCAATTGCTAGAATACCCCTGTGTCCAAAAAAAAGACATGTTTGTCTCTAAAGCTGCATATATCATCTGTTTGCCCTTTAGAAAACCAGAACTCTTCACTAGATCATAGAAAACAGGGCAATCATGATAAAAATGGTAATAGCACTCCAAGACCCCGACGCATACAGTAGCACTGCATGTAGTGGCACTGCTGATGTTCTGTCCTACCAACTACCTCATTATATTTACTTGGTGCCCCAGGTAGTTTCTGATTAGATGTCTTGAATGAAAACGAGTAGGGGATCCAGGTCATAATTCAGGACTGATGTCTTGTTTTGAATGCTGCAAGGAGCAATGTACGTCAGACCTATTGTTCGAGATCATTCTGTATTTCTGTACTCTTTTTAATGGATCTGAAGTGGGCTCATTTAGTACATTCACAACAAAGTGTCTCAGCCAACTGAGGAGCGTGAAGCTTTACTCCACCTTGTATAAGTCACTGACAGATGGTGGAAAGGTTTGGGGGTTGTTATCAGAAAGAAAAGAAATTATTATTTCTCCAAGTCTCGTCTGTGTGTCTGCAGGCGTGTCATGTCTATCTCTTTTGAGTTTAACTTCAGATAGTGTGCAAGCTACATCACAATGTTCCCACTGTCTCTCCCCCTCCTCCTCCTTTTGTATCACTGTGGCTGTTGATCTCTGAACCGCAAGTTTTTTAAATATTGGTTTCATGGAGCATAAGTCGTTTTGTGCTATTTAACTTATGTCTATCATTACAATGATATGAGTCCGAAATTAATCTGCCTTTTTAAAGGCCAAGTTCAAAGTGACTTTGAAATTCTGATAATTTCACTTCCATGGTAAATAAAACCGTGGAATCACATTGATGGTTTCCTTCCCCTCTAATTACACTGTTGACTGAATATAATATAAACTAAATATAATATTTCAATGTGACCAATTGCAAAAAGCTAGATTTCCTCTGTGTGGTGTCTTAACCATGCATGGCTTTCATAAATGTAGATTACTTTGTTGAGGTGAGAGGCCTTCTGCGTGGCTCTCCCTCTCGTGGAGAAGAGAGGCCTTCTCGCAGGCTGGCCCTCTCTGTGCTCTGAGAACACAATGAGCCAAATCCATGGTTCCAGTTATATCAAAAAGGTTTTATATAAAAAGGTAAAGCAAACATAATTACAAGTTGAATCACACTATAAAATATGCAAATATATTCCATGGAATAGGGTCCTTAAACACATCCAATCCGACAGGCCAGGGTAGTCTGAGCTGAGAGTCAGTCGAAAAAGACCCCCTTTCTCCTGTATCTCTTCCGTTTTTAAATCACTTCCACAGTCCTTCAAACCCCCTCTCATTCAAAGGCTCCAGCCTTCCAATTGGTCAAGTTCTTTATGTTCACACATTGCTTACTGATGTGTGGTGTCTTGTTTTAATCTGCATCATCCATGTGTGGGGATTTCACATACTTGCTTCATGCCCTCTTATTCCTCTGAACCTTCACTGTCTGTCTTCTTAATACATTCAAATCATTATATTTGCTATAATTGCCTAATACATTCAGAGTTATTCATCTGATATAATTGCCTAATACATTCAGAGTTATTCATTTGATATAATTGCATAATACATTCAGTGTTATTATTTATCTTATCCTTACAGCATTTAACACATTGTAATAATTAATAGCTATCACTATGAGCCGCTATTTAAGCTTAGTTTTGTCATGAATATTCAAAATCTTTGGGCGGACCAGTTTCCTCACAACTTCCAGACCAACAATTTTGAAGATTAACAAATGGATTGTAAAAATGTTTTGGTCTTTTGCTTTTTCTAATGCTGTTGAAAGTTGGCTTCACCCCTCCCCTCAAACAGTGATTGTCCAATCGTAGCTTAGCAACTGTAACGAAGCACAGCAGGTCTTACAAACTTTCTCTACTTTCTTTCCAACACCAAAAACACATCAGCAAAAGTGTATTGAATGGAATAAACGGTGTTTGCCTGCTCTAACGTAAGCTGCAATCATTATCATGTGTGGGTATCTACCTTACCACCTACGATAGGAGAATTACATTTAAGAACAAGTAGCACATAATTGCCTAAATACATACCATACATACAGTTTGTGGGTTTAAATGGACCTGCACTTGTATAGTTGTTTACATGTTACTTTGTTTTTGAAGGCCACATTCATGACTAGCGCGTTCACTGTGTAGTATTTCCCCATTATGTTTAAGTCAATCATGGATGGTATCATAGTTTAGGCTAGCCTTAGCAGCTCTGTCGTGCTCTTAATTGGATTGGGAAAGTTTACACCCAGGCAACGTTACCTGAGAAAGCAGAACTTTTTGCCAAACACATTAGTCCTCAACTATAAAGCCTTCGTTTGACGTTAAAAGTGAAAATATACCATTTAAACAATATATAAGTGAAGCATCCATACAAGGTTATGTTGGAACAAAATAAGTCTGTATGGTCTGATAAATTGTTGGATTTCAAGAACAGTACTTCTCTCCTCTGTTTGTTATTTCTCAGTTGGATCTTACCCACTTCAAGATGCTGTGAGCTTTTAGACCTTTCCTTGACTTTTCCTGTCTGTTGCCTCAGTGCTTGTTGGCACATACTTGACAGTTTGGTGAAGAGTTCTAGTAACCCTCAGTTTCTTTTCCAATGATAGGTGTGACTCATATTCCTGTAAACTTCCCATCGTATTTCTGCCGTCTTGTTTAAACTTGATGTTCGTGTCCACTGCACTTCCTGGCTCGTCTATGAGTGATTGTGTCGATTGTATCAAAAGGCCTTCATAGCTTAAGTGTGAACATTGTTTATTAAACCTGAGGTGTATCCCTCACAGTCCTGTTCCAACAGGAAACACATCACATTGGGGAAGTAATGAAACCATCTCATGGGAGCTTTAACCGGCTCAATTAGGTGAACTATACATGACACAACAACCCACTAAGGATTAAATTGAACCCCTCTGGCAATCTCTTTTTTGTCTGATTTAGTGCGTGTGAACATGATCGAGAATCCTCATGGACACTAAATTCAAATCAACTTTGCAGTGACAGAACCTGGATAACGGAGACGAAACATAAGAAGCAGCTAATTTTAGGAGTGAGCGACTCCCATTGGGATCGCAAGGAGAAATTTATTTTTCAAGTTCAATGACTCACAGATCAGTCTCGCATCATGCAGCTGTTGGTTCAATGCTCCTTTCAGTATGCAACTGCAACAACTGACAAATGACTTGTTCAAGGAACATAAAAAACATCACTCCTAAATCTGAGGTGATTTATAGGCTGTACAAAAGAAATGTGAGAAATGTGAGCATTTACAATAATAACTTATTATGAAGCGGAACCAGATGTAAACACATTGAACCATCAATGTTGTTTTAAGATGATATCGCAAACTTGTTAGCAAACAGTTGCTTATTTACACATTCAGCAGTTACTGAGCACCATTTTCATTCATTATGAGTTGGTTTTCTGTCCACCTGATCAATGTAAGTCCTTTCTTTTTGCTCTTTTTTTGGTCTCTGCAAACTCCTAAGGGAAATATGTTGCTTTTTAGCCGCTAAATACCCCATGATGTTCACGAGCTAACTCTGTTAGTCTGCTGTTTGGTGCAGCATATAGTGTACAGCAGGTTTTTAGAGCTTAAAATTACACCAGGAGCGCGTGAGAGTGAACCAAAACCATAAACTTGTGGGTAGGACAGCTAAACATAATGAAACTCGCTGTAAAGCTCCATAAAGCCGAGGGGAGCTACAGATTCAAGAGATAATTCTCTCTAGGTTCATGACCACGACTGACCCATTTCACATTTTCACATTGTCATTTGATAAAATATTGATTATAGTCACTTTAAACACTGTACACTATGTAACAGTGTATAATATAATATATAACGCTGTACACTATATAACAAACGCTGTACACATACATATATAAATACATAAACATATATATATATATATGTGTACACACACATTATATATATATATATATATATATATATATATATATATACACACACACACACACACACACACACACACATATATATATATATATATATGTATCTTTTTTTTTATTAATTAGGGTTCTATATCTCTCTCGTTGATCAGTGTTTGAAACTGGTGTGTCCTATATCCAAACACACATACACACACACACACGCATGAATCTTATCAATTGGTGTCAGGAGCGCTGTCTTTTTATCACCGCTGATGGGGTACATAATTCAGAGCAGCTGCGGTTTGTGGGATTTGCATTTCAGTTGCCTTTTGAAGTTCCCCTGCTCACCTAATTGTAAATAAGGCTAAACATAAATGCTCAGTGAGTGATAGAGGGAGGGCTGGGTTTCACTGCTGTGAGTTTGATCAAAGAACTCATGAAAATAGGTAATTTAGCGTGCAATAAATGTGTAGCTATGATGTGCTCTCAACATGTGATGCAGTAAAGAATCTGAGAGAGACCGTGTATAGTGGGCTGGTGAGGAGAACGATGGGATTTGTGTTTTTTTATGTACTTATGTAACGTTGTTTACGTTATTTTATTTAGTTGTAGCTATTTGAAGCCCAATTATGATGTTTTCCCGATCCCTAACTCAGCGATTTTGTTGCCTTGACCCAACCGCGTATGTTTCACGGTAACGAGATGGCGTCAAGTAATATGCAAAAAGCTGTTTTACAACTTTAACCCCGTGGCATATAAATGATACACAAAAAGCCAAAAATGCATATGTGGAAATATTGTGCTATTTATACGTCTTCTCATGAGATCGGGTTGGACCATGGGTATCCGGACCAAATCTCCTGGCAATCCATTTGACAATTGTTGAGACATTAAAGAATATCAACCTCACGATATTGCTTACAGAGGAGAAGTCTTGTGATTCATTAGACTGTATCTTCTTGTATATCTGTGGAAAACTTCATGACAATATATCAAACAGTTTGAGATATTTGTGTTGGGTTGCCCCAAGATACGCTCCTAGCATGACTAAACGATAATACTGCCGCTAAATCAAACAATAAACTAAAGTGCATGTTATGCTGCTAAACATGGATAATCTGTTGGGGTTTTTTTTAGATGCAAATTCCCAACCGAACATGTCCACGCTTTAAAGGTACCCTGCTAATGCATTATAAACAGCTTTATTTATATACAACATGTACCACCAAACATGTGGTGTGTATCCTGAGGACCAAACAAACATACTAAATGGCTGTGTTCTAAATCGCATACAGTGTTGACCTACTTTGCTGAGCAAAAGGGAAGAGCTGCCTGTCACTAGAATGGGAATAGCCAGTCCACCTTAAGGCAAGCAAGACACAGGAACTTGGCTTGGGTCTTGAGGTGTTGTAGCACAACCCACACTTTTGTACACACAATGCACTGCCTCTGTATTTATGAATATATTGAAAATCATACCTTTGGGATTTCTAAATACCCCGTAATACCCCATTAAACATTTGAAATGCCTTTTTGTTTTTTGAAATCGGTTTTGTTTACAGCAGTGTTCTTCTTCTTATTCTCTTTTATTGGCCGTTTGCTATACCTTTTAGATGCCACCGACTGCCGCCTCCCTTTTTTGACTCGAAATTGTGACATACGTGTGCATCCTTGTGTGGTGTATGCTGTAGGTCTTTGTAAAAGACCTACAGACCCCCACATTGAATCGTTGCTCTGAGTGTAATTCAGCCTATGTTTAGCACTAATCACCAGACTTATATTACTACTATTACTTTGGCTCCTCCTGTGATTTATAATAACAGCAGAAGTCATCTGTGCTGTAAATCCTGTGCTAATCTGCCTTTGTCTTCTCTATTAAATAGACATTCCATCAGTATCTCACTAATTTGAGGTCTGTGTTTTTTATCGAATCATACTGCAAATGATTAAAAGCTTCACTAGGATTTTGGCTGCAAATCCAAGATGCTCCTCCAGCTACTCAGCATGAAAATTTCAATGACAACATTGATACAGACTGTGTTAAGTTATTACAGACGATAACTGATAGTGACTTTGAAAATCCCCTGACTTTTCCTTTAGTGATACCATGAAGTGGTTTTGAGTGAAATATTGGAGGGATTGCCATGAAATTTGGTTCAGATATCAATGTCCCCCTTAGGATGAATTGTAATAACGTTTCTGATCTTGTTCCATCATCGGCTTAACATTTTAATGTGTCTAATGCTTTGCTTTATGACCAAATACCTGCAACATTAATGACATTTCCATCAGCCTCAACTGTACTTTGAATTAAAACGAGGCCTCTTCAGAAAATTAACAATTAAACCGGTTTCCAAACAGAAACTTCAAAAATAAGTAAAAGCTTCAAATTCAGGACTTAATTGATATGCATTGTATGCTTAATCCACTCTAGGCTCCATTACATTAGTGCCAAGAAGAAGTCTGTAAGCTCTCAAGTTAGCCTGCTATAATCTGGGCTCAAAAGGCATTGCCAAACAGATGATTTTAAAGGCCCAGTCCCTGATTGGTAAAGAGAATGCTTTCCACTACCCGGTCAAATAATTGACTCTAAGTGATCTTCATTTCAATCTACATTCCACTATTTAATGTGGACCTTGTGAGCTTCACTACTTGGGCACAATTGGCATGCGGATCATGTGGACTCTCCATCACCTGTAGAGCTTTTGTGTAAGGTGTGTGACTTGAAATCAATACACCCTCATTGTGAGTTATTTCATGATCTGGGGGGATTTCTTTGAATTTCACAATGAGCACTGAATCTGAATGTTTTTTTTATACAACTGCCATTAATGAATGTAGGACTTAATGAAACTGTAATGATGAATAACTTATTATACGTACATTCAATATGGAATTATTCATCCATTCCTCAAGTGCCTTGTTAATGTGAAAAAAGGTGAAGCCTTTCTTGCAGGCCACACTAGAGTCTGATTAGTGGTCTAATGATTATGGTCATTATTGCTGTGGTTGAATTAAAACAAGGCCTCTTATATTACTCAAGGAAAATTCCTCTTTATCTTTAGCTAGTTTATTAGGTTGTTATTTTTAAACTCCAACAACGTTTATTCATGTTGCTTACTAACTTAACTTTCCACTATATATGAATGATAGTAATACATTTGATAGAATAGCAGAGGCTTTGGGAAATGGCTGGCTCATAAAGATGAAACGACAGTTAACTGAGACACAGCAGCAGCACAGTGGCTTAAGGATTAGTTTCTGGCTGAAGTTGCAAGTTACCGTAAAGCACCAGGGTTTGAAGAAAGTTGATGGATAGTTGGAAAATCCCATGTGAGGAGTCTTCTCCGGAATCTGGACATGGATGTGTGACGACTCTGCCAGGGAAGGATAAAGGGGTTTTACAGCAGTTTGGTCGATCCACCTCAAACGCTGCATCAAAGTCTCACAAGGATTGAAGTGGAAGGCGAGTCGCTTCTGTACTGTCCTGGAAGTAGCACACCTTGAGTTTTAAATAGTTATTTCTCAGCATGATGTTGTTCTCATAATATTTGCACAGTTCTTGCACAGTTCAGATCAAGAGATGTGTTGAGGAGAGTAACAGTGTGCATTAATTACTCATTAGATTCAACATTTAATTGATTTTTCAAACCAAAACTCCGAACTTGTATCCAGTTCAGGTGAGGATTTGATGCTTTTCGGCCAGAGTTGGCTGATTGCTTTGCCCCCAGAAGTGGGGGACAGACATTTAAAGTTGAGTGTGAAAGTTCATCCATGACTTTGGAAACCAATAAAGATCCTAACTCAAGGTTTACTTACAAGCGTTCAACTACATCTCACAGCCCATTGAGTTGGAGTTTGATCTGATCAAGTTTCTGCTTGCGTAAACATCTCGTGTGTAAGACATGTTTTCATACTACGTCCGAAATCAAAGTGTTTATAGTTGTACCGAATGCCTACACCAATCGGCAGCCTCTGGTGCTGAGAAATGAAGCCAACGTGGAAGGGCCAAAAACTGCAGTTCTTCTGCTGGCTGCATGAGACTGGCTCCAAAAGTGAGTCGGAGATAGGCCCCCATGTTAAAATGTCTAACTTTAGAGCCTGGTACAAAATGGGCCATGGGTGAAGTCGCAAAGACTACGTTTATATTTCGTACAGTCTAAGGTCTACACTCCAAGGTGTTCAAAAAGGGTGGCAAGACACTATTACATTTAGATATAACAACACATATTCAGACAGTTTGTCCCGGAAGACAATCATAGTACTGCACACAATTGTTAGTATAAAAAGTGACAGAAATATAGTATCAATAATGAAAAAAGAGAACGTAAGAGAGAGAAGCCTGGCTCCTTTCTCACCTCCACCCTGTTCACCAATCAAGGGTGTGAAGTGGGGGAGAATGTTGGATTGCCTTTTACAATTTTATGATTTCATATTTGCATAAAACAAAATCTTTCTCTGAAATAAATAAAGTAAATTTAAAGGGCATACTACAATGACTGCCATGTGGAAATAATAAGAATATTGCATTTGAATATATGTGGCCCAACAAAGAGCAATATAGTGTATATGAATTGTTTTGTTCTTCATGCCGAAATATATTTTGCTCTTAACATGTCCTCCTTAGTGTGAACTTTGTTTTTTAGGAAGTCTGGTTGCTGTTTGTCCTTTATTTACTTGTTGGATGATTCCGGTCATTTTGCTCCATTCTTGAGATCCGACATTGACTACCTCACTTGTGCCCGTGATCAACACTATTATTATTATTACCACCATTTTTTGTTTTTGTTGACTTGCCCACAGCAAGCATTTAACTGAGACGTTCTAGTACACTGCAGATGATACACCAACAGCAATTGTAATGACTTTTATCGGCACCTGTTTGGTAATTTCATTCCTCAGACGGTATCGTCTTCTGCCAAGGGAGTTGGAGAGGCACAGTGGATGTTGTGTTAGAGGTTTTACCATTTTGGTGCCCGTGCATTTGGTTGTCTGGGACAAGTCCTTTTTTTATGTCACTTATTTGATCTAGATCATTTTAAATGGACATCAAAATACAATTTTTAATGCAAAAAAAAGCAACAAAAAAAAGTCTACAGTGCATTAGATGTTGTCATCCACAACTGCTTATGTTACTGTATGTGCAAGGCCAACACTTTGGCTTCGGGCTCAGGAATATGTGAAGCATCCAGTGGGCATTGTAAGGTAAACACTGATGTGTGTGTGTGTGTGTGTGTGTGTGTGTGTGTGTGTGTGTGTGTGTGTGTGTGTGTGTGTGTGTGTGTGTGTGTGTGTGTGTGTGTGTGTGTGTGTGTGTGTGTGTGGCTTTGGTTTATTGGTGCTACATACCTATCCCTATACAAATAAACATAAGAACAAATATTTGCTACTGCGTCTATCTACAGCCATCATAAAGCAACAGAACATTTATCTCACCTTTGTGTTGCTGTAGGCGAGGTGAAGGTCATTCTGTGTATCACAAAAGAGTGAGAGGGACTGTGTACTGTCTGACAGAGTGGAACATATTCTCACGGACTGGGAACCAAAGACGACAGACTCAAAAACACGGTAGTCGGGTGCAAAAACAAGGTCTTTACACAGGGAATTAATCAAATAGGAAGAGGTATCCAAATCAATGGGGAAAAACTTGCTGTAGGCAAAACAGGTCAAAGCAAAGGGACACATACACTAAGTAAATCCCTGGTAACAACTGGCACAGAACAAAGCGTTGAAACAGACTAAATACAGGGGGATGGCAGGCAACAAGGCACAGGTGGAAACAACTAGGACGGGGCTTGCAATCACACAGGAGGAAGGCACACAAGGAGGTGAGGTGTCTGAAACGAGAGACGAGGTGAGTGACAGAAAACACAACAACCTGACAGTGACAACAAAGACTACACAGAAGGGCTGGACGTTACACATATGAACTACCTCAAATTATACTGATTAAAAAGATGTTTGGTTTGAAGGACAAATTATGGGTTGTAATCGCTGTCTTTGTCTGTCTTGTATTCTTTTCCAGGAGATAATAACGGGTGGCCCCATCTTTTCGACAAGTATTTTGGAATGCCCAGCTATAACACTGGGACCAAGTCCAATGTATGCTGTAAGTACTGGTACTTTGTTTCTAAACTTCATATTTAAAGCATTGGTCAATTTGTGCTCATGTATAAATCTTTTTTCTTTAGTACTCCTGAAAATAACTTCTACATTTTGGCAGTGATATAATTTATGATCAGATTATAATCTGCATATAAACCATAACAACAAAAAGGGGACATTGTTATCCCACTAACAATGTCTCACTAACATGAGAAATTGTTAGTGGGATAACGTATTTAATTCAGCATGTTTGAAACTGAAGAATGAGACAGAATAGTAGCTTTGTAGTCTCTGTGACATTCCTTTGGTTTTACTTTATATATTCCTTATTTAATTTCAATTCGAACCTTGTTAATAAAGTAATACTTTGAACCGGGTTGTCCACGCTTAACTCGTATGCATGACGCAACACTTTAAGAACACACGGACGAAGTATCGAACATGCGCTTTTTTTACAATCCAAATTTGGAACACTGTAGTTTCACCGCTGCAGACCGACGTCACTAACATCATAACCACGTAGCTTAGTGAAAGTGGAGTCGGATTCTCCAAACACCGCGGTTGTCTTTTCCTAACTCCTCATGAATTATCCTTCCCATCTTTCCTTGACCCTGTGACGTTTTCCACAGAGGTCCAGGAAAAGTGGTTAGGAATAGACGTTAGGAGGTCATTTTTCAACCGCAACCTTACACACACGGGGGAGATGGGGCGAGAAACCGAGTAGTCTGAGAATTACATGCGTCAGATAAGTAATTTCACACGGCATTCTCCAAGAAGAGGAACGTGGTCAGCGAGACCAGAGCCTTTAACCAAGACGGACTCTGATGTGTTAATTCTTCCCACGAGCAGTTCAACACCGGTATGTCTCATATGTTCAGAGACCGTGAAGATTATTAAATAGCGGCAATGTGAAGCTCTGCTACGAGACAAAGCCTCAAAAGTCTTTTGAGCAAACGTACCCACTCGCATCAGAAATGAAGGCACAGAAATTAAACGATCTAAGAGCCCAATATGATCAGAATCCTAATACAGTGATTCACTTTCCAAGAGAAGAATGGAGCTGAAACAAGTGGTTCCAATAACCACAGATAAAGTCCCTGCACACACATTTATTTTATTAGGAGATGAGAATAATATAATAGCATCACTTCATACCTGAATGAACTGAATTTAAATCTGCAGGGTAGTTCGGTTCAATTCAAATGGATATATTTGAATTGAATTCAAATTAATTGAACTGTGCCTTTTATTTTAAGATGCACATTTTTCAAAAGCTTACTGTTATGTAAATTAATCTTAAATGCAAGAGAAGAACATTAATTTATTATTAGATTATGTGCTATTTATTTAATAATGTATTATTAATTAATTTAAAAAAACGAGGTCCATTTAGAGAAAATTTCCTCAGTCAAAGGTCCGGTACATCACAGTATTGTTTAATTTGCACTCTGATTTAGTCCCATATATATATATATACGCGTATATATATATGTGTGTGTGTATATATATATATATATGTGTGTATATATATATATATATATATATGTGTGTGTATATATATATATATATATATATATGTGTGTGTGTATATATATATATATATATATATATATATATATATATATATGTGTGTGTATGTATATATATATATATATATATATATATATATATATATATATATATATATATATATATATATATATATGGGACTAAATCAGAGTGCAAATTAAACAATACTGTGATGTACCGGACCTTTGACTGAGGAAATTTTCTCTAAATGGACCTCGTTGAATTTACCCCTGTTTTAGGCTCTCTAATTTTCGCTCTCCTCTTTCAAGCTCGAGAATCATTCGATTTGTCAGATACATGTTAAGGACGTGTCTTCATGGCAGTATGACTTGTAACGTTTGTGTAAACACGTTGCTAATTTCTAACCTTGATATGCTTTCCCTACCTTTTTGTTATTTTTGTGCAAAGCTGGAGTATATATGCAACATGGCAGCACAATGTATAACAACAAAATAATAAGATACATTTGCAGTTTAAAAGAACTTTAAACAGACACTCCAACATTATTAAGTCACAAGGACATCCTCTCTTCTATTGTTATTTCCAGGATCTCTCGGATTGTTCAGAATGCTAATGTTGAAGGTTTTACGTGGTTCTGCCTTACAATAAAACTGCCAGAGTGAAGCATTAAGGCCCACTGTGGTTACCCATATGATAAAACTGACGTCTAAATGGAATATTTTATTCTTCCACATTTCTTCAGATTAAGTGTAGCAAAGTTTTACTCGCATCAGCAGATACAAAATGCAGAATTCAAGATACACAGATGAAGTTTAGAATAAAAAAATGGCATCTTGCTAGTTTATGTTTATTTGCTTTATGTGTTCTGCATTTTCCCCATTAGTGATCCATGTACATCTCTGTCTGTAAGGGGACTGTTTTCTGTGTTTTAATGGATTGCAAATTCTGTTTATTTGTAAGTGGTCATACCTGGAGCAAATTTTGCAAATAACTGTGTTTTATTCAACCAATATATCTCTCAAAAAATACCTGAACCGTACCTGTCATTTGGACCGGCTCAGGATATTCAGATCTTTTTTTTTCCTGGCCTCAGTCAATAGTAACTCTGAAAACATCCAGTTCTCTGGTAGGGGAGTTAAACATGACTTGTCTCAAATGTGTAATAATCTTTGCAAATGAAAATAGGTTTACCTATCAAAGGGAAGCATTTGGCTAATACTTATTCAATATTCTTTACTGGATTCTTTACTGTCTTTTTTACTACTGTTTTGATGCGTATTTACTTATTTATAATACTTGTTTGGATCTTGTTTCTTTTACTATGTATCTTGTTTGCACTTTACCTCTGCTGCTGTGATCCTGTAAATTTCCCCTTGCGGGACTAATAAAGCATATCTTATCTTATCTTTTCTTATCTTATCTTATCTTACTGATGTACCCTCAAAGATAATTTGCATTTATTTTGAGTCAGGAATGCCTAGTTAGATAATCTTATCTGCTCCATTTCATCACATCTTGCACATCCATACTGAGATTTAATGAAAGATAATCAAAGCTGTCTTAAACCAGGAGGAATATTCAATGTGCAATATTGAGAAACATGATTGTTTTATTAACTATTTCCAACCTGAGTTTTTCCTACAAGTCACTCTTAATGAATTCTGCTGTCATTGTTTTCTATCCTGCTTTAATCTCAAGACTTGCATTCTCAGCAGGGCGAGTTTGGCATTCAGCCAAACAGCTCAAGTCTTGACACTTTGGCACTGCATGACCAGTTGATTGAAGTCTCCTCTGATGTCCCATCTCTCTCCCCACCATCTCCACAGTGCTAGGTGCCATTCCTGAGCTCTGCCAGTGCCGAGACCTGGAGCTGGACTGTGATGACGCACAGCTTCAAGACATCCCAGTGGTGGCGATGAATATCACCATGATGTGAGTAGAATTTTATTCTTTTTGCTATCTTACAGCTCAATCCATCCTCAGAAAGCTTCCATCCCTGGCTGTGACTGCTACCGCATGTGAGAAGACGGACTTACTTGAAGCCAGAATTACAGATAAATCTCTGGCGACGGTGACTAATGACTAACCCCTCACATTCAGCTGATGAGTAATAAATGCCCTTGAAATTCTTATGACAGCCAGCCTCACACACTTGGCTTCTTACATCTGGAGAGTCTTCTGTTAAAAGTTTATATTTCAAGATTTAATTAATTTGGGACAATAGTACAAAATACTTTTAAACATGTCAACAAGGACATGTAACCCTGCAGTTAATACAGAGTTTGTCGATGCTTGATGGACGTACATTAGCCTGTTTCAGTCTTTATGGGGCAATTTAGGATGTTTTTATGTGGCCTGGAATATCAAGGCAATTACCCGGCAGATCGGCCTGTCCTCATTATCTCCTACAAAGTGTCTGCTTTGTCATTGGCACGGAATCATTTGCTTTATGGCATATTTTTGCTTGGAGGAGCCAAAGGGAAATGAATGAGTTCGGCAACTTTGTTTATATGAATTAGAAAAATGACAATACAAATAAAACAATAATATAAATGTTGTTTAGTTATGACAGTCAGTTCCCTACAGCTATTTATCTGCTCCTCAGTGCACTGTTTTGTTTACACACAACAGCTTTGGCCCGCAGGCCCAGTTTATCAGAGGTATTCAGTTTTAAGTTTTATGCAAATAGCTTATTTTTAATCAAAAAGTTGTGTCTCGGTTATCTTCCTGTAGTTGGACTCATTGAGTGGGAAACGTCTTCATTGTATTGGCCCGAAAATGAGACCATTCTCTCACTCTGACGGCTGCCTCGAGGTCTTTATGCAGGTTTCTGTTCAGTATCATCTTCTGTTTCACCTGACATTTAACACCCCCGACTGAAGGCTATAATATTAACCCGTCTAATATCTCCATGACTGTGACATAACTGTCTCTCATAAATAGTCAGGGACACTTTGCTTTAGAGAGGTGTTATTAAGTATCAAACCTCCTGTTAAATCAATCTTGCTCACATAGCACAGTGCTGCTCTGCCCTGACAATGCCGTGTGGTCAGAAGAATTGTGAAAAAATCTCTTACAGGCCAAGGTGACATCTTCAAATGTCTTGCTTTGTCCAACCAATAGTCCCAAACCCGAAGATATGCAGTTCACAATCGAGCAAAAGCATTAAATCCTCACATTTGAGAAGCTGGAAAAAGCTAACATTTGGCACTTTTGCTTTTGAAAAAAAAGACTAAAACAATTACTTGATCATCAAAATAGTTGCAGGTTAATTTTCTGTCAGTCAAATTGTCAACTAATCATTGCATCTCTAATGCTTATGATCAAATCTCACAAACCTGCACCTCCTCATGAACAGGTGAAATTCATCAGGCTGAAGCAAGTGATTTACGACAAGTTTATGCAGTTTAGAGAGTTTGGCGAATCCAACTTGGAATGCGTAAACCTCAAGAAATATATATAAGAGAAATTTAGGATAAGAGTAGTTTTAATGTAAGTAATATTCTTGCACAAGGCCGAACATCTTTTGATCAGTGAAGTAGAAAACCTGTTCTTCAGATCAATCTCCACTTTGATAAATTAAAGAATAATTTAATGAGCGCCAGTTGTACTTTCTTGAATACATGTTTAATAATGTCTTATCAGATAAGCTTTTGGCAGAAATATACCAAGAAGATAAGGTTACATACTCAGTATGTAACTCATATACAATGTCACCCAGGTCATACAGAATCACGTATAATCACAACACCAGGGAGGAGACAAAACAATGTCAGAGACTCCCAAAGTAAAAGCATGCCAAGGATGAAGGACTTTAAAAAAGCCTCTGAGGTTATTTAGCGCCATGAAAGCATAATTGTTTTTGTTCCTCCTCTGAGTACTTTAAGTGATGCCACAGAAATAGACCACCGTCATCCGTCAGTTCGCCAAGAAATACAATGTTAAAGAACCTCTGAGTCCAAGGAGACGGTGTTAACAGTGAGAAAATCGTACATTGCCCCAAAACTGTCCTCTTCCAAGTGTTTGGCTTAGCAGTGTGTGATGTGTTGGCCCTTTTAATCAGCCTTTAATCCGTTAAAAGCTTTGGAATCAACAGATAAATCTACTGGTTCATCAGCTGAGCCACTCTCCATCCATCCATCCATTTACATCCGTTTATCCGGGGTCGGGTCGCGGTGGCAGTAGGCCTAGCAGGTCGACCCAGGCTTCCCTCTCACCCGCAACACGTTCCAGTTCATTCTGGGGGATCCCGCGGCGTTCCCAGGCCAGCTGGGAGATATAATCACTCCAGCGTGTCCTGGGTCTTCCCCGGGGCCTCCTACCAGTTGGGCGTGCCTGGAAAACCTCTAACGGGAGGCGTCCAGGAGGCATCCTGATTAGATGCCCAAACCACCTCAGCTGACTCCTTTCGATACGAAGGATTAGCGCCTCAACTCCAAGTTCCCTCCTGATGTCCGAGCTCCTTACCCTATCTCTAAGGCTGAGCCCGGCCACCCTACGGAGAAAACTCATTTCGGCCGCTTGTATCCGAGACCTCGTTCTTTCGGTCACGACCCAGAGTTCGTGACCATTGGTGAGGGTCGGAACGTAGACCGCCCAGTAAATTGAGAGCTTTGCCTTGCAGCTCAGCTCCCTCTTCACCAAGACGGTCCGGTACAGCGCCTGTTTTACTGCTGCAGCCGCACCGATCCGTCGGTCGATCTCCCGCTCCATCTTACCCTCACTCGTGAACTCCTTTGCTTGCGGTAGGCACTGCGTCCCCACCCGGAGGGAGCAATCCACCGGTTTCCGGCAGAGCACCATGGCCTCGGATTTGGATGTGCTTACTCTCATCCCCGCCACTTCACACTCGGCTGCAAATCTTCTCCGTGAATCGCCACCTTAACATGGTGGAGGAGTTTGAGTGGCTCAGTGATCCTGAGAGCTATGTTGTCCGGGGCATCAGCCCCTGGTAGGGTCTCCCAAGACAAACAGGTCGCAGGGGAGAGTCCAGACTAAGAGGGGTTCAAAAAACCCCGATGAACAGCAGCCCACGGACCACAGCCACCTCGCCCAGACCAGGGAAACCAGAGCACCCTCCCGGAGCCAGACCCAGGAGGGGAGCTCATAGGCGAGCGTCTGGTGGCCGGGCCTTCGCCCATGGGGCCCAGTCGGGCTCAGCCCGAAGAAACATCATGGAGCAGCCACCCTGTGGACCCACCACCCGCAGGGATAAGCATCGGGTTCGGGTGCTATGTGGACCGTGTGGGGGGGCCGGGCAGGGGGCCTGGGCGAGCCGATCGCCGGCAGCATAGACTCGCTCTAGGGACGTGGAACGTCACCTCGCTAGTGGGGAAAGAGCCGGAGCTGGTGCAGGAGATGGAGCGGTACCAGCTATAGATATAGATATAGTTGGCCTCACCTCCACGCACAGCACTGGCTCTGGAACCAAGCTCCTGGAGAAAGGTTGGACTTTGTCCTTTTCTGGAGTTGCCCAGGGTGAGAGGCGCCGGGCGGGAGTGGGGATACTCACAAGCCCCCGGCTGAGCGCCGCCGTGTTGGCGTTCTCCCCGGAGAACGAGAGGGTCGCCTCCCTGCGCCTGCGGGTTGCAGGGAGTAAGGCTCTGACTGTTGTTTGTGCCTATGCACCGAACAGCAGTTCAGAGTATCCGGCCTTCTTGGAGTCGGTGGGAGGGGTCCTGGAAAGGGCGCCTCCTGCTGACTCCATAGTTCTCCTGGGAGACTTCAACGCTCACGTGGGCAACGACAGAGAAACCTGGCGGGGGGTGATTGGGAGGAACGGCTTGCCTGATCTGAACCCGAGTGGTGTCTCGCTGTTGGACTTCTGTGCTAGCCACGGTTTGTCCATAACTAACACCATGTTCGAACATAGGGTGGCTCATAAGTGTACCTGGTACCAGAACACCTTAGGCCGTAGATCAATGATCGACTTTGTAATCGTTTCATCTGATCTGCGGCCGTATGTCTTGGACACTCGGGTGAAGAGAGGAGCAGAGCTGTCAACTGATCACCACCTGGTGGTGAGTTGGATCAGATGGCAGGGGAATCGGCTGGAAAGACCCGGCAAGCCCAAACGTGTAGTGAGGGTGAACTGGGAACGTCTGGCGGAGGATCCTGTCCGGGAGGTCTTCAACTCCCACCTCCGGAAGAACTTCTCACACATCCCAAGGGAGGCTGGGGACATGGAATCCGAGTGGACCATGTTCAAAGCCTCTATTGTGGACGCGGCCGCTAGGAGCTGTGGTCGGAAGGTCACCGGTGCCTGTCGTGGCGGTAACCCGAGAACCCGGTGGTGGACACCGGGGGTGAGGGAAGCCGTCAAACTGAAGAAGGAGGCCTTTCGGGCCTGGTTGGCTCAGGGGTCTCCTGAAGCAGCTGAGAGGTACCGGCAGGCCAGAAGGGCTGCAGCTGCGGTGGTCGCGGACGCTAAAACTCGGGCATGGGAGGAGTTCGGGGAGGCCATGGAGAAGGACTTTCAGTTGGCCTCAAGGAAGTTCTGGCAAACCATCCGACGGCTCAGGAAGGGAAAGCAGGGCGGGGGGGGGGGGGGGGACTGCTGACGTCGGGCAGTGGAAAGAGCACTTTAAGAAACTCCTAAACCCGGCCAACATGTCCTCCAGAGAGGAGGCAGTGCCTGAAGACTCGGGGGGGGGGGGGTTGCATCCATATCCTTGGCAGTGGCCACTAAGGTAGTCAATAAGCTCCTTGGTGGCAAGGCGCCGGGGGTGGATGAGATCCGCCCTGAGATGCTGAAGGCGCTGGACGTTGTTGGGCTGTCTTGGCTGACACGCCTTTTCAATGTCGCATGGGGGTCGGGAACAGTGCCCATCGACTGGCAGACCGGAGTGGTGGTTCCCATTTTGAAAAAGGGAGACCGGAGAGTGTGCTCAAATTATCGGGGTATCACACTACTCAGCCTCCCGGGGAAATTGTATGCCAGGGTGCTGGAAAGGAGGCTCCGACCGATTGTCGAACCTCGGATTCAAGAGGAGCAGTGCGGATTCCGTCCCGGTCGTGGAACAGTGGACCAGCTCTTTACCCCCGCAAGACTACCGGAGGGGCTCTGGGAGTTTGCCCAACCAGTCTACATGTGTTTTGTGGACTTGGAGAAGGCCTTCAACCGGGTCCCTCGGGGGTTTTTGTGGGGGGTGCTGCGGGAGTATGGGGTGCCGGACCCGTCACAACGGGCCATCCAGTCTCTGTACGACTGCAGTAGGAGCTGTGTTCGTATTCTCGGCAATAAGTCAGATGCGTTCCCGGTGGGTGTTGGCCTCCGCCAGGGCTGCCCTTTATCACCGGTCCTGTTCATGACTTTCATGGACAGGATATCTAGGCGTAGTCGGGGGGAGGAGAACGTCGGGTTCGGGGGTCTCAGGATCGCCTCTCTGCTGTTCGCAGATGATGTGGTCCTGTTGGCCTCTTCGGACCATGACCTCCAGCATTCACTGGGGCGATTTGCTGAGCCACTCTGAGTTGGAATTAAGAACACCAGGAGGCCATATTTTGCCCTGTTCATAGATTTTCTGGTAATTGACTGGTCATTTAGTGTTTATTTCTTTGCTGTGTTGTTATCTAAATGTGAGAATATATTTAAAGTTGTGAAATATTTTATATCTGACTTGACCTGAAAGTCTGTGTTGTAAAAATGGGCTACTTTTGGATTCACAGGGGCTTGTCTCTATGTAATTGCAGATGAAACAGTACAGATTGTTGGTATTTTAAATATTTAAAAACCTAGGAAATGAGAACTCCAGTGACAAATAAAAAGGAGTACTGCACTGTATTGGTGTTTTCGTTTCTATTGAATGGTCATTTTAATAGTGGATAGGGCTTTTGATCCTCAGGTTCAAAAGCCCCATTAATTACATAGAATTATAACCATGACAATCTAAAGGGAGGAGCTAATCAGTTGTTCAAACAGTACTGAATTGTGATCAGCATTGTTTGTGGTGTAAACCTCATTTTATATTCTGATGTTGAGCCTCTTTCTATCCTTCAGGTCTCTACAAAGGAACCATCTCCAGAAACTGAAAGCAAACATATTCTCTAAGTACCAGAGTCTACAAAAACTGTGAGTTTTCCCATGAATTATTGATTGCATACAAATACACACCCTGTATTTTAAGATTGTAATTTATTTATTGCATTTTATCCTTTGTTGTCCTTTATTCAGTTTTCTATCAATGTCTGAGAAGACCCATATATAATACTTATGTAGTATTAGCATGCATGGGAGCCTACAACATTAATTCACTGAAGCATAATGCCTTCTCTGATACCAAAGAGCCGAGATGACGACGACCAGCCTTTTGAGTGACGGTGGCAACAAATGTGTTCCACAACTACAACGCTGATAAGTGTATAAAGCTACAAAACTGCTGGGGAACTTTGACCAAAGCAGTTGTTCTCCTCCGAGCGTGGACTCATTCGTTGCCGACTCGCGTCGTTTATCAACCTCGCACAGCGCCACTGCCTGTGGCGTCAGGAGAATAAGCCTCATCCTCCGCCAGGAACCATTTGGCTCCCTCAGACTGTCAGCATTCAGCTGCCGCGCTGAATATTTGACCGGATTGAAAAAACTTCCCAGAGATATGCATAAATAAACATCAGAATGAATCACAATGTGTGAAATACACAAAGAGACAAAGCACAGCTGTCAGCGGAGGTTCGTTGAGCTCACAGTATGTGCTATAAAGGAGATTGCCAGGTATTATGTCGACCATGACAGTCGGATGTCAGATATTAATTTCTCTCAGCTCGGATGAGTTCCCAATTAACAATATTCCTTTGTGTAAACAAAGTTCTATTTCTCACTCAACTAATCAACTTTGAGCATTGTATATGTGTATATATTTAATGAAACCAAAAAGCTCAAGGGTTATTTCATGTTTTTCTCATTGTTAATTTGGAATTCAAATGATTCACAAACTCTCTTGTCCTTTTTTTTGTATAGATATCTCCAGCACAACAGAATTCGAGATGTGAGTCCTGGCGCATTCAGAGGGCTCTATAATCTAACAAGACTGTAAGTTTGATCATTTGTCTGATACAGACCATTCAGCAATAAAGTACTGAGAGTAGTAGACTTATAAAATGACAAATTTTATGACATCTTTAATGACATTTTTATGACATACTATGCTTAACTATATTTTATGACACACTATACTTTGAATTTTTAGGGCGGCCCTCCCTTAGTCGATTAGTCGTCTAATGAGTCGTTTTGATCGAGTCGTTCTTTATGCTTTTTTTCAAGCTGAATGATGTTATTTCCCAAAATATATATATATTTTTTTTTTTATTTATTTTTTTTAAAGCACATCTTTATTAAATACAAGTTTTAAATTGGTTCTTTTGCATGATTCTTCATGGAGTTATGTGGTTTTACAGATCTGTAGACAAATTCAACTAAACCAGTGATTCTCAACTGGTGGGTCGCGACCCACTAGTGGGTTTTCACGGGCCTTTGCCTGGGCAAAAAAAAAATTTGATTAAAATTTGATTTTTTTTTTTTTTATCCTGTGGTTTTATTTTGAAGGGGATTTTTTATGCAGCGGAGTGTCGCAGGCTCTGGTTTCGACTCAAGGTGGCGGTGATTGACAGGTGATGACAGGGGGCGTGTGCCAGGTTGGGTCAAACCATCCTGATATGGGGGAGACTGGGTTTTTAGGATAATGAAATTGAATAGCCTACTGAATATAAAATTCAGCTTATGAACTTACACTTATATTTTATTGAAAATGTATTAAATAAATATTTTTAAAGGATTTTTGAGTCAATGCTAATTTTGAATATATATATATTTTTAAATCTTCACATACCCCCGCCATTTTACAGCATAGAAGAACACCGTGACCCGCGAAATTAGTTTTCTAATCAAACATGGCGAAACGTAAGTACGACAATGTTCCTCGATTTGGGTCGTGGCTTGTCATTAAGGGGTGATGGTGGGTCCCACAGCCAGACCAGTTGAGAACCACTGAACTAAATGATTCATTGACAAAATTGTATGAGTAGTCGACTTAGAGAAGTCGAGAATGGCCCGAGACGTTTTTTGAGGATTTTTTTATTGCATGGTAATAGTCTAATGGTATAGTATGTCATAAAAAATCCTAAAGTCCTATGTAAAAATGTTTTTTTAAATTAAGCAAATTAGTAATTCAGGCTACTGATTGTGTTGTAATCAGCTGTTTCATTCATGCGTTACAATCGCTGGCTTCTTCACACTTGTGTGGCTCCACTGACTACGTCCCAACACGTCTCCCTATTAATTAGTTGGATATTGTGTCATACAAGTGTCCACCCCACTCATAAGACACTAAAACAGCAAATGACAATGCTGCTGCATCACCACGCCAACCATGTCCTTATTTAGTATGTTTTACATTACTGTTGATTTAATTATGTGTGTTTATTTAGGGGAGAATCGTTCTCTGAGCAGAATCCGTATTGCTGCTTGGATTCTCAGAGAGCTCCCTTTTTTCTATCTACCAGTGTAACCATTTGCTAAATCAATTCCTTGGTGTAAGTGTTTCTGAGTGAAATGCTATATATACGTATACTCAGTATTACAGACAGGGGATTGTAAGGCTGAGTGGGGAGTCTGCTC
Organism: Ophiodon elongatus; assembly: GCA_016806645.1. Classification (NCBI taxonomy): domain Eukaryota; kingdom Metazoa; phylum Chordata; class Actinopteri; order Perciformes; family Hexagrammidae; genus Ophiodon; species Ophiodon elongatus. The sequence goes on along the minus strand of JACSYO010000150.1, from coordinate 1,385,609 downwards.
TCACCATCAAAGTGAAACGAGTCAAAGCGAGACGAGTCAGTTGCAGGGTTTGCAGCCCTTGATAGCACGTTATATGAATACTCTAAAGATTATTTACAGAGCAGGAATACACCCATATTCTACTTAAAGCCTCTGATTCGTTCTCAACTGAGGAATATTGATCCTGCACTAAGACATTCGGGAAATTGCAAGAGAAGGAAATGCTTTTTTGACAAGAATTCACCCCTTTTAAAGTGACTGACCTAGTTCAACAGAGGTCCAGCTAGTTGATGCCAGCAGTGTCACAAATAGTGAAATGGAGATCACCTGAGTGCAGTTGATGTGTGTCAAGTGATTGTAGTATAAAAACACCTGTGTCTTGGAGGTCCAGTCTCTGGTTCATCAGTATTCCTGCTACAATTGCAACATGAAGATGAAAGAACACTCCAAGAAACTCAGAGAAAAGATCATTGAAAAGTAGAAGTCAGGAGATGGCTACAAAAAGATTTCCAACTCACTGAACATCCCACAGAGTTCAGTTAAATCCATCATTAAGAAATGGAAGGAGTATGGCACTTGTTTAAATCTGCCTAGAGCTGGCCGTCTTCACAAACTGAGTGACCAGGCAAGAAGAAGACTGGTGAGGGAGCCACCAGGACACCTATGCCCACTCTGCAGGAGTTAAAAGCTTCAGTGGCTCAGATGGGAGAGACTGTACATACAACTGTTGACCGGGTTCTTCACCAGTCGAAGCTGTATGGGAGAGTGGCAAAGAGAACTCCACTGTTGAATAAAGCTCATATGAAATTCGCCCAAAGGCATGTGGCAGACTCCAAGGTCAATTGGAAGAAGGTTCTTTAGTCTGATGAGACAATCATTTTGCTTTTTGGCCATCAGACTAGACGCTATGTTTGGCGAACACCAAACACTGCACATCACCACAAGCACACCATCTCTACCATTAAGCATGGTGGTGGCAGCTTCATGCTCTGGGGATGCTCCTCAGCAGCAGGTCCTGGAAGGCTTGTAAAGGTAGAGGGGAACATGAATGCAGAAAAGTATCACCAAATCCTGGAGGATAATCTGACTGAGGATAACAACGACCCCATGTATAAAGCAAAAGCTACACAGAAATGGTTCAAAGACAACAAGGTGAATGTTCTGGAGTGGCCAAGTCAAAGCCCAGATCTCAATCCAATCAAGAATTTGTGGCTGGACTTGAAAAGAGCTGTTCATGCCCGACCCCCGAGAAACCTGACAGAGCTTGAGCTGTTTTGCAAAGAAGAATGGAGAAAAATTGCAGTGTCCAGATGTGCCAGCCTGATTGAGACATATCCACACAGACTCAGTGCTCATCTACTAAATACTGACCTGAAGGGGGTGAACATTTATGCAATCATTTACTTTACCTTATATATTTTTAATTAATTGACATTAGTTTGTAAAAAATATGTTTGTTTTAGCAAATTCTTGTCAAAAAAGCCAAATTATACTGACCATGATTTCATGTATAAAAGCAACAAAAGGGTGAAACATCCAAGGGGGTGAATACTTTTTATAGGCATTGTATATGTTGTTCCTTTCCTCTGTCAATATCCGTGGGCTTTGTATTGTAGATTATTGTTCCTTTACGTTTTTGGGACGTGTTAGATATAGAACCGCCTCTATTTAATTCTACCCATATAGATATAGATATGACAGCGACTGGCTTGTTTTTCTTATGAGCTGTGAGGTTTTTATATATGTGCTTTTCTTAATATACTGCGTTGTGTGTGGGTTGTGTGGTTCCCCAATATTATCATGTGACAAGGGCGTATGTATTTAAAGATGGCGTAGCTGTTGATATCACGAAGTCCAGAAGAGGATTAGCTCGAAACATCACTTGTGGATGTGATAAAAGAAAAATGCACTTAAGAGAACAACAGTGTGCAGACCTTTTTATGTATATTTTCAAAAATAGACAGTATAAACAGGATAGTGCACATACACATACTTAAAAACAAATTATGATGATAATAACAATTATATGGCAAGTAATGCAACAAACTACTAGATTAAACTGGATTATATTCACATACATTAAAGGAGTGCATAGAGTTACCACTAAAAAAACTGCTAAGAAAGAACAAGTATGAAATGCAATTGCAATACTTGAAAATGACTATGGGACTTCCATATGCAATTAAAGCAAAAAGTTGCAAGTTTTACTATTAGTTTATCCACCATAATAACCAAACCAAACTTGTCTTTCCTCTTTTAGATATCTGAGCTATAACAAGGTATCTGTCCTCATGCCGGGGGTGTTCCAGGACCTGCACAAGCTGGAGTGGTTGTATGTTTATTCTTCACTGAAAGAAAGAGAATATAAAAAGATGCATGCATAGTATATGAGGATATTTTACTTTCTGTAAATATAGATTTGACATAGGCATGGAAGTCCAGTTTTGTGATAAATAATTTCTACCGATAAGGTGGATTTTGTTCTCTTAAATATCCTGTTATTTGTTGTAGGATCCTAGAAAATAACAATATCCATCAAATATCTCCCTTGACGTTCTCCGGACTGAACTCCCTCGTTTTACTGTGAGTTTTTCCTCGATACTTTTTTTTCCCGCTTTGCTTGGATGTTATTTCTTCTCAAATCATCTGACATTGTGATTGTAAGAGGTTTTGTTGAGCTGTTTAGATTGAGTGTGTGTTGCTCCTTTTGAAAAGTGCACGTTGCGTCTGGTTGATTGACAGGGTTATGATGAACAACTCTTTGGCAAAGCTGGATGACATCTGTCGTGAAATGCCAAGATTGAACTGGCTGTAAGTAGGATGTCAAGATTTCAAAAGCTGACATGTCATTTGATTGTGTGTGTGTGTGTGTGTGTGTGTGTGTGTGTGTGTGTGTGTGTGTGTGTGTGTGTGTGTGTGTGTGTGTGTGTGTGTGTGTGTGTGTGTGTGTGTGTGTGTGTGTGTGTGTGTGTGTGTGTGATTTGTCATTTGTCTGATACTTCCTCTCAATGTGTGTGCATTTCATAACATGCTCTTGCAGGGATTTGGAGGGAAATCTAATTGAAACCATTGGAAATGTCTCATTCTGCTCATGCAGTATGCTGACCGTTCTGTAAGTATACTATATTCACATAATTTAATCCATGACAGAGTTTTTGCTTAAAGATTTTGACTGAATTTCTGTGAGATGCCTGCAAATCAGCCTCCGTTTCTCAAAATGTGATAAGCTTATGAAGAGAATCGAGGCTGGCAGTTCATCAGATGTGAATAAGTAGATCAACAAATATGGTAATAGTATTATTTTGTTTTGTATGTATCGCTCTTCTCCAGTGTTTTACAGCAGAACAGGATCAGCCATATACACGAACACGCTTTTTCAATCCTACAAAAGCTTGGAGAATTGTAAGTCAATTTTGTTTTAATTGTGCAAACAAACTGTATAGGAAAAAAATAAAATATCACGACTTTCAGGATTGTGCCAAAAAAGAAGATGACGTGATGCAATTTAAATGCGAAATATGGTGAAGAGGTGCTATCTGCAGAAGAGGGGGAAATGTCAAACGGCACGGAAAAATACTGTTATTGCAGAGTGGAGAGAAAAGTTTGTGACGCCTTTGGAGTTACCTAATTTCTACTTTATGTGAGCCTTAAGATACAGTAACTTCCTGTCTTAAGCAGTAAACACTTCAGACATAGCTGAAAGCAACAACTGACACCTTTTTAAGAAGATAAGTCTACTGATGTCACATTTAGAATGAAAGGCATCGTTGAACAAATACATTATTTTGTTAATGAAGACCATTTGTTCTTTTGTGCCCCATTAGCTGTGAGGCCTAAGGATGGTCATTTATGTCTTGTGTTTGTTCGCGTTTCAGTTAGTGGTTAGTTATTGTCCAATACTTTGTTCCAGAACTACATATATCTGCACTTCTAGGCAGAATGTAGATATATTTGCCCAGAGATATATTTTGGTGAGTGTCTTACCTTTTTGTCAGGCCCAAATTTCCCCTTGAACAAGTTTCTCAAAATCTACAGGTTGTTAGGATTATCCATGGTCTCTAGAAGAGGAATTTTGATGGTTATTAAAGTTGGAGTAGATAATCTTTCTTTAAAAGATTTTTTTGTGACATTTGTTGAAATTCTCATGACACCCCGAAGGGCAGTCAATAACGCAAATGTTCTGAAATCCGATATCTTTGGTTGTCACAGGACTGTAATAAACCTGTCCAATCATTTGACAATATTACATTTTCTTTTTGCCAGCAAATCCCATGAAAAAAACAAAACCAACAATGAATTAGAAGGTCACCATAGCTCTCCCTCCATTTAAACATGTAATCTACAGCAGAATATAGCAAGTTATACAGCAGCATTTACTGCAGGGGTTTTGTTTTCAGTGTGCCTATTATGCAATCCTCACCCTGTACATTGCAAGAGTTACACAGGTTTGATTTAAAAAAAAATATGTAAGCTCAGTGGACATCTGTCAGAAACCCAGCAATCAATATCTGTTTGTTGTTCTTGGTTTCTTGTCGAACCGATTTTCATTTGTCTCGGTGTGCAGGGATCTATCCAGCAACAGACTGGTGGCGATTCCTCCCAATCTCTTTGTCTCACTGGGGGATTTGCTCCAACTGTGAGTTCTGCTTACACAAATGCACCGTGATGTACAAATCTGTATACAAGCATTGCTATTCCATGACTATTTAGCAGGGGTTTTCCATGTTTACCATGTGTTTCCCCAAGCAGTATAATGTTATGTTTGCATTAGCAATAATTTAAGACATTGTAAAAAAGAGTGAACAGTAAACAGTGTGGCTCTTATAAATGATATGAAATTGCGCTGGATTACATGCTACATTTTCCTGTGAATCCCTTCTTCTTAGGTATGCAATCTGAATCCTTTGCAGGAATGGCGGACTCCGCCACTTCTTATAACAACTACCATCTAGAGATTTATCTGCTGTTTGTTAATACAGAAATTACTATTTCAGATGAAATGCAGAACATGAATAGTAACAGAAATTGGGTTTAAATGTCCTGAAAATCAAAAGGATTATAACTTTAAGTCGTAGGCTGTAGGAGTCTCAACATTGTGGTGGGTGGATAATAAGATGCCAGTTAAAGAGGAATAGTGCAAGGACACATCTTCAAGATGTGCATGAAACATTTTGACATTTAGAAATTGTTATGTCAATAATAAATGGGATTAAATGAATGGGATTTATTTCCATGTTCTCTAAAAGAGGAATAATGCAAGGACACATCTTCAATATATGCATGTGCATGAAACATTTTGACATTCAGAAATTGTTATGTCAATAATAAATGGGATTTATTTACATGTTCTCTAATTAAGGGTTTCTTATCTTCTAGAAATATATCATACAATCCCATCGTGGAGCTCCAAGTTGACCACTTTGACAAGTTGCATAAACTTAAGTCATTGTAAGTATATGTTGCTACCCACTGTACAACTCCTGCAGCTAATTTAAAACTAAGGCACTGCTTAGGTGCCCTTGAGAAAGGAACCAAACCCTTAACTGCTCGGAGCGCAGTTCCTTGCTCTGACATCACTCAATGAATGCATGTGCATAGGTCCTGTTTCTGAAAATGTGTGTACATCTTTTTTTTTAATCACATTTAAAGTATGTTGTTTTTATGTTAGTCTCCGTCAACGGTGTAGAGTGTGTTTGAATAGGTAAATGCTGGCTTGTGTTGTAAAGTGCTTTAGGTGGTAGATAAGATTATATAAATGCAGTCCATTTATTTACCTTTTTAGAAGAGCAGCAAACATTAATTGGATAGGATGGGAGGAGGTTATTATTCTTTCAACCGTGTCCCATTTTCTTAGGGTCACAACATTGGCTGCATGATGGTCATTTGGAAATTATGCATTATTTCTTCTTGAGACCCAACTTGTATTAACAAATGAAAGAAAATGTAATTTGGCTGGCAGAAATGTTTCTCACTTTGTCCTTGAAAAGGTCTCGAATCAATACGTTATAACATGTCTCTGTGCGCGCGCCACTCAATCAATATGCCATTATATTCTCCAGGAGCATTGAAGGGATAGAAATTGGAAACATACAACGGAGGATGTTTGAACCTCTCAAGTACTTGACTCATATGTAAGTATACCATTTTCATGCTCTATGTTCGTACTATTAATCCTCGTCTTTTGGTCTGGACTGTCCCGTTGCCTGGAGGCCTTTCACATGTATTTGTAGTGTTGAGTCCAGAGCGAGGCATATCAAGACTTTCAGGCTTCTCCTCTGACTGGGAGATGATTCAGTCAAGTTTAGTGTAATCCATCTTCTTTGTGGGTAAAACAGCCGTTGATACATCAATGCAGGTCCTGGGAAGGATGCAACGGAGAAAAAATAAACGCCCCATTCCTTGTATATAATCAAAGAATCTCCTCAAGGCTCTTTACTCTGTTGAATTTCATTCAAGTTTCAGGAAGATACAGTTTGTTTTGCACAAATAAAATGGATCTTCCCTGCAGGCAGCAGTCTATCCAGCCGTGAACATTATTTGCTTTTGTCTATGGGATTTCCGCCTCTGGACCAACACAAGTGAATGAAAATGGATTTGTGGTGCTCACAGCATTAAAAAAAGGATATTTATATTTTCCAAAGGCAACATCTCTTTACAGAAACAATGTTGCTGGTACTGTGGATAATCCACAGATCAAGTCGCAACCGGTACGATGTTTCTAGAAAGACATGTTGCTGTTCAGGTTTTAACTGTGCCTTAAAACGAGGCTCTCGTGATGGCAACGTCAGTCTGTTGGTCAAAAGCTGAAGATATTTTTCAGTCTGGACCAAAGTGTTGTACAATCAGTCATTGTCCCCAGAGAATGAATCCTGATGACCTTGGTTATCCGAGTTTTACTGTAGCGCCACTATGAGGTTGACATTTGTATTGCCATAAAGTTTGGCACAGACATTCATGTTCCCCTCAGGATAAATTGTAATAACTTTTGGCGATCCCCTGACCCCCTGACATCATCAGGTCAAAATATCGAATACTTTGGTTTGTGATCAAATTTAATTTCAAAATGAATGAAATTTCCATCAGTCTCAGCTGTATTTTTTTAACTAGTGTCGTAGTAACATTTATCTTACCTGCTGTTGAGTCTTTTTAAGCTGAAAGGACGAATATCCCTAACCCAGAACTTATCTATGAAATTAATTATTCTTGAAAGAAGAGGCACAGTTATACAGAGTCGCAATGAGTCTATAAGTATGCACTGAAGATACGAGCAGTTACACAGACATATATAGGGAGTGGTCAGGATGGGGGTTTGTATTGCAACATGATGCTTTCGGCCATGACGGAACAAAATGAAGGCTGGGTAGCGTGGGAAGGAAAACATACAGATGTATCCATCCTGCCCTTAATTTATGACCTGTCCACATAAGTACTTTATTCCATAACAGTGGGTAAGGGGGTGTACATGCCATCAAGCAGCTGCTGCATGACCCCCCAGTCACGCAATGCAGGCTTTAAAAGTTTGCACAGCTTGCATACCAGTTCAATTAGATAAGAATATAAAATACAACTAAGAATATATAATTGCCATTATACTAGCAAAAGTTAGCATGCTAAGATGGTAAACTAAGAGCACACCTGTGCTGCACGGCGGGTGAAGGCATTCCTCCTGGATATCTCAAAGGGGCATATGGAGTTTTGAAAGAAAAGAAAAAAATAAAGCAATTTCAATCCAAATAGGTTTTTTGATTAAGTATACCTCTCAAGCCCCACAGCTACCCTGAGGTTGAATCGAAATCAAAACCACCCAAACTTTTACGTTCTGTTTTCTGTCGCTGTTTCTGCTTTCCAACTGTCCAAGCTTATAAAAAGAAAAACCCTGTAAAAAGAGTGCAGAGCGCACAGCAGGCTGTCAGAACACAAAACCTTCCATTTGTACATAAATATACTCCCTAATCGTTTGATTAACTTGACACTCTTTCTTTCTTTAATCTACAATCACAGCTACTTCAAGAAATTCCAGTACTGCGGCTACGCTCCTCACGTGCGCAGCTGCAAACCCAACACTGACGGCATCTCGTCCTTCGAGGACCTGCTGGCCAACATCGTGCTGCGGGTCTTTGTGTGGGTGGTCTCTGCCACCACCTGCTTCGGCAACATCTTCGTCATCTGCATGCGCTCGTACATCCGATCAGAGAACAAACTCCATGCCATGTGCATCATTTCTCTCTGCTGTAAGTCACACTGCATTTAAAGGAGGGACGTAGTGGAAACTAGCTTTTTATCGAGAGAATATCCTTTACCATCATAGAGCATGACTTACAATGTATAGGTAACACGTATTATCCAATTAAGTCATTAGGGGAAATTAGTAGTATTAGCAGTCCAAAAACACATATTTTTAGAATTGTGATAAAATTGTCACATTATGTTTATAGACCTGACTAGTCTCTGGAATTATGGCAAATTCTAGAAAGTACTTTAATATTCTGAAGTAAATAGGCCTCAAACACTTAGTGGGAAATTTGAAATGAGTCCCCAATATGCTTATCAGTGCGTTTCATCGACATTGATTGTATATTACACACACTGGCGCCCTCATGAATAAGACTGAAAGAAATGAAAAATATCTTTAATGTGATATTTTCCTTCACTGAATAAAAAGATTCACAAACTCAAAGAAATTATTCATAGCATTAAATTGACACAAAGAAACTGCCCGAGGATAACAGTCGGCCTTTGATTGAATAATAGGCAATCTCCCTGGCACACTCATGTACCAAGATAATAAGAAGACATACATAGTTATCATAGGCTGTATATAAGAAGTGGACGTAGTCATTGTGTCGTTACTTATTGGTTTGTGGACTGCCGTTTTGAAGCCTTGAGTTTGTCGATTTCACCGCCACCATGTTGTTGTATTTTGCAATCAATGAACAGAAGTTACAATATTTGGAATGCGGAGGAGTGATGTAGAGACGGCGTATACATCTCCGGTAGCGGCAGACACCTGTCAATCACAGTAAGCCCGCCCTGAAGCATACTCTACTTTATGGTCTATTTTACTCTAAAATGGACCATAATTTACGAAATGAACATCATGCTGTATTGAAGAAGACTTGAAACTAGCAATTGAGACCATAAACAAGTTTACAATATTTATTGAGGGAATAAATCAAGTGAGAAGTAGTCATTTTCACATAGACTTCCATCCACTCAGACTTCTTTTTGCAACCGGAGGAGGTGCCCCCTGCTGATCAGTAGAGAGAATGCAAATGTTAAGACCCTTCCGCATTGGCTTCCCTCGTCAGAGCCGGAGGTTGCCGCCTGATATTTATACATATTCAGTATTTCTGTGTCAGTTTGACTAACAGTTTATGCCCTAAGTAAATATATAGTTTTGAAATGTATGCTATTTTTGTGGCGTACACTCAAACAATCCCAAGTTGCAAAACGACTTCACATAAATACATTGGCTTAGGATAAATGTATTCATGTGAAGTTTAGATATGCAGCTTTTCCTACTGCTTAGATGTAAAGTGGCATTTGAATAAGGGTCCTCCTGTTCCCCCTCAAGTGAACACGGGAAGTACCGTTGGTTGTGAGCCGCCGATATGTGTAGAGCATCTGAGAGGCAATTGCTCCCAATCTCTGATCTTGTACCTTTTAAGGTTTAATAGGCTGCAGTTACTCATGTGGAAATCATGTAGTGCATTTCCCTTTTAGTTTTGGCATGTTTGTTTCTGATTTACATATGTTCTCACCATGTTATAAGTCACAGAAGGAAATTGAATGTATGACAGCAAGCTGTTGAAGAGAATATAAAGCAAACAAAATCATCTTTAAAGGAACTCGCTGGTATAGGAAGTCACTGAATGGATCTATGCATGTATAAAAACCAACTAGTGTACATTGACGATGGTTATTAGTCACAAGATAGATCGACTACGCAGAGAGAAAGCATAGAAGCACAAAATATATCAGAAATAAATGTCCTAACAACACATAATATATGTATATGCTGGCAGTTCACACCTGTAAGTCAAATATTAAGGATCCTATATGGACTTGTATGTTTCAAAGCAATTGAAATCAAAGAGCTTAGAATATGCAAAGCAGAAATGCTGTGTTATAGCTGATATCGGCTCTCTTTCCTGCTACATCCACAATGACAGCCAAACAAAGGATGGCAGTTGTTATTCATTATCTCACATTGGGGCTCACGTCGATCTTTTTAAAAGTCTATTAGTAGAATTCTTTCAGTACCGCACTAATTTCTGGGGGCTGAGATGCAGACAAAAACAGAGGATGAAGTCTCTCTGTGCAAGCAGGATGTGCCTGAATGTTGCTTTTAATCTAGTTATTAAGGAGTGGAACAATTTGAGTCTGCAAAGAAAGAAGTGGTAAACAAGTCGTGAACAAAGATGGATTTGAAATGTGGTTTAGAGCCGGAAAAAGTTAATTTCACACATTTATTTCTTATTTTTCTCAGCTTATCTTTCTCTATCCTTTTCTTTCCAGACACCATATCTATAAGTTATTTCTCTGAAAATAACTAATCAATAGTAAATCAACAGATGGCTGACTTTGAGCCCTGTTGAGTCAGCCAGAGGTCAACTTTAGTATTTTACTCATGGGAATTGCATATAAGAGTATACTGAATGTATGTTATAAGTAAATAATTAATTATATAAACGGGGGAGGAAAAAAAACACAAAATTATGCATTTGGAGTTGTGTCAGCTATGAATTTGAGAATCAAATCAAAGCTTAACCTCAGCTGTCCCATTACATTTTCACAGGACCAATATTAAGATCAATAAAAAAACATGCTCTTTGAAGAGCATTGGCATGTTTCCAACTCAAAGGAACTATTATCGGGAGGGTAATGGATTTACCATATTATTTAACATCAAGTAGTGATTGATGAAGCAGAGGAAAATTCCTCTGAGGATTTAAACTGTGAGTTCAATTTCCGCTCTGACATACTGTGATGAATTTGCAGAGCAGAGAAAGGAGTAAAAGGAAACAAAATCCCAGTACCACATGTCGAGTATGAAAACTTTTACTCAATGTAGGGTCATGCTTAAACATCTGTGAAGATGTAATGCAAACAGTATATGTCAGGCCTTGTGGATAAGGGGCAAAAAAGGGCAACAGGGATGGACCCAAATGCAGAGGGAGATGAAGAAGCCAAGGAATGTAATTTAATGAAAAGCAAAACTTCCAAGACAAAACGGGGATACTGGCAGGGGAGTCACAAACACATAACAAAGATGAACAGCAGAAAAAAAAGTCCAAGACATGGCGGGGATACTAACAGGGGAGTCACAAACATATAACAAAGAAAACCAAAGAAAATCCGGAGACGGGCAAAACACACAACAGGATCAGGGCAGCGCCGACAGCAGGGAATATACCGATAGGAGCAGGGATACAAACAAACAGACAAACAAGGTTTAAATACACCGGGGAGGTGCAGGTGATTAGACACAGGAGGATTCAATTAGGGGCGGGGCAGACAATCACAAGGGCAAGAAGTGCAAGTGATTAGAGGAAACAAGAGGCAGGGAAATTCAAAATAAAACGGGAAACAAAACTAAACAAAACCCAAGAACGTGACACATGCATGAGAGTAGAAATGTGCATATCCAGCCTTTACACTCGCTGTACAGTATGAAGCACTATATAAGTTGTATTGCTTGACATCATGTAATTATGCACATATGATTACTGCCCAGTCCACAATTATCCATAAATATCCATATATAGGTGTAGGTCAAAAGCTATTATCCAATGTGTGTTTTTGCCATATTACTGTATAATTCTAATTACGTCTGTATCATGTGTAGTCACACTAGATATTTATTCTCATCATTTTGGGTAATACGTTTACTTGTTTTCTTGGCAAGTTAGCCAGCAGTTAATATTACCATAATAATCAAACCCCTGCTGGTAAAATACTATGTATCTGTTGGTAGGATTATTGTGGTTGAGTTGATCTGCAGGATGAGCTCAAAGGCCACTTATTAACACTGTTCAGCGGGTACTGGTTTTGAATTCCGAATGTCTGCTGTACAGTTTGTATGCATCTATTTTCTACATATTCAATAAGTAAGATTATTTTTAGATCTAATGCAATGAGTTTGTTTCTACCCGTCTTTCTTCCTTGACAACAAAGCATGATGCTCTCTGCACTCTTTGCTGTACTTTCCCTCCCTTGTATTGATCACAACATATGAAGATTTAGCTTAATGTGAGCATCTAGTGGTTTGTCCTAGGTTTATTTTTATTATGTATGGTTTTACAAGGTTGAGTAGCTGCTGTCTGTTTTCAATATCATAGAACAAAAGCCTTTCATGGGCCCTTACTGTCCATGATTTGCTTCTATTGTCACTGCTAAGAAAAGGCTTTGCGGTTCCCTTTGAAGAGCACTCTGTTTATATTTTGTGTTCAAATAAATTTGGCCAACATTGTGGTTTCTGATTGAACCATGCTCAAGGTGTAAACAGTAGCCAAACAATTTGTTTGATTAAAGACGTACTGCACAGGTAAACATGTTTTTTTTGTTTTATTTAAACTAAATGATATGACTGAACTTGCCATCTGCCATCGCTGTATAAATGGGTGTGAATGAACATGTAGTGTTAAAGCGGATGGAAATAGGCTCAGACCTCGGGGTGAAGTTACACTTTAAACCTCTCCCAGCATGCCAGATCTGAATGCATCTTCACATAAGACCAGCCATCTTTACAGTCGGTAAATCCTCTGAATATGTTGCAAGTTACAGCTCTTCTTCCTTGCAGGTGCAGACGGACTGATGGGTGTCTACCTCTTCATGATCGGTGCGTATGATCTGAAGTTCCGCGGCGAGTACAACCGGCACGCTCAGGCCTGGATGGACAGCAGTCAGTGTCAGGTCATCGGCTCTTTGGCCATGCTGTCCACTGAGGTGTCCGTCCTCCTCCTCACTTACCTCACTCTGGAGAAATACATCTGCATCGTCTACCCTTTCCAGTACTTGACGCCTGGATGGAGGCGAACTGTCACCATCCTTCTCGGGATATGGCTGTTCGGCTTCATCATTGCCCTTCTGCCTCTGGCCTGCAAGGGGCTATTTCGCAACTTCTACGGGACCAATGGAGTTTGCTTCCCGCTGCACTCTGAGCAGCCAGAGACGCTTTGGGCTCATGTTTACTCCATCGTCATTTTCCTGGGTGGGCATTTGTTCTCGAATAGTCCTTTTAAAGTTTTCTCTTGATTGTTTTATTTATTCGCTCGTCCTCGTAGGCCAGTTGTAAAAGCACAGTTACTATTTAGTGAGCATACTTGTATTCATATGCATGCGGATGCATAGCTTTGTTATAAATGTGCAAACATGTGCGACCGCAGTTGCATGGCAATCCAGAAACTAACCAAATATTTCTGTGCAGGTCTGAACTTGGTGGCATTCCTCATCATTGTCTTATCCTATGCAAGCATGTTCTATAACATCCAGAGAACCGGGACTCAGGCCACTAAATACAGCAACCACATCAAGAAAGAGGTGACCATCGCCAAGAGGTTCTTCTCTATCGTCATCACTGACTCCCTCTGCTGGATCCCCATTTTCATCCTCAAGATCCTGTCACTGCTGCAGGTGGAGATTCCCGGTACAGTAGAAGTGCTATAACCGTTTAAAGGAATACTCAAATGAAAGTCTACATTTTGAATATCAAATACAACATCCTCAGTAGGCTAGCAATGTGGCTCTGAAAAGTTTGTAATGTGCAGTTGAATTCAGTGGCGATTTATGTCAGAAAAGAAGCATCAAAATGGCCAAAGAAATAATACAATTTCATAATATCAGTTTGAATTACTCATTCCCCAAATCCCATACAATACGGTTGTCATCACAAGTTTACAAGTATCGTTGCATGCCCTCACACACAAACATATTCTTTGGAATTATTTCTCATGGTTGCTGTCTTCTGATGTTGTCCTTTCAATAATGAATTAATATTTAATTAACATTTTCCATTTTTGAAGAGTAGGTGCTTCCTTATTTTTCCAGTTTTCCTATATGAGCTTTTTATAAACTAATGCTAATGGAAAGTTCTTGAAATTCATTTTTCAATGTTCTCCCAAGGATTTTTAACTTTATTACAGGACCAAAAGGCATTCATGAGGGAGTCACTCCGAGGATACATCCTCACGACTACGTTTCTGTTTCAAAATGCATATATTTTGCTACGTTTACGCAGGCACCCGCAAGCCCAGTGTACGTGAAAAGTTATGTGATATTCGATTTCAGACGTGTTAGTATCGACGGAAACAATTTCTAAAACAGTGCTGGAACGCACATGGACGAATATCGTTTTCGTTTTAAAATCGAAAAGGTATTAATGGACGTAGCCCGAGTGCCACATTTTAAACATTTATCTGAGGAGCTGGTGTCAAACTTGTGAATTTTGTCTCAACTATACTATATTCTTGTCATTTATTTATAGTGAATTAATCCTACATTTTTTATTTGTGGTTATTTTATATTTGAGTGATAGACATCCCTGGCAGTTTTTTTTTCATCTACCATACCAAGATCATTTATTATACATGTAGCAGGTCTTCATTGCTCTCAGCTTTGATAAGGAGCAATGACACAATAAGCATGACACAGGAGTAAAGTACATGCTCACGTTTTAGAGCCACCTCTCAAGCTTACAGGGACATGAGTGCTTAAAAGAGGGATATGTGGTGGAGTGTGACCTTGAAGTATTGCATTGTCTGTGTGTTATTGAATTTCAAAGTAGTCTAGCACAAGGCTGCTCAACCTTTTGTTACTTATGGCCCACTTGTGAATGTTAAAGAAAATCCAGGGTCCACCTTCTCAAATAAATAAGAAAAAAACAACATGACTAAAAAGGAGAAAAAAATAAACTGGCTGTAAATGTGTGTTGTGCCTCTGCCAGCTGTAATGACCAAAACAAATATTCTGCTGACCCTCATCATTGCCTGCCATTGTGAATCCAATATTAATGTATTCAGGCCAGTGCTGGGTGATATGCCCCAAGTCTTCTATCTCGATATTGGTAATTTCATAACGCGATAACGATATACTATATATCACGATATTAAAAAAAATTCTGGTAACTCCATAGATAAATAGTCAATATGAAATAACTACATGGTTTTATAAACTAGACATCCTAGACAAATACAAAAAAAGAGTATTTTATCAAGAAATTATGATCTTCAGTGCAAATTGATCAGATTTTCTGGTGAAATTTGAGTTTGGTACATGCTTGTTATCAGTTTGGATGATGGAATTGTATCACGATATCACACCTAGATGCTGCCCTGAGGCATTAGTGGTTGAGAATAGCTAGCGAGTATTCCCACTAAGTATGCATCGCTGTATGAAAATCATTCTACTACAACCTGAATGCTGTTTGCACTGTATACCCTAATGGTCCATTAGCATTGTGCATAATCCATTACATACATAACCTGCTGAGCTGTGAATTCCTAAATACGTCCCTTGTTGGGTTAAAAGAGATTCTCATTTATTATATAAATGGGTTTGATAAAAGGGTTTATGTGAAGATGTGATATTGAAGTGTATTCCCAACGTATATATTCATGTTAAACATAATGTTCTTCAAACAGACTCAATACCAGCTCTGTTTTTACTTCTTCCTCTCTGGGTCTTTTCTTTCTCGGCAGGTACCATCAGCTCCTGGGTGGTCATATTTATTCTGCCAATCAACAGTGCCCTTAACCCCATCCTTTACACTCTGACCACACGGCCTTTCAAAGAGACCATTCTGCAGGTGTGGGCTAACTACAGGCAGAGGAGGCCTCTGCTCAGCGGTCACCCACCTCATCATCCGTCGCTGACCTGGCAGGAAATGTGGCCCCTGCAGGAGAACAGCCACGGCCTCGCCACGGGGCATCCGCTGGCCACGACGGACACCATAGCCAAGCTCGCCCCCCTGGAAAATACCAACAATGACATTGCCACATGCACACATGAATTACAGAAGCAGCATACTGTGCTGTGAGTATATTCAAAGAAACGATGCCAAACACACTCAGAAACTATTTTCACAATTTTCGTAATTTCAGTCACCTAAACAGATTAATTGCGATTCAGGTTCATTCATCTCAGCAAAAAATGTCCTCGATTTGTCCCCAGATTTGTGCGTTGTGTTTGAAAATCATTAGTATCGCATTAGGAATCCCACTGTGTGCATGTCTTGCCTAAGCAGCGGCCATAAAGGGTAATGGATGAAGTCAGTGCAGAAATCCCTTATGTGGCACTACAGCTCCTCTGATGAAGACTAATGTCGGCTTCTAAAAGATATCTATCAATACAGAGCTGAAGCCATGCCCCACTTATGCTTTGGCTTTTGTTCCATTAGCCTTCATTGCTCACTTTAATTTCTCAGAGAGGGCTTCTTTCTAAAAGCTGAGTATTCTGTCCATATTCTGAGCTGAATATTAATCTACCATTGTTTTGGGAAGTAAAGTTTGGCCAACTTAATTTCTAACAGTGATTTTAAATAATTGAATCCAGTAACGACAATTTTACAGCGCCATTTTATGCTCCAAAATAATTGTTGAGTGTAGAAGTACATTCTTGACTTTGGAAACTGTAGTTTGCCCCAAAAAATAAGAATATGTAATCAAGATTCACTTAACAGCTTTTTCCGTGGCTTTTAAACGCATCGTACAGGCTTCTTTAGTTTACTACCACTGTGCTCGAAAAGTGATTTTACTAGCCAGACAGAAGTATAATTTTGTATTTTATTTTTTATAATATGGATAAAACAACATTATCCTGATAAAGGGATTGGATGGGAGATGCATTGAAAAACACCACAGCAATGAATGTTTATGTTCCAAAGATATTCGTTAATATTTAGAATAAAACATCAAAAACGGGCAACGCTAAGATAATATAAATAATAATAATACATTTTATTTGTATAGTGCTTTAAAAGGTACTCAAGGGACTTTACGTGGTAAAAACAAACAATAGAAGCAATAACAATGTACACAAGAGAGATGACATAACAGTAAGAAACAAAACAAAAACATACTGAAGTAGCATCACAGGTGAAAAGCAGATTTAAATAAATTACTTTTAAGTGCTGTTTTGAAAGTGGCGAGTGACGTAGAAGGTCTGAGGTGCTGGGGGAGAGAGTTCCCGAGGGAGGGGGCAGCAATGGAGGAGGTCCTGTCCTCCGAGGTCCGATGCTTGGACAGAGTAGGGGGGGTGAGGAGGTTGGCTTCGACAGATCTGAGGTTGCGGGCGGGAGCGAATCGGTGCAGGAGGTCAGAACGGCACGAAGGGGTTCAGGGTTGTGAAGGGCTTTGTATGTAATGAGGAGAATCTTGAACTGTATTCTTTGCTGTATGGGGAGCCAGTGGAGGTTTTGAAGAACTGGGGTGATGCGATCTCTGGTGTGGGAGTGGGAGAGCAGCTGAGTTCTGGATGTATTGTAGTTTGGTGATGCTTTTGGTGGATGTGCCGTAGAGGATGCTGTTGCAGTAGTCCAGTCGAGAGGTGATGAAGGCGTGGATGAGTGTTTTGGCGGCTGAAGTGAAGAGGGAGGGGCTTAGACGGGGAATGTTTTTTAGACGAAAGAAGGCGTTTTTTGTGATGTGCTTAACGTGGTGTTCAAAGGAGAGTAAAAGATAGTAAAAAAAAATAGTATTTGTACCTCATTATGCTGCTCACGATACATCTAAATAACAACTATCATTTCGTTATGAAACTTTGTAGCAAGTTTATTGTAGTTCTTAATGTCTTTGGCCAGGCCCTGAGCTAGGGCGTCTTATGGGAACATTGTGTGACAAGACAAAATGTGCAGCTAAAGGCTTTCAAGTGTCAGAAGTGAAGAAAAATAAATAATGAATGATTTTTCTTGTTTTGTACAGTCAGTCACTGGGAAGTTTTACTGAAGAACTTTTACTCTTTTATGCCTTTCTCTTTTCAAAAGTGCATCGGCATCAGCAGCATAGATTTCACGCTGAGAGCTTAATCTCATATTGATAAGGATTCATGCAACCTACTGGCAGCAAAGAACATTTTTACATCCAGGTACTTTTTTATTCTGTATTTGGTCTTTAGTCCATTTGGTGTTTTCTGTGTTGCCTCTGCCACCAAACATTATTTTATTGAAATATTGAATGTAATGTCTCCGATATGTCCAGTACGTTAATCAAAGGAAAAAATTGGGCAGAGAAAAGTGCCCCAGCTGGTCTGGGGTTTTTAACTTGGACTCAACCAACCACTACACCACACTACACATTTTTTACAATGATCTGTACGGTGACGCCATTTGGTGGTCAATGGTCATAAACTGTGCACATACTTTGTTCAATGAACTACTAATTCCTGTGGAAAAGTATCCTTTCAGACATTGTAACTGTATGAATGATAAGTGAAACATTATGTGTGCCATTTGTATTTACATAATATTCCCCATACATGCTGAAAAGACAAGGACGCCAGCTGTTTCTTTGTAGATATACTGATAATATCTGCAAGCTTATGTTAAATATTGATGGGGAAACATGTTTTTAAACATGTGTTGTCATTTAATTTGTTGGATTGACTTGTGTCTTACATAATTATTTACAATGGTAGTTTTTGTATTTCTGTTTTCTTTGAAATGTGGACAATAAATATATTTATGCCTCAGATCTGCTTGTTGACTTAGTTATTATTTGATTTATATTTGTTATTTATCTTAGTAGTTTGGGTATTGTCTGTATCTCATGGGTTTCTTTAACGAATCATTATACCTACATGCATCAGCATGTTAACATCATAATTCTTAACATGTTAGAATGCTATGGTTAGCATTTGGCTCAAATAAAAAAATAACCAGGCCCAAATGTGGCCTCATAGAGCTGCTAGCATGGTTGTAGTCTTGTGTAGACTAAACTGGGTTGATTAAATCATTACGAAACACGGTTAAATGCATAAAAACCTTTTGAGGATTTTTTTCTGTATAGATACTCGTGAACTTGATCCAAAATTAGGATGATGGCTTGAAAGTTTTCTTAATTAGGTCGGGCTCTGCTGGGGGGAATTTGGACAAATGACCTCAGTATTTCTAGTATCCTGGCTACGCCCTTTGGAGTTGTATACGTTTTGTTCAGCTCTATCATGACTTTATATAAACTGAGGATACAGATTTAATGTCTCATGTACAGCCAGAGATTCTGAATAAATGTTATTGTCCCCCATGTTTAACAATATGATAAGTCTTCAGCTGTACTTGTTCACAGGTTCAGACCTGTTACATATACATTGTACTGAAATTAAATGAATATTTAATGTACTTGATGCCAATTAATCCAGATTAATCCTGGAGAGCGATCCCAGATTACACTATTGTATGCCAGACAAATTGGTGCTACAACTAATCCCCAGACAGAATGATTATAGACATGCTGAGATGTTAGTCTTTGAATAGTCTGATGAAGTGAGACGGGCAGCAAGGGAGAGATTTGTAATCACGATGGAACGTGGCCAAGGTGGAGGGGAGAGTTGGAAGTACAATCCACTAGCAGACGAGAAAAGGTTTGGTCAGCTCGCAGTAGTGATAGAGGCCAAACTTTCCTTTTATGGAATTTGGGGAGAGAAAAAGTAGTTTTGGCAGCATTCAACAGACATACAGTTGCACACACTAAAATCCTGCAGTGCCAATAATCACACCTAGTAGTGAACGCAACGAAAATGACCGTTTGTACTCCGTTGGCACACATTAATGTTAATTCTTAAAATGCTGAAAAGAATTATGATTCTGCAAACTGTTCCCTGTTTAATGATTGATGGACCGCTGGAGTTTTTAGCAGTAGGCCATCAATATTTTAAGGGGGGAGTATGTGCACAGCATTTCAGTGAGTTTTAAAGTCTAAACTGAGGGATACACACTTCAATTCAATTCAATTCAATTCAATTTATTTTTGTATAGCCCAAAATCACAAATTACAAATTTGCCTCAGAGGGCTTTACAATCTGTACACAACGACATCCTCTGTCCCAGAACCTCTCATCGACTCAGGAAAAACTCCCCCCAAAAAAACCTTTCAACAGGGAGAAAAATGGAAGAAACCTTCAGGAGAGCAACAGAGGAGGATCCCTCTCCCAGGATGGAAAGAGTACAAAAATAGATGTCATGTGTACAGAATGAACAGCATAACAGAGTTACAACACATTCAATTCACATAACAGAAATGATTCATGTAATAGTAGCAGTAGGTGACGGGGAGGACCACAGCAGGACGCAGGACCAGGGTCCAGATTTAACCATGATCCATAGAAACCTGCGAGACGAGAAGGCACAAAGACTTCGGGGATGTATGTGACACTGTATGTATGTGACTCATGCTGGGCAGTAAATGTCCTTCTTAATTGTTTTTAATCCTCTTTTCTTTTGCATTATGTTTTGATGCTTTTAATGGTTTTATGTGAAGCACTTTGAATTGCCTTGTTGAAATGTGCTATACAAATAAACTTGTCTTGCCTCATTGGTTCGGTGCATTTGTTAAACTGTCTATTGTCCTAAAATTTATGTCAAATAATACCATTTCTTGAAAGTCCATCGGATAGGTTGGTTCCAAATTGCCTTTTAGGTCATAATCCAAATATTTAGACAACTACAAGAAATAAAATATTTCTAGTTTGGAGACCCAAGTCTTGACTTGGAGACATAAGACCCAAGACCCAAGCCTGCCACTAGAGGCCTACCGAGCAACCCAAGACCCGCGACCTAAGCCTGCCAGGGGAGGCCGCTGGGTTGGCGACCCAAGACCCGCGACCTAAACCTGCCACGGGAAGCCTCTGGGTTGGCGACCCAAGACCCAAGCTTGCCACGGGAGGCCTCACAGGCAACCCAGGAACCAAGCCTGGTAATCCAGCCTTTTTTATTCTTTAGAAACTAGGACATTGAATTTTTTTAATATTTTATCATTTCATTTCACTTTCTAATAAGACATAAGGTCTGCAGATATAAATCTTGTGACGACCCCTCCGCTCCATTACGTGTCCCTGGTTCTTCTTTGTCTTGCAGGATCTGGGTTGTCAGTCTACAGCGCGAAGTAATCATAAGACTTTTTTTTGTGTAAGCCCTGTCCTGCAGCATTTGAGCAAACTCGAAGGGCCAGCTATAATAAAACTGTATGAAACATCAAATATCCGAAATAGTAACATTTTCCAACTTGGTCCAGGGATGTTCTGTACCAAATTTTGTGACGATTGCTAAAAATGTGTATGAGAAGCAGCAAAAAAATCTAAACAAATTTGGACACAGTTCATAATGAAAAGAAATCCATCTAGAAGCAAATAAATGTATATTATATGGATAGATTGGATTCCTCTGCATCTGAGGAATCCAAGAAAAATATATATTTTGTTTCCCTGACTTAAAAAAACGTAAAATTATGATTACAACAGCAAAAGAAATATGCAAGATAACCCCGCTAAAACACTGCATTTGCAGTATTTTTTCACAAACAAAGACCACATGATTGGGAGGATTAATATTGGGTTCATTTCTTTAAACAAGTAACAGGGAAAGACTTGCAAAACCCAGGGAGTTGAGACTCAGGGTGCATGGTGAGGGTGTTGGTGTTGTCTCCATTGAACATTGAATACTCCTTTAGTCTCTCTGGCTGAAAGAGAGCGACACAGGAAGAGAGGGAGAACGTGTTAGAAACACCTACATAGACTTGGAGAGGAAATTGCCTCGGGAAATTAAGTGTTTAATTAAGTCTTTGTTCCCCCAATTTAAGTTATAGAACGTCATTAGTTATGATCTGAGTCACAATGAAAAAAAAAACACTTTCAATATCACTTTTGCAAAATGCATAGTTATTCACATACAAATGAAACCTCAGTCTTAGAAATGTGTTTGTTTGGTAAATCTCATTTAGGATCTCGAAGTTCACTTCTTTTACCTTCGTAGAGGGGAACTGAAAAAAATACAACCTCTTCAACTCCAAATTATATAAGAACACATTTTATTCTAACATGTTTTGGGCAAATTACCTTTAATATGAAGTTCCTGTTTGTGCATTTTCTGTCACAAAAGTAAACTCCTTGGATGCGAAAGCTGCCTCAGCCTAGGAGAGATCCTGGAGCGGCGGATGTCTTCTTTAATCATCAATCTCAGAGAGATAGTTATGGCTTTTAACAAGCGATTATAGGGCTTGGCAGTACAATGGAGATGGAATTTCTCACAGAATTCCCCATGTTGTCGCAAAAAGCCCAAATCTCTCTGGATCGCTAATCCTCTATGGACACAGATTTTCCACTGAGCAATATTCATCATGTCGTACCACACTGGAGTGCCATGTGTTGTGAGATTATGTTTGTATAATGTAAAGAGCTGCAATCAAAATCACAACGTTGATTTTTCAATCAGGACATCATTCATAATATCAAAATTAATCACATTCATCACTTTTTAACGATAGCATTACGTCTTATGTAATTAAATTTGTTTCTAAATATGAAATTAAAATATACATTATTTATTGATTGAATCACTAGTTGATAATAATACGGAAAAGGCAGACCAGGTAAATAATTGATAAACCCCTCCCTAAGATTGTGATATAGATATATAGATAGATAGATGGATGGATAGATAGATAGATAGATAGATAGATAGATAGATAGATAGATAGATAGATAGATAGATAGATAGATACTTTATTGATATTGAAGGGGACATTTTTTATCTCTCTGCGGTTTAGAATCGACTTACATTTGTCTATATTTTTCCAAATATTCATATTGTCAGATGATATTTTATGCTTGGAAATAACAATCCCCAAATATTTTACCTCCTTCTTAACCTTTATATAATACATATGTTGCAGGGGATTCCGCTGTAAGTTTGTGGCGCTGATAGGATTGGCTGCTAACTTCTGGGAACTATTGAGAAACTCCACGATCTGCAATTGCTGGAGAAAAAAAAAGGAGGTGACTCTCATTAGACAGCTCTGGGTTTATACCATAGGTTTGTATTTAACATCTGAATTTACTGCCTCAAATTGTAGTGCACAGGAGCCTTCTTAAATGTAGTTAACGTTACACCCAACCACTAGTAACATAGAACTAACATTATAATTTCCAGTAAATTCATAAACTGCGTTAACGACATATTACATTTTAAAGCCAATTTTCACGAATGTGATGAAAAAAGAAATATCCTGTAAGACACTATCTCAAAATTATGACTTAGCATCTCATAATTATGACTTACTATCTCAATCTTAGCATTTCATAATTATGACTTACTATTTCAACTTACTATCTCATAATTATGACTTAGCATCTCATAATTATGACTTACTATCTCATAATTATGACTTAGCATTTCATAATTATGACTTAATATCTCATAATTATGACTTACAGATCTTACTTTTTTCATCACAGATGCAGAAATGGGCTTCCATACATTTCGTCAGGTAAAAGTTGGGTAAATGGTTGTTGTTTTTTAAACTAATGAGCAAACGATTTTTTTTAATTTTTTTATAAACATTGTAGTATAATCTCCAGGCGATATCGTGTCCCCACACCCTCCATCAGAGGACAGCCTGACGTTGACTCTTACACGTTACCAGCTCAGATGAACCACAACCCCGACAGACAGGGAACATACAGATCTGCGTTTGCGCAGTTGCTTAACACCCCGCGCAGCAGCGGCGCAACGGCGCAGCCTATGACGCTCTCCAACGTCTGTGTTATGAGACGTGTTTTGTAAGGTGTCTAGGCTCAACGTTAGTTTTTCCAGCAGAGTGACACACGCTGTCGACGAGCAGTGAAGCGGGACACCCACGCGTCTCTTCAGCTGATCGAGAATAAAGAGAAACTACTTCTGTCGTCCAGTGAGCACAAACATAATGTTTCCAGCGAGCAGATACTCGAGTAAAGGTAGGTGAGCTCACTACTTAGCTAGCATATCGCTGCTGTACTAAAGTTAACCTTCATAACTTTAACTAACGACAGTGTAGTCGTCCTAACATATGCTCTTCTTTGTGCACAAGCTCGTTTAAAGGCTTTTCAACAGTTTTACAGCGTTTATCATGAGCCAAACAGTACAGCGTGCCGGTTTAGGTTAGCATCAAGCTAACATGTAGGTTAAAGTTCAACCAATAAACAGGTCACCTGAACAACGTCCTTGTCCTTTTTTTACGCCTTAAAACCAATTCACACGTTTTGGGGAAACGCACTGACGTTGTTGAGTTGTAATTATAACGAAAGTTAAAAGTGTTTCGCCTTCTTAGGAGGATGTTTGCACTTTGAGTTGATCTCAGCTGTGGTCTCACATAATTCTGCTAGCTAGCACTGTGCAACTTGTTATGACAGCTGCTGGGCATCGTCACCACAATGGTGTAGCACACCTGTACAGCTTTTTATTGTGGAGGTGTTGTGTGTTTAGAAGAACCCTCGGTACATTGTGCCACATGCAGAAACTTTTTCTGCTTTTAATTCATTTTCCATTATTTCAGTGTATGTCATTTGGGAACCAGATCAGACTAAACCAAACCACTGTGCACACTTATCTAGACAGCAAACAGCCACATGCCCACCAGTTTCAGCTGGTCTTGACTGGTAGTCTGTTCTCTCCCTTGCAGCCCACAAGTGCATCAGGGCACTGAAGACAGCACAGGTAGAGCATGCTGCCTCTCCGCTGTACACAACACTAAACAGACGGGCGTGCTCCTCGGTGTCAACGCCCCGCATCACAACACACTACACCATCCATTCTCGGAATAAAGATCCAAGATGGGAAGGTAAGACACAGCACTATATACAGTTACTTTTTTTTTTTGTTAGAATTGTTTGTTATCAATAAGTACCCACACTCAAGACCGTTACCGTTTCTGGACATTTTTTTTAAGATCTTTAGTCCATATTTGGGTATATGTTTACACAGAAAAGTGGCAGAAATGCTTGACAAATTAAAGAATTCAAAAAATAAACCCTGCATTGCACCTTTTCTTTTGAGGATTTCCTGTAATATTTTGAATTGTGGCCGACAGTATTTTGCATAATATCCGGAGAAAGAGAAATGTCCGTGTGGATTTGCAGTGACAGGAATGTCACGAGCTAAAGTCTATTTGACACTGTAAAGAATCAGTGTGAATGAACCCAAAAAACTATGATCTGTGGTTATTAAGTTCAACTTTGAGATGTACATAGTTTGTCATTAGTTTGGGTGGCTCAAGTGCAAACAGAACCATAGTTAATCCTGCCGGTTTTGGTGCACCACATATGGCTGCAGTTATCCTTTTTTTTTTTTTTTATATAAATGTTTCAAACTGAATCAGAATGCAGTGCCTCTTTCGTTCCTCAATGTCTTTCTTATGGTCCTCTCCCAGGGATCGAAATGGAGAGGTTTGCCGATGAGGCCGATGTGGTGATAGTAGGTGGGGGCCCTGCCGGTCTTTCAGCAGCCATTCGTCTGAAGCAGCTAGCCAATGAACACGAGAAGGAGCTGCGAGTGTGCCTTGTGGAGAAGGCCTCTCAGATTGGAGCACACACGCTGTCAGGAGCCTGTCTAGAGCCCACTGCCCTTCACGAACTCTTTCCAGATTGGAAGGAACGAGGGGTGATTGTCTTATTCAGCATTTATTTGTGGGCTTGGTGTATAGATTGGTATCTACAAAGATACCCGACCTTTATACCGTATGGGATGGTTACATCAGGGCTCCATGTTGTTAGTTGCTACACGTACGTTACACACTGGAATAGGGCTGCAACTAACTGATTAGTTGTTTGATCTCTAAAATGTCAGCAAATGGTCAAAAATGTCAATCAGTGTTTGCCAAAGCCCAAGACGATGTCCTCAAAAGTATTCTTTTGTCCGCAACTCGAAAGAGACAATGTATTCAGTTTACTGTCATAGAGAAGCTATATACACCTACACAGTGTATATGTATGAACATGCATGTATTTATAGACACAAAGTCAAAATCTGACATTGTGCTCTTACCTCAGGCGCCTTTGAACACACCAGTGACTGAAGATGTGTTCAGCATTTTAACGGAGAAACACAGAATCCCTGTCCCCATTTTGCCAGGTAAAATACATTTTATTCTATTTAAAGGAAATGGTGTAATGCTCTCTCCCTTTGTATGCCACACCATCGGTCTGATGAAAGCACAGGCGTTAACAGCTTCAGCCCTGCAGAGAGGGTGTGTTATTGATACCAGAGATTAGAGTGACATTTATCAATATTACTGTTATTTGCCACTGGGAGAAAAGAAGCTCCAATCAGGAGAGAGTGTATAGGATTTAAAAGCAGCAGCAACAAAAAAAGGGGGCCGCTGCATTTCTGAGCAAGACCACTTAAGTGGTGTGTAGAGTGAGCATTTATACCGAGATAAATACGAGAGAACGATGCTACATTCTGCTAAATAAAAAAAAAAAAAAAAGCATTTTTTGGAGAAAATGTTTATCTTCACAAAAAGGTTGGGAAACCTACCACTTGCTCGCACTGTGGTTTGTGGGTTTGTACTTATGTTTTTTTTTCTCGTTGCCTGTAGGTCTGCCTATGGGGAACCATGGTAACTACATCGTGAGGCTGGGGAACTTTGTGCGCTGGCTGGGGGAGCAGGCAGAGGAGCTGGGAGTGGAGCTGTACCCCGGTTATGCTGCAGCCGAGGTGAGAACTCCTTTTATGACAATTTGCATGTAATACACATTCGTGTTTTTTTTTGTCTCTCTCTCAGAATTGACTGTAGTTGGGTAGGTTGACTAATTGCAGTGTAGATCATTTGTCCTGATTTTTAAAAAATCTAAATCAAAAAAATCTGTGAGATCATTTTGTAGGCTTATTACTGTTGTTTCTTAAAAGTGTACCATTTTGCCTCAAAACTCAAAAGAATATCTACTATAAGCGCTTGCACCACTGGAGTTTGATGATTCATGCAAGAATGATGGAATGTTTAAACCTTTATTTCTGTCTTACTTTGTTCAGGCAATTATTGACTATATTGCTTTACAGGCAAACAGTGAACTTTCCCATATTGTTTTCTATAAACCTATCTGCCTAATATTTCATTTCTATCCTGGGCGAGACAAAATGGCCAGTCATTTCTAGACGTACATATACAAATGCATTCTTCTTTTTTTTTTACTGATTAATCAATTAATTGGATCAGTTGTTATTGGCTGATTTATAATTTTACCTGTTTGGTAGACATGTCCATTGTTAAGTAAAAAAATATTTAATCCTGTAATCAATGCCCCGGCTTGTGCTTGTTCAATTATTTTAATTAAACATTTGTTTCCAGCTTCAAGTGTTCACCTTTTTTCTGTATTATTTTTGTCAAGGTTTTATTTCACGAAGACGGAAGTGTAAAAGGAATCGCCACCAACGATGTCGGCATCGCCAAAGATGGCTCACCAAAGGTATTGTGCAGAGAAAAAATAAATAAATAATTCTGTCCAGCTGTAGTCCATTTGTCATCACTTCATGGCTCAATGAAAATTACAAATACAGGCCATTCTTTACTCAACATCGAGTGGTATAGGAATTAGTCGTACAACCCAGAAATGAGTTTTTCCACTTCTGGTTCACTTATCGCAAAGTCAATGGGATTTTTTTTTTGTTAGACGCCTATCTCATGGCTACGTCATTTTTACTGCATCGTTTCAGATGGGTAGAATTTTACGTTTTTATACAGGTTATGTTTTTCCTTTCTGTCTAATCACACCAAATGTTGTTTTCCTCTCCATAATTGTTATGTGACTATTGCAATTACCGTTCCTCTCTTGCTTCAGGATGTTTTTGAGAGAGGAATGGAGCTCCATGCTAAAGTCACGTTGTTTGGAGAGGGCTGTCATGGCCACTTGGCCAAGCAGCTTTACAAGCAATTCAACCTGCGGGAGAACTGTGAACCCCAGACCTACGCCATTGGCCTGAAAGAGGTAAATAACATGGACCGCTCACATTAAGCCGCTATTGGTCACTCTGTTTGTGGCCTCAATTGGATTTCCCCTTAATCCGGTTTGACCGATCGTTCCTAATGAGTAAAATCCAATCGCGAGGTGATTGTTAAAAGTGGTTGCGGTAATGTTTTGCGTAATTGTTTTTCAAATCTGGTGTAAATTTTAAGGTTCAAATTTAGTCACACTAGACAACATAAATGCAATTAGTTCAAAGTTTACCGTTTCATAGCCAGGCCGAATAGTCTGTCAGTCGTGAAGTGAATAAATAGATTTAAGTTGTTGATCACTTTTGTCCCCTCTGTTGTTTTTAGGTGTGGGCGATTGATGAGAAGAAGTGGAGGCCGGGCAGAGCGGAGCATTCTGTGGGCTGGCCCCTGAACAGACACACATATGGAGGATCCTTCCTGTATCACCTGAACGAGGGAGAGCCGCTGGTGGCCTTGGGCTTTGTGGCAAGTGGCTTTTGTTTATACATTCTGTTGAGGATGTAAACAGATGTGACAGCTGATTGTCAGGCAGGCAGTAAATAAACTGCAGCTTGAGCTTCTGGATAAATAGTTATGCCGTTGGCAGCCTGCATTATCGCTGTATTATTTATCCTGCAGAGGAAAAATAAACATAACTCAATATTTCACTGTGAAACGTATAGTGGCAATATATTGTAGATTGTATGTCTGTGTGCTTAGATTTCGTAAAAAAAAAAAAAAAAAGGGTTATATTTTCCATATCGGTCGGCTGACGATACCCCTTAATAACTTAAAAGCATGACATTTAGTAGACAAAATAAAAAAGGCATCTCATTTATGTAAATTCAGAAGCACCACTGACTTAAATCTTCTTATTCATATCTCTGCCACTCTGCACACATGGACCGGTTGCCCCAACGGTTATTGTGCCTCTTGAGCTCAGTCATACTGGTTACGTTCAAAGACCTTTGTACTCGTGTATGTTTTATTTTAGTTCCTGCCACTAAAAGCCTCTCTATGCTTCCTCTGATTTTATAACTCGTATCAAGTAGGGATCAAACAAAATGTTTTATTCAGGGCCAATACGGATTATTAGTAATCCAGGAGACCAATCATTGATATTTGCAATCAATATACATTTTCAGTAAAACTTCAAATCTTAGTGTAAAAATGTAAAATAACAAACTCCAACAAAACTTTGCTTAAATGCCATAAAGCATATGTTTTAATGAAATACTGCAAAAGGAAGGACGCAGACAGAAATGTCTCCTGTTTCAGCTGAGATGAACGGCGTAGCGCTGCAGCGTGTGTCTTTATGTTTATTTAAAGGCGTTAACATTTAAGGATGCTGATATTCTACACTATTATCTTTATTTGTTATTTAAAAATACACATTTTTCCAAAAGGTTTGGACATGCACATTTGTAATCTAAACGTTTTTTAAAAAAAACAACAACGAATTTCTGAAACCCAAAAAGTAATTACCGTCTACCCAACAAACAAATAGTCAAATAGTTGAGTATTCGAGTCCAGACATAATTTGTCGTGTCAATACCGAGAGCCTAAAGCGTGTTCTAGATTGATGGATTGATGCAACAAAGAAAATATGGAAACACTAATAAGGATTCCAATTATTTGAAGCCACAGTAGCTTTAGAACATAATCAAACACCCTACCTTTTCCCCACTTTTTATTTTTTGTTTGTTTAAACTTTTTGTTTATTGTATTTTGAAATGACTTTGATTAAACTGGCAGTGTTTTTCCCGCTGCAGGTTGGTCTGGACTACACCAACCCGTACCTGAGCCCCTTCAGGGAGTTCCAGCGCTGGAAGCATCATCCCTTCATAGCCGCCACGCTGGAGGGAGGCAGCCGGATTGCATATGGAGCCCGAGCACTGAACGAGGGAGGAGCGCAGGTATCTGTCACACATATTCATCATCAACAAAGATACTCGTTCGGTATCAAACCTATTTTTTTTTTTATCATTCATGATGAAATCAATTAATCCAACAGAAACGAGCTACATCAGTTGAATGTTTTCACCCCTACTGATGCATTACGCTGTGTTTGGTTTATTTATTGTCTCACTTATTTATCTCACGAATGTGTGTTGGTTTCTGGTGCGTCCTCAGTCAGCCTCATTTTTATTACGTCTGTATTTTATTAGAGAAAAGTTTTGAGACCAGGATAGATAACGTCCTTTAAAATGTACACTATCACTTTTATTGGGCAATCTAAGATTTTAGATTAGATTACAAATATGAATAAATGAAGAATATTTCTCCATTTATTATAAGCCAAGTAATGTGGACTGTTTCATACTTTAATAAAAATGTACCCGATACCAACTGAGGTGTGATTTATTAGAATTATGGATGAGGGGAAAATAGGAAGCTATGTTTAAAAATTGGCATGTATTTGTAAGTAACATGAATATAAGAGTAAGCACAGCCGCTGCTCCTTCGCATTTAAAGGTCAGTTGAGGATGTTGGTGCACCTGCTGAGTTCCTCCCGGTGGAGGGTTTTTTTTCTAGACGAGTCCAACTGGGAGGCGACCCAGTAGCTGACCCGAAACGGCCTTGAGGGATTATATATCCCACCTTGGCTCGGGGGACGGATGTCTGGGCTACCTTGAACAACCTGCCTCCACTGCGACCTGGACTTAGACAGGCTGCAGACAATTTTTGACTGGATATAAATAAAGTCTCATTTAGTTCTCAGTTAATTCATTCTTTATGGAAATTGAATCTAAGAAAATACTCACGGTTTGCCGATAAACACATACCACATGTTTTTTTTAATTTAAAGTTTATAATATGCTTTATAATTGCACGTTTACATATTGCTTCGAGGCTGATGGTATCCAGTGAAATGATGAATACAATAATGCTTTATTTGCTGTGAGTTGAATGCAACAAAGTTAAAAAAGAAAAAGAAAGCAAAATGTGCATGAACTCTCTCCTTCTCCTTCTCCTTCTCCTCCTCCTCCTCCTCCTCCTCCTCCTCCTCCTCCTCTCCAGTCCATCCCAAAGCTGACTTTCCCCGGAGGCCTGCTCATCGGCTGCAGTCCTGGCTTTATGAACGTCCCCAAGATCAAAGGCACCCACACGGCGATGAAGAGCGGCATGCTGGCTGCTGAGGCCATTTTCCCCAAAGTCACAGCAGAGAGCCTGGATTCAGAGACGGCAGGTACCGAATTTAAGACCCATAGGCGGCCATGATGGTAGCACCAGTTGCTGCTTGTATTTCCTTCCAGGTACTCCCGTATAGGTCAGACTTTGTAAAGGTTAGTTAAACTCATAAACCATGCTACAGAGGGTGTGGACGAAATTCTGTTAACGCCTCGTGGGAAAGATTATATTAAATGATACTACGATTAGGCGGGCTCTCAACGGGTTGAATGTCAGGGAGCAACATTTGTCAGCTATCAAAGGTCGGGCAGTAAACTCTTTTGAATAAGAGTTTTCAAAGCAACCTGAGAAAAAGTTTAAATAAACCGCAATGTCTATAAAAGGGTCAAGAATCATGATCTGATCCATCTCCGTAGCATTGTGGTGACTTATTCGTGTTTCATGAAGGTTTTACTTAATTTTGTCAATTCTCTGGAGCACAAAGACAAAATAGGAATGGACTTTTAAAAATACAAATTGTGTGTTGGGAAAAGAGAAACTGACAAATGTTAGATTCTTTAGTTACCCCAGAAGACTTATTTTACTCCTCGTGGCATTGTGCTGCGCAGATAAGCTTCTTGTCTTTTTGTGCCAGAGTTTGAAGCGATCGGCCTCCGAAACGTCTGCCACCGCTCAAATGCTTTATAAAAAAAAA
The DNA here is from genome assembly GCA_016806645.1 of Ophiodon elongatus. Taxonomy (NCBI): domain Eukaryota; kingdom Metazoa; phylum Chordata; class Actinopteri; order Perciformes; family Hexagrammidae; genus Ophiodon; species Ophiodon elongatus. The sequence continues at coordinate 1,353,875 of JACSYO010000150.1, read as the reverse complement.
AAAAAAAAAAAGAACGACAGCAGAAAATTGTTTTTTACCACAAACTGTCCTTGTTGATAAGGAATGTCCACTTACCTATGAAATGTTTTTACAGGAAGTATTTCTGCCAATGGGAAATGGTAACCTCTGTATTCATGGAATGAGTCACAGTCACTCTTTTATAAATATGTTTTTAGAAGGTTTGTTAAGGCTTTGTGCTGTAAACATGACAGAAAAGAAAACATGACGACAGCAAAGCAGAAATGAAATTACAATCTTTTTTTCTTATCTTTTTTTGTTCCTCCCAGGCATCCATGCCCCCGAGTACGCTGAGACTTTGAAGGATTCGTGGGTGTGGAAAGAGCTACATGCAGTAAGAAACATCCGGCCCTCCTTCCACAATTACTTTGGCCTGTACGGCGGCATGGCCTACACCGGAGTCTTCTACTGGATCTTCAGAGGGAAGGAGCCATGGACACTCAAACACTGTGGTGAGTATCATTGCACAGCTTGGTGTCAACTCCAGTATTTGTCTCAATTTGTATTATTTGGTTATTGATCTGTCTATTGGTGCAGCCTGTAGGAGCAAAGGGAGATTGACTGTAGACAAAGCAGTGTTCATTTCCTTAACAAAAACTATAACGAGTCGGCAACTACGTCATTGCACACTAACTGCGACTAACTAACGTGCAATATTGTTGACCTAAAAGATGAAACTTAAATGTTTCTTCTTACTTATTTTTGAGACAAAAAACGAAGAGAAGAAATATTTGTGGACTCTTTTTTTTTTTTTTTTTTTTTTCCATGTCATGCCCTGAGCTGCGTGCGTCATATCAGGGCTCAATGTTTCGGTGGAAATTGAAATTACATAACTCATCAAACCCGACACTCAGGAATGATCAGCCTCGCATGACTGAATAGAAAGGACGATAATTGTATCCATAATAAAAGTTATTGAGGGGAAATAACGGGTCATAAAAAGACAAATCTTTTTATATATTAAGAAAGTTGTTTTTGGTCCTTTTTGCTACAATGAACATACAGTTTAACCAGATGGTGAATCAGAAAACAAATCAAATATATAACTAGAGTTTAATCTGTGATCCATCTTCACTCTGGTATGAAACTCCAGCGATCAGTCCGATCAGCTGCAGCGTCCAACAACGGCTCAGAACAACTTCCGGGTGGAGCGGGGAAAGGACAAATAAAAGACTTGGGATGTACCCCCTACATTTATGCTCCACCCGGTGTTCAGTGTCAGAACTGCATGTGTGTTTTCACTTTTGTCTTTTTAGATGAGGATAAAATAAAGAAAAAAACTACATTATGGCTCAAACACTTAAGTTAAAGTTGATAACGACAACGACAGGAGAGAAAGAAACAAGGTCTTTGGCTGAAATGTTCAATCTGATGGCTAAAAAAAGTCTAAAATGTCAACAGTTTTCATCGACTATACTAAAATGTGTCAGGTTTTCTTTCACTAAGATATGACTAAAATGCCCAGACTTTTAGTCAACTAAGACTAAAATATAACGGGTTTGACTAAATCAGACGAAGATATTAACCAACAAGTACATTTGACACAGGGCAAAGACTAAATACTGAATACTAATAGAAAGCTCCTATAGATAAAGAGAAATAAGCAACAATGAAATGAGCAGAAGATGTTTTGTTTTTTTTGTTTTTTTTATATCCGGAAATGTGATTTTTCAATTTTCTTCAATGTCATGTCATTGAAAAGAACCCGATTTTACCTCAGTGGGGCGACCTTTGCTGAATCTATAAAGAACATTACATGCACAGTGGAGCAGTGGCGTTATTTTTCAATTCCAATGTGTTTAGTTGTGCTGCTGCAGATCAGCAGACCACAATGCCAGTGTTATTTTTTATATATATATATATTCATTCTTTTAGGGGAAGTATGAGGTCGTGTTATGTCAGCAGGGAAAATCAACATTCCGTAACCGTCTGTGCTCGCTCTGTCAGGCCTTGACGCAAACCAGCTGAAACCGGCCAAAGAGTGCACGCCGATCGAATACCCGAAGCCCGACGGCAAGCTCAGCTTTGACCTGCTGTCTTCTGTGGCCCTGAGTGGCACCAACCACGAGGGGGACCAGCCCCCCCACCTGACCCTGAAGAGTGACAGCGTCCCGGTCCAGAGGAACCTGGCCATATACGACGGGCCTGAGCAGCGCTTCTGCCCCGCAGGTAACTATGACATAACAATATGTCAATCTGCACCACAGGACCCGTAATGCATTTTTATTATTTTCTAATGTCTTTTGGACTCTTTTTTTAGAAATCTTCTCTCCAGATATCGGTCATTTCATATCTCGATAACAAATATAACAAACACTATATAACATGTTTTCTGGTCTTTCAGTAAATAAATTGCGTATATGAAATAACCACGAAGCCAATTGTTTGCATACCTCTGTGTGAATTAAAAATTCGACAAATTTAAAAGTACCAAGTTCCCAATTTAATAAGAACTTGAGTGCAAAATAATTAGTTTCAGCCCTATATCTAATGTATCCCTGTAAATATAAATGACCTGTAATAGTGTTTGTGCTAGTTGGTGAAATTCACATTGCGGCGTTCAGGTAGGGCTTCATTTAACACGCGCCACTTTTCATTGTCAATTATTTTTCCAATTAATTGTTTGGTCCGTTCAGCGAAAGGCTCATTATGATTTCCAAGAGGTCAAAATCAAATCTTCACGTAGTTTTGTTTTTGTCTGACCAACAGGAAATTGATTAAATTTGGTTCTGGACTTTTTTTGGACTTAAAAAAAAAGAAATATATATATATTTCTATATTTCTTTTTTTTTTTTCAGAAACTTAAATTAATAATGAATGATGAAATTTGTGCTTTGCGATAAATCCGATGGCCCAGTAGGTTGTGTTGATCCAGGTGGGGGAACTTGCTGTACTTTTAAAAAGAGGTCACGGCCATCTAGATTCAGCTATGAATGGACAATAGATTATTGCAATACCTCAACTTTGTTCTGAAACTATTGTAAGTATTAAAAAAAAATAAAAGTCTTTTATGAAAGCTCTCATTGTTTACACAAGGGCTCCAGATAAAGACAGAACATTTTTCTACCTGGCTTCCCTTTGAATTCTGAGGTAACTTTGAAAGTGGATGCTGTTCGGTCGGCGGCCACGCTAACGAGGCCACAAAGCAGCGAGGCGGTGTTGTGCTGTTTGCGGCCCCCAGACGTGACCCACGAACAGGAGGACAGCAATTACTTAGAAAGTTCTGTGCGCCCTGCAGCTTTGTGTTTGGAAGGTTAATTTAATTTTAGGATTAGTTACGGGCTCGGCATTGTTGGCTGGCATGAATCAACAGTGTCCAGGAAATGTTAAAGTCGATGATCAGAAAGCAGCATGCAGTTCGGCCCTGAACCCGGTTACATCGTCTAAACTCTGGATGATATAACTTTCCCCTTTGGAGTCTGAAGAAGAGGTTCACCGTTTTTTTTTTTGTTTTTTTTCAAGCACGTTCTAATTAACCTCAGTTCTAGATTTTTTTTTTTTTTTTTAATTTAAAGGACGTCTCCAACACGACTAATCTGTGTGGCAAGAACTTTTGTACAACTTCAGCAATGAAATACTGTGTGGCCACAAGATCTTGTACAATTTATCTGTACTAACTGATGTGATTTCTTTTTTTTAAATAAAAGCTATTTTTTTTTTTACCTGCAAATCACATAAGAATATAGGCAATAATAAACCATGTTTATAGACCAAGTGTGATCCGCATTCATTTAGCAATGAGCGACCAACTCGGCTGTCCTTCATCTCATCCTTTAGCTGTTGCCGTGGGCGTTAAGTCACGTCAACGGTTCAGCTTCAAAACAAAATGCATTGAGGCGATCGTTTAAACGGCGAGGCGGCTCGGATGTGTCCAACATTGCTGAAAATAGGTCAGACACCAAACACAAAAAATCGGTTTGGTTTTATTGCTGTTGGTCACATTTCTGACAAAAGTCTTACATAAAGAATGCTTTAAAATCCTTTTGTTCAGTAAAATAGACCGATTTGATTTTACTGGGAGCCTCCTGGATACAAAAGATGCACCATTTTACCACAGTGCAAAATAGGGTTGGAAATTGTACAATACAAACTACTCTGCAATACAGTGCAAAACAAAACTTTTGCATCATATTGGTCACGTAATTTCTCCTTTTTTTTTTTTAGCAGCAACATTGTTCAAGCAGCTGGCAAGTTGTCGTTACTTAAGTTAGGTCGGGGGGTGTTGGTGCCAGACCAGTTTATCATTGAGGTACCAGTCAACAACCAGTGGGGCAGCATTGATGACTTGTTCCCTTCCTATTGGTTAAAGTAATGCTCCTGAATAGAAGAGAAAACAGGACACAAAATGAATAGAAATGTTTCACACGCTCTGTTCCCCCCCCAGGTGTGTACGAGTACGTTCCCCTGGAAACAGGAGACGGGATGAGATTGCAGATAAACGCTCAGAACTGTGTCCACTGTAAGACGTGCGACATCAAGGACCCGAGCCAAAACATCAACTGGGTCGTGCCCGAAGGCGGCGGCGGACCGGCCTACAATGGAATGTGAACATTGGGTTTCCAAAAATATTATCATTCTTTTGTCTAGAAAGAGAACTGTAACGCATCGTGCATTCAGGGTCGCAGCACTTAACAGAAAATAACTATATAGTGGTTTGAGTGTATGAACAATAAAATCTCCAGAAAGCAAGGCTATAAAATATCTATATGCATTTTGTCAGAAATGTATCACGTTAAACAGTGAAAGTTTAAAATGAGACCCAGGAGTTATGAAACCCTTGCAAGATAGGACCATATAAAAAAATTAAGCTCGGTCACAATTTCCAGTTTTTCCATCACTGCTATAAAATCCACAATATGGGCATTTAAAGTAGTTTCAAAATAAAGTGGCTTTTTTGTTTGAAGAAGTACTTGAACTGTAACAGTTAATATATTTCCTTCAAGATCTTTCTGTACAAGAAGGAGAAGTTCTCAAATTAAGGTTTATCAGCATTTATTCCAGGTATGTTTGGACAGCATTTCGTCCACACAGTATTGTACATAACATTAGATGATAACATCACAGTAATGAATAAAGAACTCTTGAAGGTTTACCCCTTTTGTTTGTTTTATTGATCTCTGTAAAAAACATAAATAAAAACAGATGGATGTGCTGCATGTGGCCGAGGGCGCAGTATCAAAACCCCGACAATGAAACGATACGACAGACAACTTTTTGCTTTGCTGAACTACAAAACCCCAGAGCGAGGACCGGTGTGGAGCAGTGGAGTCAGCCATGCATCAGACTAACGCTCAAAAATATTCATTACAGTGACGACGCTTGTCCGGGTAAAGACAGGTCAAAGCTTACAACAGTTATTCCCTTAAAAACAACACGCACGGTGAGGGATGTGCCCCGCTTGAAAACATGAAAGGACCTGCAGACTGAAAGATGCTGTTCACACCTTCAGCTGGTTACAGACTTGCTATCTGGGTGCAGCTTCCCCACGTGGAGATGACTTCAAACATCGACAAACGTTACGAACAGGGATTTGCATTGGCGGGCGAGACGCTCACGCAAACATTTTGGCATAGATTTTCTTCTCTTTCTCCTTCTCCTCCTGGATTTTCAGCTGGACCCGCTTCAACTCGTTGCCGATGGCTGTCGAAAGGAAAACACTGAATTAGCTCAACGGGGCGGAACGATGAATCAAATGTACTTATGTCTACGTTTCCCCTCCAGACTGCAGACATTGTTTTGTAACGCGTTTCAACTGTGAGACATTTCTATGCGTCTTTCTGCACGTTTCAGTTTCAGTTTCACTGATAAGATGGCCGCCTCCTGAAGGCACGACGTGCACAGATAGCTCCGATCGCCGAGCTAGCAGCCAACCAACTGCTGCCTAAAATAAGATACAGGAGGACCACAACGCCATCAAAATGCAGAGAGGCGCGCCGGATTTGCAGCATGATTGAATACAAGAGTAACGAGGAGGCGGCGAATCACTCTCACATCAAAGCGAATAGATAAGTGTATGTTCTTTAAAGAAAATAATAGACAAACTTGAAACTAATAACCTTTTAAATCAGTTAAATTAGATCTCCTCCTCCTCTTATTCTTCATCAGTTTGTATCCTGAAAGGTCTTATGAGGATTTTTTTTGGTAACATGCAGCCTCATACAGAACACAATTACTCCCCCAATAAAGTTCAATTAGGAGGAAAAACAAACAGAAACCACAGGACGTTTTCCTGCAGTCGTGGATCATTTTTCTTCATGAGCCTGCATATTAAGTTTGAATAATACATGTGAATATGCATGCGATGTTAAACAGAGGGGAGAAAGAAGAAGGGGAAATATTTGCAGCATTATTGACAACAGGTACCAGCTGAACAAAAGAGAAAATGTTCCCACCTTTGTCTTCTGGAGCTATTCCATGAGCTTTCTTCAGATCAATCTGAAAAGGGCAGAACACCGACGGGTGAGTCAGGCGGACCTCAGACCGCTCAAAACACTCAACATGATTAATGCGTCTGGACATGAATAAATAAGCCGTTATCACCGTCTGACTACATTATAAATCGGTTTCTCCTACATCTGAACTATCGAGTGCTGTGGTGCCAACAACGCTGCGTGCGACCAGATAATCCGTTTATACGGACAATAATAATATATGTACATTTTCAATTGCCGTGTTTTACAGTATCTCATGCATAGTTGCTTTATTTTCAAGTTAAAGATAAGAGGTGCTTGTGTGGATGTTACCATGGCTTTGCCGTTCTCCTTTAACCCCTGCCAGGCCTGGGCCCTCCGGAAAAGGGCCTTAGTATTGGCTTGGTTCAGCTCTAGAGCCTGAAAACACGACAGGAATACACATCAGAAATTAAGTTTCATTACAGTTGGGGATATATTCGTTTGTGACTTTATTTTTAAGCAGTCCTTATATTTAACATTTACTCAGTAGGAACCAAGAATTTATGATACATTGACTTTACCCTGGCAGAAATAAAACCACTTTAGATAATAAATGCAAGTACGAGGTATAACATATACTACCAGTAACTTAAAACGAATAATTCGACTTTTTGGGATATTCGCTTATTTGCTTGAAAAAAAAATAGTACGACACGTAACACTGCCCCTGCCCCGCCCCTCCCCCCCCGAACAAATGTACCTCATTGCAGCTGTCCAGAGCATCCTGCCACAGCTGCATCTTCAGGTTACATGCTGCTGTGTTGAGGAAGCAGCTGAGGGCTGTAGGCTCCAGCTTCTGCTGCGCCTCCTCCTCCAACAGCTCTCCACTCACCTCCAAGTACCTGCAGAGATACGAACATAAATAATTGAAATTATTCATGCTCATTATTGGTGATGGACTAGGAGCAGTTTGTTGCCTTTTCACAGTCATCGTTGCTCGGTTGTAATCTCTCACAAGGTGCTTTCTGCAGTTTCTTCTTTTACATTGAAATGTTTTACAACTGATAGGCACACTTCATTAAACAGAACTAGATTATTATTACTGTCCACAAATCCCCTGAAAAGAACAAAACCAACCATGAATTAATCATTAACAGGCACTGCCTGTGTAGCCAACTCCCTGAAATGGCATACCATGAACGTGGAAAATGTAGTTTGTTTTGACTTAATCCCCCTTCCTTCTCTTATAATAGTCCTAAGCAAATGCCCTTTTTCCCCTATTTGCAACATATACTTAACACTACAGTGGCCAGCTGCTTTAGTGCCCTTTTAAAAACACAATATATCTTGGACTCATTTTTAAAGAGTCATGTCTTCGGCAGTGACACATGGGATTACGGCTGATTTCCACATAGAGGCTGGGAAGGATATAGAATTAAGACGCACGAGTGCTCCCCTATTTCAGCTGTTAAATATTTTTGAGCAGGAAATCTCAAACTGCCCTGAGAATAAACTACATGCCTGAGGATGAGGCTCATACAGCACAGCAGTTCATTTCAGTATATATTTACATAATATTATCTGAGGTTTTTATTTCCGTTGAAGGGGTGGCTGAACATGGGCTTCTCAAATTCTCATTTGCAATAAAATGAAGGCGACTGTGACTGACAGTAATCCCCCCACACACACACAGTGACACGGTATATTACCTGAGGGCTTTGCTGTATTTGCTGACTGCAGCTTTCCAGTCTTGATTCTTAAACAGACTGTTTCCAACATTCTTCACATCCTCAGCAACAGACAGAACTTTGTCAACCTGAAAGCAAAAAGGCAAGAAACAGAATCAGACAGGTTGCAAACAAAAAGTTTAGTCCGACCATCTCAACCACTTTATTTTGGAGGTAAAATCGAAACGGAGCACGCTCTATATGCCGACAATGTATCATGCCTCGTTTTGGTGACAAACCCTTGAATTTGTTGAGCAGCAGTGTTCCCATGTTTCCAGAGTTTGCTATGCTTAACACGTCCTGGATCTCGATATTGATCTTCTCGTCTGGTTTCGACAAGAAACGGGCACATTTTCCAAAAAGCCAGAGTTGTCCGACTGAGGCCCGCAGAGCCGTTCCTCCGCGTCCTTGAAGATCAAAGACTTCACCGATACTTACATCTTTAAAGTCCACGTCGGAGTCCTCGGGGAAGTCTGGGTGGGCGTCCCCTGTCCCATCGCACGGTCCGGCGCCGCAGCTGTCCTCATCCTTATGCTCACCGCAGTCTGCGATGGTGCACGGCTGCAAAGGGCGGACATTAGCAGACGTTTTAGACAGAAACACGTCACAAATGACGATATTTGATGTCGTGTTGAGCGTCATCCATCTAAAATATTTACTTGGGTTATTTCTTTTTAAGAAAGGTGCCAATGTCTTCACAATTGAGGCTAGTTGTGAAAGGCAAAAATAATAATCCTTTTCCTATTTTAAAATCACATTCTTCATTTGTACTAAGTGTCTTGCAGGATTTTTAATATATTATGGAAGAAAAACATAAAATAAAGAGAACAGAACATCTGGAAGCAACACCATAGTGGTACAACCTGTATTAATAAGGGTAAATGTATTCTTTTTATAGGTCATTATTTAACTGAAAAACATTACCTTTACAGGGGTGTCCTCGTTAGTGTCAATGGACTCAAGCTGTTTTATGACTCCCATCCCTTTCAACACTTGTCCGAAGACTACATGCTTGCCATCCAAGTGCGGAGTGGGGACAGTAGTGATGAAGAACTGTGAGCCATTGGTGTCTGGCCCGGCGTTGGCCATGCTTAGCAGACCCATTTTGTCATGCTACAGGGAGAAGGAAACTCATTATAACAACAGACGCAATATGGCACCACTGACACACAGAAACAGGAAACTAACGTAGAGCTAGGGACGTTTGATTACTTCTCCTATGTCTATCATTTCTATATAAAACGATCACAACACAGAGAAAGAAGCGGAGATAATTCCATAAAGATTCAAGAATTCCTCCACAGAAAAATAAGTCATATGCTATATTTTTAAAGTCAAGAATGCCCTGGTGTCCTTAAAATAGCTAAAAATAGCGACAATGCTGGAGAAGCTTGGCAATAGTGTAGAGCTTATAAGACAGAGGTCACTAATAGGCAGACCGCGATACGGACGCCGTTGTATCCGGACCTGGACCTAAAGCTGATAAATAATTGAGATTTATTCAATTTCGACGGTGCACTTCCATTTTAACCAGCGCAGCTTTTCTAGCCTTTATGGCACTCGTTCAGCAGTCCAGGAAACACACCGGCCAATTACATGCGCTGTAAATCATCTCACGTGACGCTACTCAGCCAACCAAATACGGGTTTTTCGATAAGCTTCCCAGCTCGAGTGAGATTCACGCACATGGGGGAGTCGGGGCCAGAAACCGAATAGTCGGAGAGTTACGTGAGTCACAAGTTATTTCAAATGGTGTTCTCCAAAAAGAGAAATATTATACATTCAATTGAACTTTCTTTATTTGATCTGACAGTCAGTTGTACAGGACTAAATCACAGTGCAAGTTAGATATTATTGTGACGTTCCGGACCTTCGTGTGAGGAAATTCCCTCGAAATGGACCTCGTTGAATATTAATTGAATACCTCTTATTCTAAGATATTTGGGGATTCTGATGTTTAGTACTTTACCTTGTAGTGGAAGTTCTCATCCTCAAACTTCTCCCCATAGATGCTCTCACCCCCGGTGCCATTATGGTTGGAGAAGTCACCTCCTTGGATCATAAACTTCTTGATGACTGCCCAAAAGAAATGTACAGCCGAATTACTATACAGATAAATTACTATAATTTGATAAAAAATGGGGGGTGGGGGTTCCCAGTCACACTTTATAAAATGTGGCCATGTATGCAGTTTTACTTGTTATGGATTTTGGTGAACTGACACCTTAAATAGATTTTTTTTAAGTAGTTCAGCAACTAAGTAGAGATTCCCCAAATGGCTCACTGCATTGGATGTACTTTTAGCCACTTCTACACACTGTGTGTGTGTGTGTGTGTGTGTGTGTGTGTGTGTACTAAAACGTCAAGTTGTGGTTTCAAACTAAAATGTCACTATATAACGCAGATGTTGGAGAATATGTACTTCTGTGGAAGGGGCATCCTTTGAAGTGCAGCGGTTTCCCAGTCGATTTGCCAGTGCCTTTCTCTCCGGTGCAGAGTGCCCGAAAGTTTTCAGCAGTTTTGGGGACGATATCAGCAAACAGCTCAAAAACTATGCGGCCAGCTGTGGACAGTAAAAAAACAGAAAAAGAAAAAAAGAAAAAAAAAGAAAAAAAAAAGAAAAGTCAGTAACTTTACTGTAGAAGTTTAGTCAAATATTCAGACAACCTACAGTAGTCAGGAGCAACTTATTGGTTTATAAGAACATCATCATGGTTACATTACTGGTATATTCACTAGAACAAAGATTAAGTGAAGCAGGATGTTAAAGGTACTCAAGTAGCCTTTAAAATAGGCCTCGTCGGGCTACGTTCAAATGTCTTTGTGTTGTTTGTAATTCATTAGCTGCAGCCGAATAAATCATTAATAAGACACTCATTTTAAGCTTCTACCTCCACATATGATTCACTATCACTACCCGTAATGGTCATAAACGCTGTCTTATAACGGCGTGACACAGAGCTAAATGAACAAGTCACTCTAGACAACACAACCACACGTGGTGTTAAATGCATTCTCACGCGCTCCCTAACCAAAGCTAGCTCACGTTAAACACCCGCGAGCCACTCACGTCGGTATTTTTTATAAACTGTTTTTTTTATAATTTTTTGGGGGGTAAAGTGTAACGTTAACTCCTCCTGCAGCCGATAGCATGAATTACTCACTTTGCACAAGTCACCATTACGAGCCAATAATTGTGCTAAGCTAAAAGGGGCTAACGTTAACGGTTAAACTGGCCCCCTGCTTTACAAACCTAAATAACAGACATTTAAAAACAAAACAAAAACGTGCCGACCTTTTTCTCCGCCAACATCCACATCGAAGAAGACGCGAGGGTTCTCGGGGCTTGAAGGCTTGTCCGACGGTATTGGGTGAGACATTTTTAAGGACAGGGCGATTTCAGACACTTGTTTCGGCTAACCTAGCTAATCCCGGCCGGTGTAGCGTTACTACCGGAGCAGGTTGAACTGAGAAGGGGCTCAATCACTTCCGCTGGTAAACCTTTCAAAATAAAAGGGTTCCATTAGTTTGAGAATGGGGTTTGGTGTCGTGAAGAGATGAGACGAATAACTGATTAATCGTTTGTTGAGAGGCGAGAACAGGCAGAATACAGAAAGTTCCCAAAAATGTCCCTCGCACAGCATATTATAGCCCTTTTACGTAATCTGTCGCGTGTGAATGTGCTCTTCCACAGAATTTCCGGTCATGCTAAATAAAATTCACATTTTTTTTTATTTTTCATTGTCACTAGTGTGACATCGATACAGTATTTTATTACAGTTTGCTATGTAATAGCGGGTTACATAATAAAGCATTTTATTTTTTATAATCCAGCTAATGCATGACAAATAAAAATCCTTTTAAAAGACATGAACATCTAATTTTGCAATATGAGTGTAAATCCAGCTGATAAGTAAACTGAAGTTATTCTAAAGAGTTCTCATGCCGTGAACTCTACAGATCTGAGGGGTAACAGGATAGAAAAGCAGTGAAGAATAATAATGTTGAACATCGTTCAATTTCTTTCTTTCGACACTTACTTAATTATAGATTTGGAATGATTACCTCTTCCGCATGCCTTGGATAAAACAGGAGAACAAAGTGGTTGGCCTAGTCCTGCATGTTCAACAGGTGACCATGGGCCCACATGGACGTTGCTTTGTTTTAGGGGCCTAGAGATCATATGGCGAAAACTGATTTAACCCCCCTGAATTAACTGGATCCACTGCTGGTTGATGATGTTCTCGACTCAGACTCAGACACTCAGACTGTCTTAAAAACGTTCACAATGTTCTGTCTCGCACAAAATGTAATCACAACATGCCCTCAGGCGGATGTCAGATTGAGACCAGCCTATTGTAGCGATGTGATTGCCAGCAAATTGCAGCTGATAAATGGATGTCTGTGTGGCCGTTTACATGGAAATTGTGTGTTTTTTTTTTCTCTCGTGGTAAAGATTTTGTATAGTTATCTACAACAGATATAAGTGGATGTGGTTGCTTTATCTGTGGGGAAGGATTACCAGACGCTCCTCATACAGGAATCAAAAGTCTCCATCTGTGAGTGACGCAAGTGAGGAGAGGAACCTCTGACACACCAAATCAACTTGGTTATTGCTGGTATTTTTGGAGAGAGTCTTCAGATTGACGGATCAGCCTTATCTGATACGTTACACTGCTTCTGGCTGATTGTGAAAACTTTGACAAAGACACAACTCAACCCCTTGTGGGCCCAGTTTACATTTTCAGATGTGCTCATATTTTCCTTGTGAATTTCAATAAGGCCAACAGAACTAAACATGAACTTCCACAGGTATAGGATTATGCAGTGTTTTTCTTTTTTATATCAAGTACAAACTTGATACCCCAAAACATGTGCATTTTTCCTGAATCATTCAGGCTGGAAGGTGTGAAAAATGACATGTTGAAAAGTCAGCATGTTACAGAGATTAAAAGATGTTTAATCAAACGCGACAGATCTCATTAACAGTCGGGTCATCCAGCCGCCGTGGGTAGCAGAATGCCATCTGCTGTTAGCTCTGACTGTCTCTGTGAAACTTGGTGTTGACTTGGCGTGAGTCATCCGTCATGCTCTTTCTGGGAGGAAACAAATAGAGGCGGTGAAATAAATTAATGGCGCCAGTTTCGACATCACATCAATTACCTGACATGTGTACCTACTGGGTGTGTTGTTTTTCATTTCTCTCACGTTCACCTTGCAACGCATCATTTAGTTGTAATAATGGCTCACGTATCCAAAAGTTATTACCTATTGATTTGGGTTTGAGAATTACTGGGAGCTAATGGGCTTCAATTTGTTGTTGAACTGTCATTATTTAAAATAAACTCGTTCTTTTTAGTCCAAAGGTTCCATATATTTCGTTCTTGTGATTCAATACAGGAAAATCTGTTTTTTTTGTCTATTTGTGGGCATTTGATTTGATTTCTTTCTCTCTTTGAGGTTGTTTTGTATCTATTTGTGCTCATTTTGTGGCTCATTGTGGTTCTTTTGCATTTCTTTGTCATGGTTTGATTGCCTTTCCAACAATAAATATTAACAGTCGATACATACAGCAGCTCTGGTCCAGGGGCTGGTCCAATCACTGGAGCCCATTCCACCCCCCTGGCCTTCTACTTGACAGGATAATATTCACATTTATTTCCCTGAAGACTTAATTACTGTACTGTACATGTACTGGTTGTGAGACTTGAGAGTCTGGGAATCCCTTGCAGTGTTCCCTGTATCATTCGTGACCCAGCTCATGGATCTGTGTCCACACAGAAGGGCATTGCTGCTACAACCCACAATGTCAGCCTTTAGAAAAAAAAAAGAAGTATTATTAGACCTCTTTAAACGTTGACTGATCTTTGCCTGGAGTTACTTGTTGTAGGCAGTTTGACAGCTGTGTATGCCCCTGCATACTTTCAGGGTCTAGTGCTGGAGCGAAACAGCCCGAGTTCCCCATATGCTGTTGTAATGCACGTGGCTCCTTTTGCAGAAGGGGACGCTACATAGAAGAGATAAGTAGCTGTCTAAACTGGGACCGGTGGCCTTGAATCAATTCTTCTCTGTGCTCACGAGTGTGCACAGAGAAGAAAGCCCAACTATAGCTATGTTGGGCTTTGCACGTTGCATCTCGAGGAGTCGCTGTCGGGGTTGGCATGTCATGTGGGACGTCATCAAGTTCTCCTTTTGCAGCATCTCCTCTTATTACTGTCTGAATATCAAAAATATGATTGGGTATGTTTAGACATTATCCTGTTCTTATATACAGGGTCTGCCCCTTAAAAAAAAAGTCCATTCTCTTGAACAATTTTGATTCGCCAGCTGTTATATGCTATTGTATTGTGTAATATGCAATTGTATTGTGTTGTATGCTGATGTATTGTGTTGTATGCAATATTTTAGTCTCTCTCCAGTTTAGTTTTGTGTCTTAGTCTCGTCGGCTGAGACTTCTTTCTTGCATGCTTGTCTATGTGCTTTCTTTCCTGTATTTAGATTGTGTCACTTTTGTCACGCAGGTTAAGGAACAGCTGGGACTGTGACATAATTTGCATTGTCCTTGCAAGTAAAATAAATAAAAAAATCCAGCAGCTCACAGTCTCTAGTGACCCCATGAGGCTGTAATAGCAATTAGCAACCAGGAAACAAAATGACCAACTGAAATGAAACATGGGGAAACATATGCACAGGTCACAAGTTAAAGGAAAGATAACATAAAATGTCTTAGTAAGTTGTACTACATAGTTTATTCAAGTCTCTGGGACGCAACTGGACAGATGCAACAACGGTTGCAGCGAAAGCCCCATTGAGGACCTGTGCATATGTTTCCCCATGTTTCATTTCAGTTGGTACGTCCCCCTTCTACATTTGCGTGCAATGTCCACATTTGATTTCCAAATGAATATCTTCAAATTTGACTGTCTCGGGCAAAACAAGTAAAAAAATTCAATCAAAACCTTCTTCGATGAGTTGTGTTCTGTTGGGGAAATGTGGACTCCTGACCTCAGTCTTTCTCAAATCCTGCCTACAGCCCCTTGATGTATCACCATTCTCCCAAAGATATTCTCTGTTTTGGTGTTTTTGACGATAGCGGTGGAGAGCGCAGTCTAAAAATGTGGCTCCGAAATCTCCCCATTAGTGTTCGGATGGGTTCCGGTGACTGTGAAGGCTGTGAAGCGGGTCATTTGCATAATCTCAATTCTCTCCAAACTGTTCAGTGCCCCACATGGAGGCACCGTTTCCCCCACTCGTTTATAAAGGTTTTTGCTTTAAGATTTCACCCATCGGTGGGTGCTTTTCCTCAAAGCCAACCACCAGTGGGGCAACATTTGTAAGGTTTGGCCTGAGGATGGTGCCAGAGGAGAGACTACGTTAAAGGGTTCATCCTTTGTACGGTGGCCTTTTGGGACATCTCAAACTCATCTCGTCAGGATCAGCTAAGCTCTCATTAACTTTCTAGTGCATTAAGATTCTTAAAGTGATGTTGAATTAAGTACAAAGGAGGGAAATTAGGAATCTCATATTTACTGTTACATCTTGTTTAGGGAGTACTTGTAATGCACTCGACTGTAGATATAGCGGTATTTAAGAATAATGTCGATAAGGTAGAAGATAAACCTTCCAGAGTTATTGTTTTGGTCAGTATTGGTCAGCGGTGTGTCTGTCTGGCACATTTCTTACCTGCGGCTGGAGGCGGTGTGTGTTCCTACAATAGGGGAAGTGCTGCATTATGGATGGGGAAGCAGATAACCGACAATGCAGTCACTCAACACTGTGCAAACCTGAGACGTTCCCACTTATCCATTTGACACACAGACACACACACACACACACACACACACACACACACACACACACACACACACACACACACACACACACACACACACACACACACACACACGTAATAGGCAACGTGTCCAACGTGAGGGTTACAAATGATGCTGTCTTACTGGTCGCTCTGAAACCTGCGAGTTACTCTGTCCTCCAACGCTGTCCGCAATTCAGTTCTCTGTCAGAAAAGAAAGGGACTGTTTGATTCATCACTGAAATGCTTTTCATTTTATAAAATGTATATACGACATATTACATTATCATAACTGTTATTGTCCTGAGAAGGAAAGGGAAAATGCACGTTTCCGATTCAGAATGTGACATTTTTCCACTCGACAGCATGCAAAATCAATATTCATGATGCCTTGACTCAACACTGAGTATCTACCGAAACCAACACCC